>JAAAKM020006971.1:104414786-104425394 GCA_010016025.2 Alatinidae sp. Z8VKAUB7J3 | reverse complement strand
TCCTTTAAGTGGTTAAATCTACTGTTTAGCTTTTCGTTTTTCTGCCTTAACGTTGTTGTTTCAGATTCAATTATCTAAGCGAAATGAAACGTTAGTGTTACACTTTACTTATATAATGGAAAGATATTTAGTTTTGAAAAGAACGCTAGAAAATTAAAAAAATTTCGCGGCGTGCGCTCTAGAAACTGAGCTATGTGACCTTTGATGTTAACATACTTTATTACTCTAGTTGCCACCTTAGTTCCCAGTCATCCACCGGTGCAGTGGACATCGACATCCAGCTCAACGCAGTTGGAGACCAGCCTCTCTGCCCCATGTGACTTGACCAAGGAAGAACTGCCCTCCGGCCCGTCATCAATGCAAAGCCCAGTAAAGTTATAAAGTGTCATCAAAAGATATTTGCTAAGCAATACCTACCTGTTCATTCAAGCAAACATTAAAGTTTGATTCGTAGTCTCAAAGTTTGTTATGGTACTATTCACAGCACATTAACGTAATTTTCTCATTTGATTAGTAATGCTGAGTGGGCTATAACAACTAAAGATGGTATTGAACGGTAATTATGTATTTCAGTCGACTACTTTTAGAGGTTGCAGCTAAGAACATAGCCTGTAACAGAAACAAGCACCGTCCAGGAAGACATCACAATAGTCTCTTTTGATACCTTCGAAGTATGAGCATTAGAGGGATCCCTAAACTACACAGCATACTTGGCGAATTTCCGTAAAAGTTGCTAAAACGACCATTGTTATAACCCTGAAACATTTCCCTGGCATATAAAAACTATGAAGAGTCACGATAGAAAAACATTCGAAAATATTTCTAATAATTGCGAAATGTTTCCTGGAATTTGGTAGTTAAATTAAATAATCGTAGTGTTCAAAATAATAATTCATTCAAATGGGTGGCATAAGACCATTCTAGAAAATTGAACCATTTTTTTTCACTCCATGGGTAAGATTTATCTGCTTTTGTCTGCTCAATGCTACTTCCAAGAATGGCTGAGGTTCGTGATGAAGGTAATCTTAACCCTTCCAATCGTTTTAAAATTAACCTTCTGAAAACATACGGAAACATTATGCTGAACCGTTTTTAGAACCCTTGTAACAGGCTTTTAGTATTAAGCACTGAACCTTTCACGCGGGTAGTAGTTAATAAAATAAAGAGAATTGACTATTCTCACCTCGAGTTCTTTTTGCAACTTCTCCATCTCCTGAGCAGCTCTTTGGACTGCTTTCTCATTCTCTGTTTGCTGCTTCCCCCTTTAAAATAAATCAATCACACAAAATTAGAAACAGGTCTAGAAACAACTGATCTGCAATTTGCTTCTCGACTTAACTGGCTTACAGTAATTTACTGTCAATGCAACTGTTGTGTCAAGAATCAAAACTTTTTCCCGTTAACTTACCCAAAGGGACGGCTGCGCAGGTCACAGTCCAAACAATTGACCTAAGGTTCTTGTATCAACCGGTCATAGTGAATTTAGTTACTACTATATTTGTCTGCAAATGATGCCCGAAAGCCCTCACCAAGCTGTATGTCGGGAACTCTTATGACCTTATTAAACGGGAACATATTAGAGGCACCACAAGGAATAGATGTCAGTGGGAGGAATTGGTTCTCCACTGTACTACGCAGCACAGTTGAACAGATCTGCAATCTGCGTCTGATATGCAAGAAACACGTAGAACATTAACGGTACATGCAACATGTATTTATAGATTTTAAAAAGGCGTTTGACAGCATGAAGCCTTGTGGGCAGCTATGAAAGCTTTTAACATCAGCCCAGACATCATCAGCATCATACAGAAGCTTTACGATACAGCCTCAAGCGTAGTACTCCGAAACAGAACAAAGGGGGATTGGTTCAGAACAACTGTTGGAGTGAGACAAGGACACCTAGGCCCTGTTTACATGAGCTCGAGACGAAATCTTGGCTCGAGATAAGTTTCAGCTCGAGCTGGAATTGGTGTGTGTTTACATGAGTCCTTTTCATCTCGAGCTGAGAGGTGGAAATCTCAGCAATTCATCACTACTAGTATATTCAATTCTTAGAAACACCTGCTTCAAATCAACAGAGACACTAAATTATCAAATTAAAGAGTGTAGCCACAAGCCTGCACCTACAATTGAATGGAACTTTTGTTCTTAAACATTTTGTGGTTAACAAAACAATCAAAGCTATCATGGAACAAAGGAGGCATTGTTCTTCAAATCTGTCTTACATGGCTGACATCAAACAAACTTGTTCTGTTGTATAACAACAATTCTGTCCCATATCAACTTGATTTTAGGTTGAATAGTTGTGTGCCTCAAAAAGAGCTACACTTCTATACTTTGCTTATATACCTATATATAAAGTTTTATCATCTAGCTAGATATGTACATCAACTCCTATTGTTTCTGCTGTCTATTTTGAGTTTCTTCTGTGTCTTTATTGCAAAATACTCTTAAACATACTGGAAGATAAACACCATGGAAAAAATAACAAAAAAAATATTGATATTTTGCATCTACCAGTCTAGTAAAATGCAATCTCAAAGTCTTTGACGTATATCATTGCAGATGTTTTTAATCATCAACCAGTCTACAACAATACATGATATAGCACACAGTAGCCTGTAACTTTCTTCTCCAACTGTCACTCACAACCCTGATAAAAAGCCCTATACCATGGAAACATAAATGCCTATGCCAACAACATTCTATCTTTCGGACTATGTGCTGCCACACCATAGTATCACAATATTTTGATTACTAGGTGATGGTCACTCCACAATTTTCTTGATATCCCAGTAGTAAATGACTGAGTTATCAGTATCCAGAATATTGTTTTGCAATGTCACTAAGATTTTACACAGAGCAAATCCTGACATGCTAGCTATAGAAATGCATTTTTGAAAATCACAGAGTGATTTTTTCACAAGGTTCTTTAAAGATTTCCGACTTTCACTCTGGTCTTATAAATAAAAATTTAACCAAAAAAATGAGAGCTTTATATATCAAACAGATTTAGTTCTTGTCTACTTAACTAGAAGAGTTAGCAAAATGTGCTGGATAATGAATTACACAGTTTAAAATATTTAGTGCAGGATATGGTGCAGGTACTTGCAAATAAAAATATATACAGACAATCTGTAATGCAATCAATATATAGATACAATGTTTATGTTGTAAACTTGAACATAAATTGGTAGTAATAGTGCCCGTCCTGACGAAGAATATGCAAAGAACCAAGCAATCTTAATGACAACAAAGATTCGTTTGAACGATTACATGCAATAAAGACGTAGCGAAGTTGACAAAAACTTGTGGAGATGGTTAATTAAAATAAACGAAGCGAACAGAAAAGAAAAGGTCAAAATTGTGTCATACTCCCACAAGGCAAAATTTGGGCATTGTGTAACTTTAACTTATTGCTTTTATAGAAATGTCGCTGTAGAATTAATTAATTACGAACGTGGTCTTTGGGCTACTTAGTCCAAAAAAAACGAGGAACAGTTTTTCACATTCGTTTTCACTTCCAGTATCTAGGGCTATCTATTAAGGCTGATTTCTACCAACTTAATCTGTGACATTAATGTCCTCAATAACAACTCTTTATTGATGTCAAACTAAATAAAGCTGGCCGTGCAATATAAATCCTACATTTGGAAGTAAACAAAACAACCCAGTAATTACGATCTCCAGATGCCTTTTTATCAGATATTTCACTATCTGAGGTTTACTCTTTCCGAAAGCTAGGTCATCAGAAACTTCGTATGCGATCTAACTTTCGGACAGCAGTGTTACAAAAGACGATCTATTAACAACGAATGACCCTGGCTACATAAATAAACACCTTAGAGAAGCACGTAAACCGTAAAGTCATGTAGCAGGCTTCCTTTTTGGCGATTTAGTCTATGCAAAAGTCAGACTTAGGTAATAGTACTAATAATGTGATAAATTCTGCAAAAAATATAAAAATTAAAACGAGCACCTTTTGATATGGGTTGTCAGAAAATGTATGCCGCATCGGAAAACTGTCATTTCTTTTTAACTAATGAGTTTTATTGTGCTGGATGGGTTTGCCCGACATTTGGGCTCTGTTACACTTACACAGTTACAGGGGTGAGCATTTTGGCCTTCACTACCGTACCCCAGCCTCAGAGATAAAAATCGTACTGAGAAACTCCTCTCCGTAAAATTAAGCCACGGCTTTCTTCTACCAATTCTACATGACACAGATATGCTACTGGACATCAGAGCATTCAAGCGGTCCCTAAAAGCCACTTCTAAGCTTATAAACTCTTAGGGTTCCAGAATCTGTTTACAATTAAAATTTTCTCAGATTGTATCGTTCAGCTTACCGAGACCGTACAACGAGAAAATTCACATCTGCAGATGCAATTTGCTGTTATCCGCCGCTTAATATCTGATTCGTGTTGCATATTTAATTAAACAGTGGATGATACAACGGGAAATAAAATAACGTATGTGGATCGCAATTATCTAAAGAAAAATTGAAGGAAACAAAATTGGAGAGCAGCGATGAAATCAAAATGAATTGTCCTCCCGAAGAGTCACTCAGAAGCGAATAGCGTAAGTTCTAAATACATAGGAAACATACAACAAACTTACTTTACAGGTGGAATGTGGGAATGTTTCAGAATTCCTTTAGGCTTTCCTCCAGAATCGTGTTCCTGCTCTGGATCATGCATGTTTAGGTCAGATTCTTCAGCCATCGTCGTAAACTAAGGAAATGTTCTTTCGAGAATTGAACTCTCGTTTAATGAGATTGTTCACTTACGAAAACGAGGCTAGACGGAAGTTGTTGCTTGGCGTTGACAGCCAGCCCTTTCGAAATTGTTGGCAATGATGCTGTGAATACGGTACCGTATTATTATTTCTGGGCATCTAAAACATTACATTTCTCATATACCTATATTTTTTGGCACTAGGCAATACGCAGACGGTAAGGGATCGCAATAGGTTGGAACAAGGGCAAAGTCCATTGTTGTTTACACACGCCCTTCGAAACAACTTGATCGGATCTGGATTTCGCGAATACTTTCATAAATACCTCTTAATTCAAAGTTTACTTGTTTCTGACAAATAAGATGAAACTAGCCTGCGTAATAGAGGGTCAGGGCCTCAATCCCTTGACGATTATCAACCTAAAACGTGATAATTAGTTGTTGAGTCAGGCAGGACGCTCCTTTCAAGCTTTATGGATAAACGAGGAAGAACCCGCTTTGCTTCAGAAGATTCTCCTTCCACTCCATTAGAGAAAGCATTTTCAAGTCATTGTAGTGGTCGCCGGAGGTAAGAAGACGTTTGTCACTCAGTATCTCACTCTCTCGATGTCGAACCCATGACAGCACCAACGAAACACACACTTAACTGCAGTCCGGTTAGGTAACACAGGGACCACGGAGTTGCGGGGGCAGGGGACGAGGGCCCCACCACTCTTTGTCGGAAAAAATCTGGAAAGTGGTATGTAGGAAATTCTTAATTGTAAAAGGATTCCACCTCTGTAATCCTTGTTTTATATTGATAAAATTTATCGTTTGACAAGTCTCAGGTTGAAGGAAATGCAATTTTTCTTAGGGCTTCGCCACCGACCCTGTGAGGGGCTCAGATCACCCACTCAACCCAAGTTTCTTTGGCCTCCCTTCAAACCCGCTCTGCAGTGCCTGTAACAGAGCAATTGCAACAATGGATGCTCACCTCTGTATTTCTTGAAGTGGGTGTTAGTAGAAACGGCAACGAAAGTAACAAAGCTTAATTTTCTCACATTTTCTCATTCAGCCCCAAAGAAGAAAGAACCCGTTTTGATTCCAAAAGTTCTCCTTGTATTCTATTGTGAGGGCTTTTTCAGGTCATTGTAGTGTTCACCGGAGGTAAGAAAAAGTTTGTAACTCTCCGTGGGGAGAATTTACGGGAGGAAAGTTTTTCCTGTAAATAACCGAGGGGATTCACCAGGGGCGAATTTTGCGGATAGCGAACTTAAGATATCGTGTTTTCAGTTATTGCACTCCAGAGCCTCCCTGCAATAGGTCATCTTTATAGCATTTCTCTTAGCTAACTCTATTCTGGCGTAGGTTTAGTTGATCGCTTAGTGCGCTAAAGGGAGGGGAGTGTGTAAGATGGAGAGCTCGTGGCATGTACTGTGCGCTGAGAATGTTGTTCTTACCTCGGGTCACCATTTAGTATTACCTCAAAGGCTCTCTGACAATAAGTCTTTAAATCATTCCCGTTGTTTCAGTGTCTCCTCTCCCCTTCTCGCAAAAAGCCTATGTTTACCTTTGATAAGAATAGTAAGCCTGTACCAAGATCGGAAATCAAATTCCACAACAATTGAAATGTATGAAACGATTTGCGTGTTAATCCATTTGCTTGCCAAACTAAATATTTTATCAAAGGACTGGTAATCACATCTTCTGACTCAAACATAACATAAAACCCACTAACGTTGTTTAGCATCATAATATTGATCTAGACTGAAATCACTGTGGAGGTAGTCTGAGACCTAATTTGGGCCTTAATCAGACACGTGACTTGATGTCATCATGTATATTTAAGACAAGTTCGTGCAGAGTTTTGAGAGTTTGATAGATTTAGAGTTAAGAGTTCGGTTATACAGAGTACCAACCTAGTCTACTGTAGCTACCTAACTTACTATTCTACTTAAGTCTAACTACTCTATCTGCCTACATAATTAGTCTACCTACCGACCTACCTGCCTGACTACCTGCCTAACTATTCTACCTACCTGCCTACCTCCCTATCTAACTGTTCTACTTTAGACTACCTAACTTCCTACTCTACCTAGTCTAACTACTGTAGCTGCCTACATAACTTTTCTACCTATCTACCTACCTAACTGCTCTTCTTACCTACCTCCCTAACTACTCTACCTTCCTAACCCCTACCTAACTAGTCTATTAGACTACCTAGCTTACTACTCTATCTAGTCAAACTACTCTACCTAATTACTTGCCTGCCTAACTACCTCCCTACCTACGGACGATTGTTACTTACCGACTATTTGGAAATACCTTAATTGTTATTTGAATGAGTTTGGTTATAATATACAAGAACAGAGGAAACTCCAATGTATATATGAGAGTTCGTAGTCTCTGAATCAAAGACCCCTGATGAACAGTTGGCACGACATTGAAACTACCCTAAGTAAACATAAAAACCACCGATCGGGTTAACTAATGTAAAAAGGGCAGCTGGGGTAACCAAGGGAAACGTTCCTCAATTAAGGCTACCGGGCAGAGAAACAAGCCATGAAGATAGCCTGTTTGGTGGGTTTTGTGTCTATTTAGGGTAGTTTCAATGTCGTGCCCACTGCTCATCAGGGGTTTTTGATTGAGATACTGCTAATTGAAGATGATAAGTGTCTCCCTGCAGCAATTTTGCGACGATAAACGTCTGATCAAGTTGTCGTGATCTTTGATAAGAGTAAAAATGTAACAGATTTCAGAGAATGACACCAACAGATTTTGTTCAATGTGACGCAACGTTTGCAATGGACATCCATCATCTTATAGATGTGTGCACATCGTAGTTGTGCTGCCAATTTCAAAGAATTCCTAGAAAATCTAACAGTATAGTACAGCTCGGGTGGGATGAGGCTTTAGCTTCGTCTTTTTTCTTTTTTTTAGTGATGTCAAGTAACAGGGATTCTGGTAACGTCTTCCTATATACACACATTTTATTTACGAGTCATGTAACCTGTATCCTAGTTTAATAAAGTTTGGAATGGATATGTTTTCCACCACGAAAATGACTACAAGATTGGGACTCTTTAGGTTTGGTCACTCTGCCAATGATACCGATAACGATAACGAAAATGATAACGATAAATCGTTTTCCGAGCGGTCACACCAGCTATACTTATCATTGGAGGAAGCACGTGCAGTATACTTGAACTATACTCAACTGTCCCTACAGATCAGTTCATCTTAGGATCATGCTATCGATGGCTCTGCCATGTCTCCATGTGGTTCTTTCATCTTCGTCGAAAAGATTAGGGATAATGCCTCTTAATCACTGCGATTATTATTTTTGTGGTAGGCCACAGGCTCATTCGACTTCATTCCATCCATCTGTTTGGAGGTGTTATAGAATTAATAAATATACTAATCATTGACTACTGCCCAAAACTGAAGTTCAGTCTCGATATCTTTCTGGTAGTGCTTCAATCCAGCCAAATATAACAATGATAGAGCAACACATGATCACTCAGCCTAAGCGTTGCTCTCTATTTCAAGGCCTGTAAGGACTGCCAAATACATCAATCACACAATAATGCATGATCACTTAACTTAAGCACTGCTGTAAACTTGAAAGTGTCTTGGGATTGCCAACTTTACCAAACACAGAACAACACGTGATCTAACAACTTTAGCACTGCTATCGACTTGCAAGTGTCATGATTGCCAAATATACAGATCACGGAATAACACATTGTCACTGAGCTTCTGTCTTGCTATCTATTTGAAAGTGTGTCATGATCGCCGCATATAAGACATGAAAGTAACTTAAGCATCGCTATCTCTAGGAACAGATTCAAATTTCATCAGATATTCTGATATAACATAAGGAGGACATTGTTTGCAAGGAACAGGTCATTTGAACGATCATGGCATTGACCCAAAATATTTCAACAAAATTCGAACTTAGACAAACCCTAAAGGTTAAGATGACCAAAACCATGTTGCCTTGACCTGATCAAATTAAGACCTGACCCACCCCAACTCTAACCTAAACCAATTTAAAGATTGACGCTTCTCTACTCAAGTCATTGGCGAGAATCAGATAGAACACAATGTCTTGGTCTTCATCGAAATAGTAGTAATATTACTACTATTACTACCTTTACTAAGTCAAGAAAGTCATGCTGACAAGTCGTTACAGAAAAAAAGATACGGGATACACAGATGCGATTCAAACTATAGCGGGCTCTTGGCCCCCCTCAATACCCTTTCATTTGGACTCACTGTTAATAGTCTCCCAGAATTTCGAAGTGGTACTCATCATCCCTATACAAACGAATATCTGGCAGGTGCAAGAAGTGCTACTCCTCCATTAGGAATTTACGGGGCCTTTAAGATAAAGACGGTCATAACTGCTTTTTGAAAATGATGCGAAAAACGTCCGTACTAAATTTCCCCTATATCACTCAGAAGATCTTTTAAGCTGTCCTACAATGAATTCCCAAACTTCCTAAGCCAAAAAGCATGTAAGTGAATGCATTAAGAATTTACTTCAGGCAAAGCAATATCAATGGGCTTTGGACAGATGGACAGGCTGGATGGCAGCCCTTTCCTGGTCAAAGGGCATGGTGCAGAAAGGATGGTATTCAATTGCGTAGGGCCTGGATAACTACCAGCATATGTGGCAACTACAGAAACAGAGTGTGTTAGCATCGGAGGTCACCTAGCGCAGTTGGTAGAGCGCACGCCACGATAGCGTGGATCACAGGTTCGCGCCCCGCTGCTGATATATTTTCTTTTTGTCTAGTCTCTTCATTGCTAACAATTTAAATCCTCTCTTCTCGATGAAAATCAATTCCTTGAAACTGCAATAATAACAGCCGTTAAAATGGACTCCTGAATACATTTTTCAGTCATGCTTTTACCATTCACCAGTGAGTTTTGAAACGCCAAGTATATAAGATCAGTAAGGAATACCTGTATCTCCGCTTCCTCTGTTAACATTCACGTGGTTCGCAGCCCATCCGCATGGTAGCGGTATGTTTTTGGCACACGACCTAGAACTCCCCTCACACCCTGTCTGTAAAGTATCCGCGAAAAGGAGAGGACAATTTCTTACCTGACATGCTGGAACGTACAATGAATGAAATACAACTGGTTCGCCAGGTATACCACGTCCCTGCAAGGGAATCACATATGAAATCACAACACGGTATACTACAAATCCGAACACAAACAGATGGCGCCCGGAAACAATCAGGAAAATTCTTCGGTTGAAAACACAACTTTTTAGTACTGACATTTATACCAGCTGTCCCCTTTTTGACGCACTCCTTAGGTCTTTCAGAAGCAGCTGAACTTGCTTTTGATTGTTGGAGACGAGCTAGTCCCGCTTTAGTTTAGAAACTACTACTATATTTCTATAGCATTTTTTCGCTGGTTAGCTTAAATATTGTTAATACCAGGAAATGACATGTGTAAAGAAGTTAACCGGAAAATTGAAGCCGTAAGGAAACAGTTTGGAGAATATGACATCTTCCTGAAGGAAAAGAAGGCACGAGGATGAAAGATCATGGCAACTGTTACCCTACGATTAATGGTATACGTAACCGAAGCCTGGACACTGACGAAATGAGATCATCAGAAAGAAGTTAAAAAAAAGATAGATTTTTTTGAAAAAGTGAAGTGCATGAGAGGGCAGTGGAAAGGACGCCTAACGAGAAGCATCAGCATCAGATGGGCCATAAGAACCATGGAGACGACACCTAGAAAAGGATACTCAAGAGGGGAGGCCAAGACGTAGGTGGAGAGATCAGATACAGTAGGCAGTTGATGGCGCCCGAGATCAGAAAGCTGGGGGTCATCCGCCAGTAGTAGCATGACGTGGGTGCCATTGTTG
>JAAAKM020006971.1:104386502-104399138 GCA_010016025.2 Alatinidae sp. Z8VKAUB7J3 | reverse complement strand
TAAGCAAAATTCCTTTCCTTCAATCGTTTTGGTCTATACATGCTTCAAAAAAGTATCAACCTATGATTGTGACAGCCTGTCCTTTCGGGACTTGATGGTGTCTTAGAAATCTAGTAATTCTAATATTATGTTTACTACCTTGTATAAGATACAAAATCATGCCTAGTCAACATGCATGTCGAAAACAAGAGACATATCACCATCAGTGACACAACCAGAATTGAATAGTAAATCAGTAGTAGTAGCGTGTAGAAGTCCTAATCTGGAAAATCACTCAAAGCAGGGAGTCCATGTAAGACTGTCAACATTGTTAAATCTTAGTCTAAGGTCATGTTTAGGCAGATTGTACCTTAAGACTGCGTTGTCAGGAAATATCGTTGTAATTCTTTCCTAAACCACATGATTTTATTTAGGTCTGCAACTTCTCTTGTCTTATTGTCAAGAACTCTGATTATTAAGTCATTGTCAGACATCAAGAATTTTAGGTTTGGTATAATCTCCGCTGCTATTACAGCAAGATAATGTTATAACAGATACGACCCTTTAAACTGACAATTACTGCAGATGCAAAAGGAGTTTGGAGTCAAGGATTTTAATAGAATAAGCTATCACTTTTAGTGTCTTACTAGAATACCGTTATTTGTAGTTATAAACATTATCTTGTGATAACCATCTTCAAGCCACCTTCGCTTTTTTTATTTCGAATTGGATTAGCGTACATTGATTTAAATTTTTACAAGGATTCTGTTTATTTGATTTGATTTGACTCTAACTGTGACTGTGACTCCAAATGGTTTCATTTGATAGGAATTTGACTTGATTGCTTTAGCTTCCTTTCACTTTGACTTAGACTCAGATGGAACGAACTCTAGTCAGGTTTAGGTCATACTTCTTCGTGAAAAGGAGACGGCAACTGGCATATTTTCCTCGCCTCAACTCTCTTCATATTTGTGAAACGTAACCTTACTATCTTCATAATAAACAAAATATAATACCAATGAGCTTTAGTACAAGGTCAAACTCCTTAAATGGTTTTATCCTGTGAAAGCAGAATTGAAAGAAGAGAGCCATTCAAGAATTTCGACGCCCAAAAATGGATAATTGACCTTTTTTTCTACTGGTATACCCTAAGAATCAAATCATATATTTGGCTATAAAGAACGTCAATTTGCAGTTTGTAGACACCCCTGGTTTGAAGTTCTCAGTTTTACTGAACGCTACTAGTTTGCCAATATTTGTAAAATTGTCTACTATACCACATTTACTAATGTCCATCGCTTGCAGCAATCGATCATTCTATTACGAAATAAATACCTTCTCGTGCTACTATCTGAAGGTTACTTATGCTAAAAGTGGTATCAAATTTTGAGACCTGAGATGTGGTTATGTTTAACTGATGCATTCAAGTGGCTATCAAGTTTCTGGTCCTAGCCACGTGACATTTTGAGAAGCATGCACTTAAGCTATGGATATGGCTGGCCACATAAGACAACTTAAGTAAGCACCCTTTTACAAGATGATAAGAAGTGCAATATCACATGACAGGGTAGACTGTAGTATTACGCAGTTAATGTTGTCTACATTTACTCGCCTTATCGTTTAATATTATGCATAACGCACATAAACAGTCCACAGAAGTGATTTCTCATTCCGTCCACAATGGTTCTCCATTTCACCTTTCCCACATATTTGATAGGCGCATCTCACTTTGTCCCAGGCCTCTTTTTTGTGGCCAAGTTATCATCTCGTCTTTTAAATGCCCCCTTACTTGATTTTGCACTCTTTTTTGAACACAGCCCTTTCTGGCAGTAGTATCACTTTTGCCGTGTCTTTACTTCTTTATTTTTCCATTGCCTAGGGGTTAATGAATGAAGTAACAAAAGTGACCCTCTTATCTATTTGCGCCCCGACTCCTCTAAGCAACCATCTGACAATCTCTTTATGCATGTTCTACTATAGTCTAACGTCATGAAGTTTTTCCTTAGAAGTAGCGCTAGCTCTCATTGATACGTGGAGTTTAGTGAACAATCTTTGTTCAATGTTTTGACTAAATAAGTCAGACAATGATATATTTTCATGGTTGAGCAACTGGTTTGCAAGCTTCCTTGTACCTTTCATTGCATATATTGTATTACGTGTAAAAATTCTGAGGACGATCATGATTTTGCTTTTCTCACTGGTATAACAGCCATTTTTCTTCATTAGCTGAGACCAGCCAACTCCAAGCTAGAGTTAGAGCATATTGCTCATCCCTCTCAATTTAAAGACAGTAACAGAAACTGCTGTCTTAATCCTAAACTGCATGTAACTACCGACATTGGCCAATGCCAGACTTCTAGCAGTGCTTCTTGCCCGTTTACAGATAATGGTATCATACCTCTTTTAAAGTTTTTATTTATACCGCGTCAGCCACGAGGCTACAAATCCTTCTATTCCTGTATGCATTACTACTGTACTATCTATACTACCTAATGGTATTTATTAACAACAACTGTATAGTACTACTGAAACTCTATTTCAGTTTATCTTGGGATGCGATGTTATCAAGGGTTGAGGAGTAAGACCTTATTAATTCAAATCTTTTTTCACAGTCAATAAGATAATGCATGGTTTCAAAAGTCTAGTACAAAAATTAAACTTTCGTAACATTGCTGCATTTCTATCGTTTATGGCACAATGGTTCTCCTAATCTAGGCTGTCCTTCACTAATACTAGACTAATTCTGTAACTTAGTCCACTCTTTAACATCACCTGCTGTGCGACACCTATGAGTTGTAATAAACCCATTAACTATGCAGATTTATATAGAGAGTTTATAGAGCACCCTTTCCGACAATTGCATAGTTGTTTTACGATTTATGTGTAATGTTCATTATTATTTTCATGTTTTTAACTAAAGTGCTTTAAATGGTCATTGTTGCAAGGTATCCAACAGTCCAGGCTCCACCTAAACTATCTACTGCTTTTGCCTTGATCCTGCAAACTCTGGAATATTCAAGGGCATTTTTCCTTGAATGATTACAGATATGATATACGTAGGAATTTAAGAGTAGATACATATATTTCATTTCCTCTCTTCTAATTGTGTAACCATGCTTTGCTTTGAGAGGCCTTTCACTCCCCTTAGCTAACCTTTTCTTGCCATTTCTTACCCTAACATTTTTAAGAACTGAAATTTTTTAACAAGTCAAACATTAAAGGGTGGCCATCGGGTACTTTAGACGCCTTGATGTATAAAGAAAGGTTAGCTTTGCTTCTGCTGATTATCAAAAGACCTATTTTGTTGGCCTTGTCTGCGTTACAAGACAGCTCTTTCAATTTCATGGACTAAATTACGGTCTTATAATTTCAGGGATTTTTGTAAAACGGAAAAAAGCATAGAGTCACGAGTACACTTTGTGGAAAACACAAGATGAATTAACTACTTTCCTTTCGTACCCCTCCCAACTCCCTTCAAAATCATTGATGATATTGAAAAGACACTATAGAAATAGAACATATGTCATCCCTGAGATCGAACCCGTAACAAACGCTTTTGTGGCGTGCGCTCTACCGACTGCGCCAGGTTACCTTTCGATGTTAGCATACTCCATTTCTCTAGTAGCCACAATGGCTCCCAGTCATCCACAGGCGGAGACCGACATCCAGCTTCCTCGCAACTGGAGACCAGCCTCATAGCACGATGTGGCTTTATCAAGGAAGAACTGCCTTCCCATAGTGTTCAAAGCGCATTAAAAGTATCATCGAGAAGAGATGATTTGAAAGTGGGTCACGGGTTCGGTTCCCGGTGATGACATATTTTCTATTTCTCTAGTGTCTTTTCAATATTGACATTTGAAATCCTCTCTTCTCAATGATAAGTCATTAAAAATGTATTCGCGCTGTAGTTAGACTGATAGACAGCTTAGTGAAAGCTTATTTGCAGCTTTACTTTCGCCTGGTTGTAACTTTACGTACACAACTTTATGATGCCCTTGCTGCAGTTATCAATTTAAACATGAGTGCGAGACCTGCCATGTTTGTCTACCAAATATTATAGTTTTATTTATTCTCACTGAGTTTGAGGACATACATCTAGAGGATGGCTCAACAGAATCAATTCTCTGAAGAAGTAGGCTTTCAATGGTTTGGGGAGGGATGAGTTTATTGGATGTTTTTTTATAAAGAGGTATTAAGGTAGGGGTGCTGGGCAGCTCAAAGATTTGGTGTTATAGAAATTCGTGGGGAGAAGCAGAGTGGTTTACAGTTCTTGGAGCAATAGGTTTATATACGTACTTTCGCAAAGCAGTTATATCGTTGTTTTGTAGGTTAAGTAACTAAATATCTAGCACTGCATGTACCACTTTGCTACCGGTCAGTAACGTAAGCAGGATTTTCCTATGAGCGAGATCATTAGATAAGACGCATAAAGCAACGGATGCACTATATAACAGGGAGTACTCATACAAATGTAACATGAAGAGGTCAAACTCGTTATTAAATCATCAAGTATGGTCACTCCCTTTATGAGTATGACGAGGAGCCAGAGTCCAGCTGCGACACTGCTAATACAGATAACTTTTTTGTCATGAAACTTCAGAGAACAAAATTCAGTTCTTTTGACAATGAGACAGATAAAGTAAATACGACGGCCTCATGTAAGATATTTTGTTAAAAGTCTTAAACGATAAATCTATACCAGCAGCATTCTTTTATATCCAAGTTTTAGGTAAATGAAAGCAAGATGGGAAACCTAAGTACTTTTAGTTGTTCACTTAATACTCCCTTTTTAAAATGAATGCTTCTCAAGATCAGTGTTCGTATTTAAAGGAAGCTTCAAAACAAGCACCACGTTCAAGAAAACACCATGGGAATTTTCTTGATGAATGAAAGGTGAATAGTTCACCGACAAGTTATTATAAGTAAAACACTAAATGTGGATTCTTCATTGACAACGTTTCGTCTAACAGACTTCTGCAGGTGACTACTGAAAATTGGCTAAACTAAAACTAGTTTAGTTTCGTCAATTTTCAGTAGCGACCTGAAGAAGTCTGTCAGAAAAAACGTTGTTAATGAAGAATCCACATTTGGCGTTTTACTTATAATAATAAATTGCTTCTCTGACCTTCAATAAGCCTGTGTTTAAGAAGTAATTAGGATAAACAAAAAAGGCAGCAGTAGTTAAGTTTTTGCATTTTTTCACACACCTCCTATTTAGAAAGTACAGAAAATATTACAGGTTTCAAAATTGTCTTTATCACGAATCCAATACAGCAACAAACTGCTCTACTTCAGAACAGGAACGTGGCTACGGGGGTATGGGATAGTGTTGCATCCAAAACTAATGAGAGATTTTCAGGGACTTGGTAAAGTATGTTTCATAAGATAAATTGTTTTTACGATTTTTGATTCAACTATGCAAACATCTAAAACCTGGCCATAAGGATACATCGTTGATCAGATGTAGCTTCTGTGACTATTTTACATCTTGTCTTTCTGCATTTGAATCGCCTTTAGAATTTTGGGCAAATTCGATTTCCATGCCCCGCCCTCTCTCACCAATTTTGAAAACTTCACCACGCCCCTGCTATCAGAACAGAAACTGCAGCAATAAATATTAATCAACTTCCAACATTTCACTCTTTCTCGCCTCATGTCGCGTCCTGCATGACGTATATTGAGCAGATCCAATATGTAGTGAACGCCCGTTTTGCTACCCTTCCTTCCTATTTAAACTCTTTAATGTTATGAGTATCACGTTTTCGGACATTTCTTACAAATTTGCATTTACGTGTCCTGAATAAACGAGCATAGAAAATGTGTACAAAATCTACTTCTGCAATAAAACCTCTGCAAAATGCTTATTTATCTTAAAGTAAGAATCCGCGATAGCCAATTCTATGATACATGGCCTTCGTGAATATGAAATACGCTCCCTTTTACAAACATAAAAGTATATACAAAAGCTCCTTGGCAAAACATTTGTCAACACATACGGGTCTTGACAACCTTATGTTTTATATCTTTAAAACAGGGCTGGAAATGAGTAAAGACGTACGGGTCGCAAAATAGCGATACACACTTGACGAACACTACTTAGCGTAACCCAACCTAGCAATGTTTACGGAATTACGTTTGCGTCATTGTTATGTTTGCTGGCATTTGAAATGCATACATTTAGATCAGCACATACAAAATCCTCGTCAGTTCCGGAGAGAGGAGGAGTTTTGGCCTCCGCCTAACCAATAAGCATGGATTTATAAGTATTATACCAGGCTTTCTCCTAAACCACCTGGATTTTTCAATGCTTGTCTGCGGCGACCCAAGGCGTCCGCAATTTTCTTCCTTGGTCCTAAGGGAAGCCCGATTTCTTTTAAATCTTCCTCACTACAGAGAGAAACAGCGCGTAGGTCTATTTTCTCTCTAGCAAATGTTTCTTTGAATTCTTCCATATCTAAAGCGCTCAGAAATGTAATAAGGGTAGCCATATTGTATTGACCTCTATCCATCTCACCAAGCTTATTTTTAGCTGCTCGTAGAGATTGAGACAAATCAGCTGGAGAACTTGCTTGTTTGATCAAACCCTTTCCTTTTTCTTGAGAAGCTTTATCGTTCATACTATTCGAATGCCCATTTGGAATGTGTCCATTTCGTTTCAACACAGAGTTTTGACTTGAGTTCAACACACTGTCGCTTTGTCTGGCAAAGTCTCGTCGTTCAAATACGATATCATCGGACAAGCGCGATGTTCGATTCACTTGAATGACCCCTTGATCAGTATCGATACTTACAGTGTCTTGCTCATCTTCCGGCGACCTCACTTTGCTACGTGGACTCTCTATATCGGTACTCTCACCGTCTGATCGTAACCCTGTCAGTTCAGAAAAAGTTTTCTTTCGATCTAAAGAGTCCGTGTCAGATACTACAACTTCCGGACCTCGTGGTACAGTACGACTTGAAATATCTCCGTTCGGTAACGTTCTTGGAGTTGGGTTAGAACTGCCGGACTTTCTCTGTTTTTCAAGTTTTCGCTCCCACTCTCGATCTAATTTTTGAATCAACTTAGCTTTCTCCTTTACCCGTTTTTCTGCTTCCTTCTTTGATTTAAGTTGTAGTTTTTCAACCCTGAGTCGATCCTGGGTCATCTGGTGAGTTACCAACGCCTCTAAATGACGTGTGCAATCCATTCGCCCTTTATTGGCCGCCTCTTGTAAAGGACTATTCCCATGGTCATTAATGGCATAAACATTAGCACCAAAGTTTGTGAGAAATACCAGCGAGGGTAATTGGCCAGCTCCTGCTGCCAAGTGAACTGCTGAGCTTCCATCATTGTTTGGTTTGTCAGGGTTACCTCTGAAAAGAGAAATAAAAGTAAATAGTTACTACTTAAATAGGAAACAATATAGAAGACTGAATTCACATGTATGTCAATATTATGACTATCTTTGGCAAGTGTAATCGGTATTGGAGTTGCTGTTACCCTACCATACTTTCTTTTAGTGCTGTATTTTTTACAAATGGTAGCGTTCTATCATATGTGTATATTATCAGCAAGATCACAAATTTATCAGGGCAAATTGCTCCATACACATTTTCCCTCCTGATTTAGTTGCCAAACTTAAGTCCACCTTAACGGACTTTAAATGTAAAAGTAGCCTAATTTTACGGAGAAAGAACCTTGTGCACGAAAGTCATATTTTAACTTTCGGAATGGAAGAAAAGGACTACATCCCTTAATTGAAGAAGACTTTTTCATTGAAATCCATAGCAGAAAGGAGTCATTTTAGTAGTGGACCCACTCCGTATGTTCTTTGTTAAGCCCTAGCGCTGCTAGATAACAGACTTAAGAGTAGCCTCAACAATCTAGTAAACCTTTATGTTTTGATCCGTATTCACGTGCCGTAGGAGCTTTCGGATTCTATATTTTGTATTTTCTCTTCTTCGCAACTACATGGACACTGTCAGAATTTTTTTAGCTTTCAGTGTCTGTAGCTTGAAAGTTACTCTTATTCAATTAGTGTGTAACTAACGGGAAGTAAAAGATCTTATACTGATATGATTAATGATATCCAACTTCTATTAGACACACCGGAAGGGTTACTAGAAGCGCCAAGGGGGTTTCTGTTTTTACAGGGTATATATTTAATAGTAGCCGTTGCACAAAAGTGTCGTCCACGTATTTACTGTAACACAGCTTTGTTTGTCCATCACCTTGCAATTCAGTACGTGCTTAGCGGTTTGTTTGGTATTACACAAGCACTCATGGTATCCTTGTGACATGCATTGTATTTTTGCTTATTGGCTTTACGCACGTTCGCCACTGTGCAACAGCACAGTGGTGAACTTATCGGAGATTAAGTTATCGGACATACGTGAGATACTTGGAAGGCCTCCCCTAAATGTTAATTGTCATCCTGCTCTTAAGAAAACGCAATCCATCTCCTAGAAATAAACATAACCCTCTTTACCTGTACAAGGAACTGAAAGGTATTAATGTTTTTGTAGAATGTGAGACACTTTGTGTCAGGAGCCATTCCCGACTTTTCTCTCTTGCTCTGGCTCCATACTCATAAGAACATGTTGCCTTAGACGAGTTTTATGAAGCTTAACCACACATACATGTTTGTTGCTTTTGCCAATGTTAATCGGATGTTAGTTGTAAATATCCTTGTAGAAAAATTGATCCCAATTGTGCGCAGACCCCGGGTACTCCGCTGTAAAGATTACAATAAAAAGATTAACAGAACTTTCTCCTGGCATTTCAATTAGTATTTTGGATGAAGAGAAAGCTGAAACGCTCTTGTAACAATTGCAATTGGCAAACCAAAAGAGTCGCATAAATAGTAACAGTGGTAACGTACAAAAGGAAGAAAGGGGTCTATAAGGCCCAGCCCTTGCTGTTTTAAATTGTCCTGTGTCATTATTCCTTGTAGGGGACTGGGCATATAATTGTAACTTTTTATCATCTAAGCTTAACATGGAATTGTTAATGAAAACTGATCTATACACAGTAGTTTCTTTTACTGTGGTTGAAAACACTCTATGTTTAGGCTCTGACTTTGAAAAATTTAAACACCATTTCAAAGAATTCTTAGTCACGAAAGAATGGGGTTGTAAATGTATGAGATGTAAATCTACTCATAGGTGTGTTAGACCCAACATAGAACAATTGTGATGGTCCTCTTTTACTTGTGAGAATCTGAACGTCTCAAGCCACGTTAAAAGGCAAAATAAGTGTTGATATTGTATAGAATGAAATACCCTCCTGTAGCCTTATTATCATACAATGATAAAAGTAATCCTTTGCTTTACTTAAACGTTTATTAGTTATGAAAACTAAAGCTTGCAAGGTGCATCCTGTTCATTGTATGACTAAGCATAGACAGCATGGACGACCTATTACTCACTTCTGTTGTCTTTTTTAACAAGAATCAACGAACCTGGGAATTGCATGTTTCTATGACAGTACAGTGTTATCTTCATAACTGCACACTTAGATGTGAAGGAGATGGTTACTAGAAAGACGCCAGCAACTCCTTACGTAAAGCTTATAGATGCTTTAATATTGGCTGAGCATAGGGAAACTGATCGTAATTTTTTTTCAGGATTAGCCCTTAATAGCCTCCCCAGTGACTACGGCCTCTATTGCAAGTAAGGTTAAATCAACATGTGTTGTAATCAGCTGAATACGTTTGCAATATTAACATGTTCGAACCATTGGATAAATATATGCACAAAGTTGTAGCTTTATCGTAGCGAGGAACTTGAGTTAAATAGGTATTAGTCTGTAAAGTTAGTTTGTGGTACAAAACTTGAATATTGCGTTGAGTAACGGATTCACTTCGCTAAACGTTTTCGCCATAAAGTTATCACAGCAATCGTATGGAGTGAAATTAGAAAGCTATTACGATGAATTTATAGGAAACGAGAAGATCCTAGAAAACAATGGTCACGAGAGCGACACGTTTTCTTCCACTCATGTTTTTGAAAAAGGCGTAAATTGTAAACAAATTCTTTTTGTCGACAGAGTACCGGCTTTCTTGTTTTGATAAATGCTGCCTTGGTAAAGCCAAGACATTTTAGCGCTTAAAAATTAAAGGTTTAGGGGAGACAAGGCAAAAATTGCTGAGGACCAGGGACCCCGCAGGATTTTAGATTTTAGGAGTTAAAATATTTATAAGCTGCGGCCAACTTCATCTCCCCCTCTTCCTCTTTTACTGAAGAAGTTTGTTATATATGTGACACTCACCTCCTGGAAAGGGTATGAATTTTATTGTTGTTTATTGCTTCATTTTTCTACTCACAACTCAAACCATCCACTATTCACATTCTATAAATAAATTTTTTAGAATTTCGTTGAAGGCTGTAGCTCGTTAGCCATCTCCCTTTGCTGTCCCCTAGGAGGGTTTGAAAAGCCCCTCTTTTAAGAAAGCAAAAAAGGCAATCGCAATCAATGCCATTTATATAGCTTTACAATTACTTTGTTATCGGAAGCTTCAAAGCTCAAATTAACGGGTTTCTTGACCAAATAAAACTTGACGGTGAATGACGACAACCTGCTTCTTTATAGGGCATTCATAATCAATTCGTAAGGAAAGTTTTACAAGCCGCGTTTTCCAACGTAATAAGATCATCTTCTTGTAAAATGTATAAACTTATTTCAGTAATTGATTTGAAAGACAAATATTAATGAATACTGTTTCTGAAAAATGTAAGTTTTTATCAGATAGAATAGAAATCCATTGACAAGAAACACCAGAGCGGAAGCTGTTACTTTCGAACTGCTGTTGAGAGAGAAAGGTCGGGCTTTTCCCTATGATCTAAAAGGGTAACATCACAAAAATAACATTAGTGGGGGCGGGGGGATATATGATCAAAGATTTTGTTATTTTATTCCAATGCATAACCAGATAAGATTCGCCACACTTTATATCGTACAAATGCTCCATCTATCTTTTGAATTAGCATAGTACTCTCTCAAATTCCGAAGAAATGGCTGCCACAACGAGATTTTTTTGCATTTTTTGCATTTCTTTACATTTTAAGTTACATATCTTTTTGTGCCTTTATTACAATCCTCAGATAAATAAGAAATATGACTGTCATTTAAAATCTGAGAATTCCTGTCCGCATTCAAATGTTCTCGTACACGCGTTGACTAATGCCTAAAGCTTTCGTCTATGTAAACGGAATTACATCCGCACATGAAATTTAATTAACAACGCGTGATCGTAGAGACGAGGGGATAAAATACTTAGCGCTAAAGAACTTCTTGATCTTGAAGAAAGTAAAAACTAACCTTACGTTTAAATTTGTTCAAAATTCTTTAGCAAACCACAGAATCTTGCGTTTAGTAAAGGTAGCAAAGTGTAAATGTGGCAGTTTGAAGTATATAGGGTTATTAACAACTTCTTGTTATTGTTTGTTTTTGAATGTCATTTAGCAATATATTTTTTGTGCTCAGACTGAAACCCTAGAGGAGCACTAGCGGATCATGCTGGCAAGAGAGGAGAGAAGGAGACTAGCAAAGAATTGGGATTTGACGAGGATGATGATGGTGATGGTGGTGCTGGTGCTGGTGCTGGTGGTACTGGTGGTGATGATGGTGGTAGTGCTGCTGGTGCTGCTGGTGGTGGTGGTGATGATGATAATGATCATGATGATCATGATGATCATGGTGATTATGATGATCATGATCATGATCATCATGATGATCATGATCATGATGATCATGATGATCATGATGATGATTATGATGATGATGATGATCATGATGATGATGATGATCATGATGGTGATGATGGTGATGATGGTGATGATGGTGGTGGTGATGACTACAAGTAAGGTACTTATATCAGAAAGAATAGTCAAGAAAGTGTTTTGACAAATTTAAAAGAAATAAAATGACCATAGATGATGCGGCGTCTACCTTCCTCAAATGAGTTTATTTCAAGATGCTACCAAGCTCAGCACTTCCCGTATTTCAAAATTTTCCTTTTACGTCACCGCAATTTGAAGAAGGCCAAATTCAATACAAGCACTCATTCATTTAATCTGCGCGCTCCAAGCTAAGTAGACAAGTTACGTTAAATAACAGAGGAAACACAGAAGTAGAATTTCGGACATATTTGTTAACATTTCACATCATATGTTTTGATTTACACCACTCATGAATTCTTAACTCCCCTCGCCAACTGGCTGCTGATAACGCCCCTTCCCCTCAAATGAGTATTAAAAAGAAGGAATCGTCAGATGCAAAATGCAGTGCCTAATTTACGCATAATCACATTCTGTGATAATTTTGCTTGCCTCATTAGGTTTTAACAACATTCTCGTCAAATGTACATGACAGCAATACAAATATACAAACAAAACAAAAAATACCTTTTTTACAAATTTTACGACGTGAAAGCTTCTTAAAATTGCCTTAACGTACAGGATGGGGGTGTGTCCCTAACAAGTTACAAAATAAATTTTGGGACAAAATGGCAAACCAGATAAACATGCTCAACTATGAACAGTACATTATCAGAGTGGAACGTAGTAGAAGGTTTGTGTCCTTTGTCGCTTGCACCCGTGTGCAACGCTTGACTTTCTTTAAGTATAGTATAAAAGAACTTCGTCACTATCAAGGGATGTGGCAAGTGGTAAACTAAG
>JAAAKM020006971.1:104370130-104383443 GCA_010016025.2 Alatinidae sp. Z8VKAUB7J3 | reverse complement strand
AATGTAATTTTAAAAACTTGTTAACAAATTGCTACTGCTTTTTGTCGAAGCCAAAGGCCTACCAAAGTAATATCAGCTGTACAGTCTGTCTGAGCTAGCACCAGATTTACAGCGTGACTGCACTAACATCAGTTTCAAATGTGATATAATAGTGAATATAGTTAATTATAAGAATTATAAAAGTACAAGATAAAGATAACAAAACGTTTACCTTTGTGGTTGGCTGTGATCTTTACTTTTATATGCATGTATCCTCCTGGTTGATACCTTCTTGGTCTCAGTCCGGTGGCAAATTCTCCAGGGTACACGTTTTGGGGATATTGTTGATCATACGCATCTCCGCAGACACCGCATTTCCCTCCATTTGTTAGCCATTGGCGCTCTCGTCCTCCGCAGTTCAATTCGTTGTCGTTATAGTTTATAGGTGCTTTGTATCCATATCGCCACATTGAATTACGTGGTGGAGGCTCAACTAGGTAGCCATGCCCATGGATCTGTCTCAAGAACATCATTGTTAGTATCACATAGGTAGCCATGTCGATTACATTCAGCTTTAACAGAGCAATTTCAAAGAATCTTCCGTCTTGTGAACCTTGGCTGCAAGATGAAGGCTGTAAGAGATCTCGTCATTTAAATATTGGATATTTCTGATGCTAATTAAGGAGGGATACAAAAGATCACAATTACCTAAAATGGACACCATTCTCTCTAAAAACTATTGACGTAGGAAGGGAGTAAACTGGCAACAAATAACCCCATGGTCTCCCAATAGACAGATTTAGGACGTGAAAAATTGCAGCTCTTTGAAATACGATAGTCAGAGAAATATTGTACCCGATGGTACATTGATACCAAATATGCACTATCAGTCCTGAAACATGTCGATCATGATGAGACATCTGCCACAAGTTGTAAGCTTGCCACTGTGCATTGTTAAAACTTCTTTGGCTATTTTACAATTAGTGGATCATCAGTTTTTTGTTATGCAATGAGGCATTTGTACCCTTTAATACTGAAATTTAGGAAGGAGTAAATCATAATTATACAATGGATAATCTGTTGATTTGATGAAAGGGAAATACTTAATACGCCCTGTCATTAAATTTATTGTGATTTTCATCCAAAATAAAAAGATAAGCCGGCAAGACTAACCCACTTCCTTCGTGTAGAGTCATTACACTTCTGTACATAAGTTCTAAGACCATTGTAGTAGTGTTGTTTGGCTCTTGTTGGCAAGATGTTCGTAGCATATCGAATGTAGGGAACTGGAACTACATCTATCATCTGGGCATGTATATTGGTATACCATGTGATTGTCTTCAAAGTCTTGCTTGGGCTAAAGAAGCGTGCAGAGCTGTTTGATTCAGATCTTTTTTAATGAATTCTGCCTGGAATGGATTGCTTGTAAAGTTCACGAAGTTTGTTGTTACATGACTCTAGAAGAAATCTTTTTACTAACGCTAACATGAGGTCATTAGAGTAAAGCAAGTATGATAAATGAAGTGTTGTATGTAGCTATACACAATTTTAACATTAATAGGAACAAAATTGGTTTCCGAAGTGGAAGAATTACTATCTCCAGCCTTTCAAATGCTATCGTTACTCAAAGGATGCAAGGAGGAAATATTAATCTTCGTATAAGATTTGCATTAAAATTTACTAAAAACTTACATTATGTTATGATACTATACAAATATTGTTTAAGATCCCTAGAATAGTATTAACAAAAATAATTGTGATTTGTTTATTTGTGTATTTGTTTCCTTATTTTGTTGTAGTCTTACAACATTTCCTTTACCTTTTAGAGCATTGCCGCTGACTTCTCGATACCATCTTTGAATTGTAATCGAAGCTAAGAGAGAGATCAAAGTCTAAAATAATAAACGTTCCTTAAAAATTGGAGAAAGACGAAGGTTGTGAAATCGAGTTACTAAAATTTAACGCAGAAAATGGAAGTGTTAGGAATTTAACTTTTACAATCTTGTAACATGCAATGAAAACCTAAGGTTCCCATAGCGTATTTAATAGTTCTTCGTAATGAATAGAACTGCGTGTGTATTATACTGTTCTTTACTATCAACAGTACTTGTGCCTGAAACTGCTGCACAGGAAAGGTCTCATAAGCCCTCAGGAGTTAAATAAATGAACTAGTCGCTATAGTCTAAAGTGCTAAAGTGATAAGATTCTCTGTCATGAGCATTGTTATTTGAAAGAGTTATCTTGTTATTTCAAAGTATTGTTTTTTCCAAACCTCCAATCAGAAGGTGGACTGCTTGTCTTAGGACCAAACAGCATTCAATGAGATTCTTATATCACTTATTTGACAAAGATAGACTTGTATTATGTTTTATACATTTCATTTCGATTACTTCTGACGATTGTATTCCAAGGAGTGTCAGATCCAAAAAAGCTTTAAAGTACATAATGTACACGCTATTTGTGCGGTATTTTTTGTACCGAAAACAAACTATTTGATGACCTTAAGCCTACAAGCCCAATATTCACTCTGCTCAGAGCTTTGTAAACCTAATAAGAAGTTTAGTAGTGATGCAAGCCGTGAAAATATTGTTCAGGCAGAGGAAGGATAGTCTACTTTTCCGATAACCTGTGGCTGCTTTCCTCTCTACTTGGATGCCCTGCGGATGTTGAATACTTCCTAATAACTCTGCTAAGCTTGCCTTGATGCTGATCAATCACCCCAGTATTGCCTTAGGTCTTCCTTTCCTTTGAGACTATGACCTTATTGAATTACTAGATCCTGGTGCCATGTTATGGTTCAAAATCAATCTGCAATATGTACATTTGAGATGTAAGTATGTATGTATTTATTTTTGCCATATAGAAGAAAAATAGTTACAAGAAAATAATAAGTCAAAATTACAATTTTTAAGATATTAATTACTTTACAAAATTAAACAAAAATATGTAAGTCACTCTAAAGAATACAATACGAAATATAAGTAATAAAAATTAAAGAAATTGTGCTCAATAAACCCTACTGATAAAGTTGGCAGGGATAGCATTAAAAAGGTTCAGAAGACCTTGTTTCCATAATGGTCCCTTTAAGGTACACTGACAGAGATCTTTGCATTTCAAAAAATATCTTACTTTGCCACAAGAATTTAAGAGATATCCATAACAACCAGAGTAAAATTGGATAGTTTTCAGGAACAATATAATATCACTTTGATTCAAAATCACATTTACTGTCGTCTTTAGTTTCAGTTAATCTAAAAGTTGAAGATGATCCAATATCATGGTATATTAACAACTTTAACCTTGATTTGGAGTTCAGTTTAGCAAGAGATACTGAGAATATTACATCCGTGACAAGTAAATAAACTTTACCCCCGTCTTGCCCATGGTTTTTATAATTATATAGAAGAGAAGCGAAAGACATTGGGTGTCAACGGATTAGTACTTATCTTGGCAGATGTTACAATCTCAGAGAAGGATTATTTTCAATGGGACATACCGCCGACAAGCTGCTCTCTGTTTTCGGCGTACCCTAGCGACTTGTATTTACAGTTGCGAGCGACAACATTACCTAGTTCCAATATGTAAGTGATTACAGTACTAAACATCTACATTTTCTGGGCCAAAATCCAAACGTAGACTAAGACTGACGTGGGCGCTGATTTTCAACCGAATAGGATACTTAAGGAGGGTGTGGACAGTACCTAGGTCTAGTTGGACGGTCTTGGTTAGAACCATTCTACTTCAGAAACATGCAGTATATCCAGTGGCGCACACTTTGAGTGAAAGGGGGTGCGTTCGCTGTCAATAATTCCTATTAAGAAATACAAAAGTTTATCAAATCAAGTCAAGTATTCCAGAAGACAAACCAATTTCAACAACTGTATTCAATGGCTTATGACGGAGATTTGGCCTCCAATTTAATGTTTTGTGTATAACCACCCATGTGACTGAGGTCATAATATGCCTTCGCCTCCCCAACATTTGCTAGTTGTCCACCACCGGGGATATCCACAGCATTTTTCATTTTCAAGTGAGAATGCTGAGGCATTTTGAGGCAACTTAAAACTATTTGAACATCAGTAGCTGCTCACCTTAAAAGCCTGTTATAGTTGAACTTCGAGTTGCGCTTAGAATCACTTCAGTTTGAGCAGGTCATGTTGTAAAACAGCTGCTTTGGTAACTGAAAGTGGTTTGCCCAGGTACGTCATAAGTGATAAGTGAATGAATGAGTGAATGAATGAATGAGTTATGGATAAGTGAATGAATGATTATATAAATGGAAAAGTGAGTTAATGAATGAATAAATGAATTGATAAATAAATTGAAAAGTGATTTAATGAATAAAAGAATGAATGGATGAATATATATGAATTAATGAATGAATAAAGAAGAGTAAACAATGTAAAAAGGGAATATTTGAAACGCTAAGAGAGAATAGCTAAGAATTAGAACTCCTGAATATATATTCTGAGTAAGCATTAGCACTGATATCTATTGATGTCTGTAGGTATATTGGGATGTAAGTAATCTTGTAGAAAATGACGTAGTATCTTAAAAGTTGTTTTTATTTGCAATGTAAATTATTGTTTGCAAATCTTATCTTGCCTCTATTTTCTATTCTCTAAGTATATCAATTGTTGCAGCGTTCAAGTTATATAAACAAGTAACACTTGAGTAGGATTCAACTCAAGACAGAAAATAGTGGAAGTGGTGGGCAAACAAGATTTTGCTCGACAGAAATTATTTAAGCCACCCCTTTATAAATTAACCGTTGACGAGTACTATTCAATAAATGATGGATTGTTCAGATTTGTCCAAACCTGTTTTTAATTTTATTTCTGAAAAATATTTCTATCTTTGTCTGCAAATATCTTTCCAGTTTGATACAGATGTTCTTAAAATGTTTTCAAATATTCAATGGCGTATTTTGGGTTATGCAAACAGTATTTAGCATTTGAAGTCCATTTGCATGCTGAACTGGGCTGTCTGAACCTCCCAATTCTTTATTCATAATTTTTAGAATTGCTCCTGGAACCAACTTTCCCAATTTGTGATCATAATCTAAACCAATGAAAACAAAGTTTATGTGTTAAATCTGCATAGAGCAACACAACTTTTAAAAATTGAATGACAAATTTTCATGTAACAGGGATGTGGGTCCGTTAGCTACAGGGTTACTCCAAGACTCCTCAGTGGCAACGAATTTGTACTGTGTCAATGTTGTTTTGACTCTGCTTTCAGAAATAACCACGAAACGAAGGAAATGCTGACTCAGGACATGGTTATCGCAATCAAATGCCTCAAGGAATGACAGCATAATTTTTCCAACGTCCATCTTTATGTATGTATTTATTTGGCCATAAATAAAAAAGCCAAAAGGTACAACTTACCTTAAGAAATAATGCATAGTATAAAATTAATAGATCGGAATTTAGTTTAAAATATATAAACAGGAAAAAACATGAAATGAAATTATTAAAAACAGAACAACTTTAATATAATAAAATTCAAAACAAATTGATAAAAATTTGTCGATATAAATAAAAATGGTGGCAATAGTATTAAAAGGTTCAATAAGACCTGTAAACTAAAGATTGCGCTAACGAGTGAAACAACATGCAATATCGTCGAAGGTAAAAAGGAAAATTAGATTTTAATGCTATATTGTGTCTTTGGTGGAGAAGAACTGATATTGATCTTCTTCTCTCTGATTGAATCTTAACAAAGAAATCTTTTAATTTGTGTCTAAATCTGATAATGGTTTGAACTGATTTCAGAATGTGTTTCTAGCATGTCCTGTTTAGCCCACAAGGTGTATGTTAAAGTTCAATAAGGAAAATAAAAATTGATATTCCTTGAGATTCGAATACAGCACATAGGAGCTACAGTCAGACAGACCAAAGCCTAACATGGCAGGCACATATCAGGAACACGAGCAGCAATGTGTCGGACAGAGCAGGGACTTGCCAAATAGAGACTTTCTGTAGTTCATGCGTATGATATATCTCGGTTATTGACAAGACTGGCAAATGTTGAGGAGAGAAAGAGAAAAGGGCAGTTATTTAAGGTTGCAAATATGCCACAATTAGTTACGAACACCAGCAAAAAGGGACATTTGGTAGAGCTTCCGAAAGTACCTCTTTTGCTTATCAAATTTGGAAATCTCCTCCTGAAGACCTAGGCATAAGCAAAACGTCTGTTATGTCTCCTTTATGCTCCTCTGTGGCACTTAATCACCAATTATGACAAGATTCTATGCTTCAAAACTACTTTTCTCTACGTCAGATTTTAGCAAACTTTGCTAAAGTGACAAATACCTAATATTCCTGTCAAGTATCAAAATTGCAACTCTTACCCCCTATCTATCGTTAGAATCTGTCTCTACTATACTATATACTAAGGAGACACACAGGCATACCACGTAGTGTCCCTGACAGATTTTCGTTGACAAACTTTTCCCTTGCCACTCTAACCTGTCGACTTAGCATTAGTCCACTAAGACAAGTATGAGGTCTATTTAAAGAATTTATAATAGAGGTCTCGTGGTACTCTGCAGTAACGAAGAAGTAGAGCTGTAAAATGGTGGGATCGGCTTCTTTCAGAATGAGGAAGGGGAGGAGACTTACTGTCGGACCAACCCATATTTCTGTAAATCTCTCCATGTGTTCAAACTTTGATTTAAAGGCTGTCAGAGGAAAGTCAAATATTCGCCTTTCGGAAACTGTGAAAACGTTTATGTTAGGAATGGGAGTCACTTACACAACAGGTAAGTATTTCTTCCAAATTGATTCCTGATTGAAATTTGGCATTTCTCCCTAATGTTGAGTCCCTGTCGATTGTGTATGATAGCCTTGTCTTGCTTACCATCTAATATGTGTAGAGAAACAGCGTCGCGTAATTCATTTTATGGCGAATGGATTTGTCTCAGGCAGTCTGATGATATCTTGATTTTACTTACTCTTGAATATTATTTTTTGGACTGCTTACAAGAAATAATATTATCTTTTAACATTTTAAAAGATCGTTAGCAATTTGACCAATTTTAGAGGGTTTACAAGGACTTTACGACGTCTTACGACACTTAAGTTTTACCGACACTTTACAAGTCTATGGCAGTGTTGGGTATTGCAGATGACTATTCATTATTAGAAGTATTATGGATACAGCTGCACCAGCAACTAATGACATCATCAGTGGTACAGACGAAACTAAGCATTTAATTTACAACGAAGTAACGCCATTATGCAAAAATCTAACAGAAGAGCTTGCGCTGACGTTATGTATCAAGCAGTGGAAAAACAAGATGGCCTTTACAAATTAATCATAAAGACAACAAATGGCAAATTCATCCCCTTATGATTAAAGTTACAAGGAGTCACTGAGTATAAGTGAGGAAGTCCATGCGTTTCAAACCCTCTCCAGAAACTTGGTAATGGTACAAAGCAATACATTGTTAGATGAAGTATATTTTGTTCAAGGGAGTTTTCTCTTCATGTCAATGCTCCACGACGATCCTCAAGTTTAAATAAACAACAAACTGACAAAAGCACGCTCGACACTGACGAAGTAAATATTGATATAAAGAAAAGCAATAATTGCGAGAATTGGAAAATTCTTAAACGTAATGATTGAAACTTTTTAAACGAAGATGCAAATAAATGATCTGCAACTACATACTGAAAAGTCAAAATGTCAAATGTCAAATATAAAACAGGACAAAAGTTTTGTTTATTTTGTTTTTTCACAGGAGGGCGAGGGGTTTGTTTGTGTTAAAATGTTTTTACACCACACAAGGCAGGTACTGCACTACTTGGTATTGGTTCAACATCTTCACATTTTAAACGTTTTCTTTTTTCATTTTCCTTTCTTGTTGCATAATGTTGTCATTCCTAACCGGAAACATGGAATACCGCTTTACAGATCATAATTGATAATAACTTTATTGCCATTTATTCTTTCTATAAATTTACAGTAAAATAAGCTTTGGAAGATATAAAAATTTTTTAAACTTCAAATATCTATTTCTTTCATGCAATACAATTCATTAATCTCATTACAGGCATAATGAATTTACATTAAACACTCCCCACCCGACCCGCCCCCCAAAAACCCCACACACATGCACACAAAGGCAACTTTTATGAAACTTTGTATTAGTAAACACTTTTTCGATATTTGATATTTTTGTCGCTTTTGGTGCAAATTTGGTCGGCTTCTCATGTCTGCTGACACAATGGACTGCTTGCCATGTCCTGTGATTTCTGTGTTACTCCTATAAAAGTTATTTTTCGTTTTTTGTTTCTGCAGACGAATTCAAATGCTTTAGTCTACTCTCAAAGTATCCCCGTCGAGTCACGATCCATACTGCTGGATATAGTGAACGTTTATAAGCGTTCTGGATTTGCGTAATAGTTCGCCAACTTCCCGTTTTCTTTTGGTGTGTTGCTCATATAGAGTATCCTCTATGATGCAGTCATTATCCTTTTTGCGTAATAAACCCAGTCACCCGCCCATCTGAGTATTCGTTTTACCAAAAAAAGGTTTCAGCTTAGGTATCTTTAACGCTTGGTTGTTTGTAATTTTATCTTTCCACTTTACGTTGAGGATAGGCCCACGGAAGCAAAGTTGTAAGCTGTAGCACACACACATATGGGTAAGCCACAGAAACGTTCAGGGGTCGCTTTATTGTGCTGCTTTTCCTTGAAACACAGTCTCGATATGGATACTCCTTAAATTTCCTTTAAATTCTTTGTTAATTTTTGGTCTGCATGGATCGTTACATTGCTAAAGGTGAGTCAAGTATTTTTCATATGCTCAAAAATGAAACCAAGTTTTATCTGGAAACCAGACCATGGTCATACCTGCCACCAATCTGTGAGTGCCATGCATAAGACGCTATACAGTAAGTCAATGGTTTGTAACAGGAATGGTCTCGACAAGAGTGGCATTAAAATGATATTGGAGAGAACTGAGAGCACGATAAGACACAAGAATCATAAGGAGCAACTGCAAAGCACTAGACATTAAAATGTGATATTAATTTCAGGAAGGATGGAATACAAATAGTTTTTAGACTCGATAGAATCGGGAGCATGACTTTGAGAGGAAGGCGTTCCTTCCAACAAAAGCACAATCACAGTTAGGTGGAACTTGCACTATCTTATGTCATGTTTCAGTGCACGTTGTTGACTTTGCGACCGGAAAGGAATGATGATGACATTTTTGCTATGTATAATAAAACATTATTCCATATGCTTAAACGTTTATTCACCTTGCTCATATTGTTTATGAATAAAATTTAACATAAAAGCGGCCTCTTAATAACTTATATGCAAGATCAAATTTTTTTTCAAAAGCGGTTCATTTTTAATTTTTGGTCGAGGGATCATTTGTGATCATACGCCGATTCCTAAAATTTAGCACTAAAAAACTTGCTTTATTAGCTCTTATATTTATTGTATTATTCATTTCTTCCCCTAAATATTTCATCAACATTCCTGTCTATAAAGTAATAAAGCATTCTTTGTGAGTGTTGAAATAATAACCAAACAATATTATTTGGTATCAATCAATTAATTATAGAGCTCTCTTCAAGTCCAGTCAAGTCACTCCCGTAGTCCTAGGAAAGTTTGGGGCACTTCGACGAGTTCACTATTTTACTCCATCTATCTCGATCCTCCGCTAGTCTGCTGCATTCTACAAGAGTTCTTTCTGACCACCTCTTCACATCGTCAAGCCAGTTCATTCTTGGTCTTCCTTGTCTTCTCATGCCGTCAACGGTCCCGTGCATGATCGTGTGTGCAAGAGTTCCGTGACGCCGTGTCACATGGCCGAACCATTAAAGTTTGCGTCTTCTTGTCGCCTCCAGGAGTGTTTCAAACTGTCCTGCCTTCTCTGCAATCTCCTGGAGGACTGGCACGTTCGGTCGATGGTTCCGATAGCTAATGCCCAGGATGAGCCGTGAGCAATGCATTTCAAAGGCACTTAGCCTTCCTTCCAGTGGTTTGTTGTAGGTCTAGGATTCACATCCATAGAGCACTATAGATGTTATCAACGAGTGGGTTAGCTTTATCTTTATTTTTATCTGAATCTTCTTGCTCTTCCTGATGTTGCTTAGCTTGGCCAGTATGGCTGTTGCTACCGCCAGTCTGTTGATGATTTCTTTCTGTGATGTCACATCTTCATTGAGAATTGAGCCAAGATATTTGAATGTCTCGACTGCTGCTATTTGTTCGCCTGCCACTGTAATGTCTACGTTATTCTCATCGCCATTCTGCCTAGATGTTACCATGATTTTGCTCTTTTCACTGCTTATTTCCATTCCATATTTTCTCGCTGTCAGCAAGCTCCTCACTACTGCCGGCGATCAAATCAATATCTTCAACAAATCTCAAATTGCAAACTTTGCGTCCATATTTATTTGCTCCAAGAACAGAGCTCTCTTACAAAGATCAAATCTGGATAGCAAACTCCTCATTTTTTTCTAGTGAACACTAGCTACACGACCAGTAGAGTTGTCTGAAATCGTGTAATATTTTCCCATCTTGGAACACAAAGGTAGTTAAAACTACTTTATGTAGAAACTGAACTTCTTTCTAGCATTTACAGAAATACTATACATGGACAATCACATTCATATATTCCCGCCAAAATTAAAATAATCTCTTTCAATGTTTTGATTTCAACAAGATATAAAATAGCAGAGTCGGACACCTGCTGAGCATGCTGGCGTGCACTTGGATACTTAATTGGTTGGATGTCACTTAATCGACAATTTATTCTACAAACTGCTGCATACTTAGCTTGCTTTTATATATTAAGATGTTGTTTGTTTGTTTAGCTTTGTGTCCCCCCTGACGCTTGTGATTCAAGTTCCTCTATACTTTATCACAAACTTAATTTTTGATTTCATTCGCAGGATATGGTTTGATCTTAATCCCCTATTCATTTTGATCCTGATTTATTTGCTAGGGGTCACTTGTTAAGAAGGTATTTATTCAAGGAATAGTAGGTGACCCTTGGTTATATTTGGCTCTTTCAATAGAGCTTGGAAATTAGGATGCCTGTACTTGGCCTGTTCAACCTTTTTATCAACTCAGTTTCATGGGATTCATGCAAATATTTCCATCGATAAAAGTAGGAACGTATGCGTAGACTAATATGGCCGAGACTACATCTATATCCACAGTAGATACGTGAATTTGCAGAGACCTCTTCTAATGATGCTAACAGTTTGTGTACAGGAAAGAGATCTCATGGTCTTATAATAATATGTTAGTAACAGAAAGTGGATAGATTGCTTGGTAATGTGGTCACCTCTGCTTTTAAACCCCGTGTTGGAAGGGCAGATGTCCACTAAGCTCCTATCGTGGATGTGATGATGCTGTTGTCATAGTTATTGTATGATAGCAAAGATTTGGTGAATGTGGCCAGAGAAAGAATGGAACTCAGCAGTGTTTGTCGTTTTCTCCTGTTGAGACCAATAATATTTCAGTGCGATACTGTCAAATCCGTACAAACAACTTAGATTATATTGCGGTCAGTTTTTTCGTTATGTCGCAGCATTATCAAAGGGCTAACAATGGAGAGAAGAGATTCGCTCTCCTGTGATCTTGAACACTGTGAGAATGTGGATTTCTTGAGAAAACATTTTCAACTTGTAGAAATGGCCTTTGAGGCTTTTGGGTGAACAACAAAGACAAGAGGAACTTATGTTGAGAGTGGATTCACCATCGTTTGAAAACTTTAATTTTATTGTTTCATTTCACAGCAAAATCATGGGTAAGTGTACTTATTTCATTCTTTTTGAAGTAGATTTGTAGAGAATTGTTATAACTAGTACTATGAAATTGTATGTTAATATATGATTTACGTTAAATGAATCCGTCTTACAATGTTTACTGAGACCCATTCTTATCGACAAGATGTCCCATTTATTTTCATTTGGCGTTCCTTAGTGCACCAAAAGGAAATAACCTAAGATCTTTGAAATGACAAATTTCTTATCCTTGTAATCCCCTGTAGTTGTGTTTGCCAAGATAAAGTAGGTAAACCTAGACTTTTTTGAACTTAAAATCACAGGTGCATTTGCATAGGATCAAAGCAAAGATCATCGTTAAATAAAAGCCGACCAACATGTACATCTCCAAACATTTAGTTACAGTTAAAAGAATGTATTTGGATCAGACTTCGTTAAAATGGAAGGTTAACTATTCCTCTTATAGCATACCTGTAAATAAAATATCAGTTCCTAGTAGACACTTTACAGGGTACAGCCATTAGCTTTAATTAATGATACGGATAACGATATGAAAGCAAATCAAGTTTTGGTATTTATACATATATAACAAATATACACTTTTTCATTATTGATTATGACGATTGCCATGATGATAATGATGATCAGATGACAATAAGATTACGACGTATACGCATGACAATTTAAATGTATACGTTCCACAAAGGCAGTCGCATCTGCACCGACGTATCTATTCATGTAGGCCTGGGTACGAAATTACACACTTCAATGGTGAGAGTTCCTCTTTTCATAGATGGACGTTGACTCCAAAGGCACCCTTTATAATAGTAAGACAAGCAATTCCGCCAATTTCTCATTATACTTGAATCACTAAAAGAGCATGACTGGATAAGGTATTGTTTTGTTTCCGATTACCTTGCGGTGCAAAAGTAGTTAAGTGACGTATAACAATTGTTTAAACCCCTTGTTATGTTACATTCAGCTCCCCATTGTTATGTGGCGACCTATCAATTTCAACTAGTACACAAAATATCTTGTACATACACAATAACTCACCTCCAATAATTTTACTAAAGGACAATACCAACTTAAAATTTAGAAAAGCAGTTCTTCACATTCAAACACTCCTGCCCTCAACAAAAAGTGATAAAAGTAGTTTATCATTTTCCCATCACAAAACCCAAATAAAACCCACAAAACCCAAATATGAAAGAATGTGAATTATTTGTGTACACGTATTTATTTTAATCCAGTCCTTCGGCTTTATTTTTACAAACGAGGGCATCAGTATTAAGTATATGGTTACTTAATTTCAGTAGTAAATTGCCTGTATGCGTAATGTCACGGCTACCGCATTTCTTGGTTAGTAAATTGGTTACAGCTCTAAAGACATACTCCACCAAATCCGTGTTTGGAAAACACATCAATAGTTACGGATCTCGGGTTCTAAGATTTCAAGAATGCTCAATAATTTCCATATGAAGACACAAGAACTGGCCGTCATACTAACAAATATTACTTGACATCATACTTTTACAGAATTGAATATTTATGATCAGAAGATCAATTCTTAATA
>JAAAKM020006971.1:104339908-104370030 GCA_010016025.2 Alatinidae sp. Z8VKAUB7J3 | reverse complement strand
GTCATACTAACAAATATTACTTGACATCATACTTTTACAGAATTGAATATTTATGATCAGAAGATCAATTCTTAATAGGTGAAGAAAGAACACTTTAGTTTGCAAACGAATAAAGAATACGAAAATTTTCACCGTCAGCACAAATCTTCTCCCTCTCTGTTGAGTCATTCCCCACAAATTCTATTTAGCACTCAAATACCTATCCGTGATGTTGGAATAGTTCCTTTTTCACTAACATGGATCCCGGATGACAAGTAAGGCTAAAGATAATCCTTCCAAACTTTATATTGATAACGTAAGGCAAGGAAGTATTAAAACGTATTGAAGCAGTGCCCCTCCCATCGCCTTAAAGGCTTTTCAAGGAATTTAAGAATACTACTTCAAACAGAATTTCCACTTCCATATGAATTCTATCGAGGAAAGAGGGCATTTTTAAATAACATTATCTTTCGTATACTATGCAGACAATTCTTAAGGTCAAACATGTGCCTTGGGTTTAGAGTTAACACCCCAAACATACGTCATGATTCGATATGACCATGTGATACAGAATGGCATAATCACACGTACAATGATACGTTATGAAGACCTTGGAACCTGAGTGCAAAGTAAAATCAGCAACTGGTATGCTGTGACGTGTCCGCTAGGAGCGAGTGTGCATAGTTGCTTCCACTCTGTTTGTAGAGCCCGAGCAGAAAAATTGTAATCGCACAAAATCTGTGTCAGTATACTAGGCTAATAATTGACGTGAAAATTTAAAGTGAAACATAATGATGAGTTTATGGGCATTGCTTATTTTCTAAGTTGATATGTTCTTTGTTAATGTAGTTATGAAACGTAATTGTTTATACTTTTTGCACATCTATTCTGCTTCACTATTTTCGTTTAAGTCTTGAGTCTTGATGAATAATTTACATTGTATACATAGAATTCTTCTGTCTTTCACATCAAATCGCTTGAACGAAGAGACAAGTTTCAAGAGAGAAGTTTACTTGTGGATTTATCGTATCTAGGGACTGGAATTATTAACATTAATCAAACTAGAACAAATTCTCTGTCCCATGAGGTACACGAAGAAAAGCTCTCTTGCTGGACACAGTCCTCTTAAATATGTAGACTGATGTTGCTATGGAAATCAGTTTGTAGAGGAAAACTTGTAGGGTCACCATTGTCAACTAGCAGGATGGCAATAGAAATCCTTTTCAAACGAAGATTTTTACAGATTTTTAGGTTTAATGAATGGCTAAAAACTTTGAAATAAAAGAAAGTGCTGTGTGAGAAGCTTGGTTTGGTCGATTTATTAAATTGATAACTTTCGTACAAACATTAGTAAAATGATGGATACAATCATACAAAAGGCTTACAGCGTCATTCATTACATTGACGTGGAACTTAGGGTTGGGTGGTGGGACAAAACCCATTAAAAATCCTTTAGTTGGGGGCCATAGCAATAGTACACACCGTAATGCTTGTATAGATTTAAAATGATAAAATTATTCTTTGATCTCTTTGCTTGACACATTATCAACAGTGTGATATATGTTATATATCAACAGTTTGTAATCAATTCTTAACGGAAAACTTTTCTTGATTTGTTTTTCATGCGTTTTAAAAATTGCCCGTCCCGAATTTGAAGCCTCGAGTTGCTTAGGTTGTTGCTTAGATTTTGGACCAAATGGAGGCCTCACACCTAAGCAACTGAGTTGCTTATGAAAAAAACCAACGTGTATTCATTGTTTCCAAAGTACAGAGATACAAATACGACGAAAGTCGCTCTTTTTATGAGAAACTCAGTAGAAACCAGTACCCACTGAAGAAAAGGAAAGTTAGCACACAAAACGTTGGAGAGAAGGAAAAATGCATATAACTTTTTCTGACATATGTTCGCCAGCGAGGCGGAATACTGAAACAAGTGCTCACAGGGCGGGTGGCGCCTACCTTCCTAACCCTCAGTGACGTGCCTGATACGCTACTAAACCGGAAACGCTCCTTGGGTCATTTCCACCATAATTACGTGGTAGCAACGGCATGATTAATACAGCGTTTTCTTAAGGCCGCGGCAGAGACATCTATACTATTTGAGATATCTCTCAACATAAGTTTAAGATTTTTGATAGATCAAATTAATTTATAAGTAGTTTGGTCGTGGTAATCTTTTTACAGGTAAGAACTCGAAACCTGTAGAAATGTTTTTAATATTTTGTAGAAAATGCTGTGCTAAGGTGTGTCGTTGCCACCACGTAACCAAGGATGTTCTAGCTCCAGATTTAGTAGCGTATTAGGGGCCTTTGATTGAGAGATTACCAAAATTTTATCAGGGTGATATGGACGCTAAATCCCCTCTTGTATATGGATTTGAGGTAGGCATAATATGCTGTTGAGAAAACTATTATGTAATAGCTGTTTGAGGGTTCTAGAACAGTTAAAAAGGAGCAGATTGTTTCCTCGCTACACTTTTTATTTTTTATAAGAATTCTTTGTATAAGAATCATGAGGCTGAAGACCCTTAAAATCTAAGAATATTTTAAGAACTGCTCAGGCTCAAATGATACCAAACAAAAATTTAAAAATGCCTTTATCTTGTGGTGTACAGACTTGAGGCTTCTGTCGACTCAGAAAAATTTCCTGTGGAAAGGTCGGACAGGAAATGTTTTCATCGGAAAGGTTTTCCAAGGAAACCTTCCACTCAGAATTTAAGTTGTTGTAAAATAAAGTGCCTGTCAAGAGAGAAACCAATTTAAATTGAGTCAAGGTCATAACAAGGAGAAACCAGGTGCACAATGTGTAGTAATTCCTTCATTCGCTCCATGAAAATCACATCTATCCTTGAGAAAAAATCTAAGAATCATTTAAAAATATTATAGGCTCACTTCAGCAGAATTTTTAAGAATCATGAGGCTCAGGCATATTTATGTGATTCTTATAAAAGAGAAGCAGTGTACCGCTACATATCATGGGTGACGAACTCCTCATAATGGATCACGAAATCGATTAAAAAAGGTTAATTAGTTGACCTCAAAGATTTACAAAATTGCTTAACCGTCTAATCAGGTTCAAACTGTGTGTGTTCTTCTCACGGTAAGCCACATAGTTCAGAAGCAATCATTTTACGTAAGTCATGAGGTTAAGGAAAATAGACATGAGTTCCATAAGACTGGCCGCCACTTAAAAACATATCCACTTGGTTTGTGAGAAGGTAGGGATTGTTAAGGAAACTACACCCAATGAAAGCAGTGGTGAATCAACTCTGGGAATAGTTAGGTGATGAAATTTTGAGACACGTATATGGGCGTTAAAGTTGGAATAGCAGTGTTTAAGATTAAGGTTAGCTGTATTACTCTGGATTGGCGAATAAACGGGGGGTTCTGAATAAACGAGGGGTCATCATTACAGGTCTAAAGTTAATAAACAGGGGGATCTTTACTTCAGTATCAATTTCGTGAAAGTTTTAAATAACGAGGACACACAAATAATGAGGAAAAATCGTACAAATTGACTAATTAGCAACCGTTTCAGGATCAAATTTTGCATGGAAAGTTATTCAAGTCTTTTCAGGAATCATTTACATTTTGAGTACGGGGAAAATTCCTTGAAATTAGTAAATGGGGAGTTCTAACAAGGAGCGGGGGTTATAAATTTTTAAAAAATGATAAGCGGGGGGTACGATTATTTGGCACTCGAAAGTAACATTGTAGCGACATCAGTTATCCTATTTGTGCATTATTGTAAACCGGTCATTGTTCACACTGCCACGTGGATATGGACTGTAGTGACCGCGAAATGCATCCTGGATTCGAGGGTTCAAAATACTGGGAGGGAGTCTGAGGTCAATTTAGTTCAGTCTTTCTCAACCTGATAGTCTCTATTGAGGCGCGTTGCCCTTGGACGCCCCAGGTGCTCTATATGTATTAGTTAGCCTGTTTGATGGATTTCTGTTTATTTAGGGTAGTTTCAATGTCGGGCCCACTTCTCATCAGGGGTCTTTGATTGAAAGACTGCTACGGTCAATTTAGTTTAGTCTTTCTTCAGAGTAAAAGATTGGTTATGTTCAATTTAAGTCCTATTGTTTCTGCACCTAACTATGATTTTATTGTTCGTGTATTGCTTCACACTCTACTCACAACTCATACTCATAATTCGCATTGTATAACTACACGTTTTCGCCATACACTGATCACAAAAACGAGTGGCAGAAAAGGCGTCGCTCCATTGACTTTTAGTTTCTACGACGTGTTTTGGTCTTTTTTGTTCCTATAAATTCATTGTATAACTATATTGTTTCAATATTAGTGGGAGGGTTGTAGCTCTCTTGACACGTCTCTTCGCGGCCCCTGGATTGGAAGTGAATGCGTCAAATCAGGGATCTTTGACTTGAAGGTTTAAGTTCTGTGGTAAATCTATAGGTCCTAGTTGAAAAATAAGTGTAACGTGATGCATGGTGATGTTATCGTTCTTCCAACTGAGCTGATGGGAGTCCCAAAAACATCGTCGCCATATTAACTGACAACAAGGTCACCAGTTATAGGTACGTGATTTATTTGCAACCTATATCGACTTAACGGTGCAACGGCAGCAACAAGACTGTTGAATCCCCGCAATGAAAGTAGTGTGATAATGTCTCCCTATGTTTCTTAGTCACGTGGTTGTTTTAACCAATGGCAGTACGGAATTGCCATGTGTTTAGCTTGTTGTTCTTTAGGGTTGTAGATGAAGTAACCTCCTACTTTTAAAGTAGGGCAGGGTAGCCTAGGTTCAAATTTATTTTTTTCACATTCTACTAAGGTGCATTTCGTCATTGTGTGGAAAGGGGTGTTTCGTGTCGATATGTATATCTTGCTGTGAGTGACACAATATCTGTCGCAATCAATTTCCATTTTGATAAAGATGAAAAGCAGTCAGGGAAAAATAAAGATTTGGCAATTTTTTTGGGGGGTGACCCCCTCTGCCCCCTGTTCCCCAGTCCCTGCTTATCTTGGCATGTAGCATCATGAGCCTCTCTTCAGTCCTATGGAGAGGGATGCGAGACGTCCAAAGGTTAAGATTCTTCTATTCCATTCGATTTCAGGGGAAAATTTTGCATCATTTGACAAAGAAATGGGATATTTCCTCTTTCTTTTCTCGTTCGACTAGAAAAATAGAAGTATGTTAACATCGGAGGTCACCTAGCTCGGTTGATAGAGCGCACGCGGCGAAAGCGTGGGCTACGGGTTCGATCTCTGGTGGTGACATATTTCCGATTTCTCTAGTGTTCCTTTCATAACTAATATTTCAAATCCTCTCTTCTCCATGATACTTTTTTTTCAATGGGCTTTGGATTGATGACGGGCCAGAGGGCAGTTCTTCCTTGGTCAAGTCACATGGCGCAGAGAGACTGGTCTCCAATTACGTTGATCTGGATGCCGATGTCCAACGGTGGATGATTGGGAGCTAAGGTAGCGACTAGAAAAATAGAGTATGTTAACTTCGGAGGTAACTTAGCTCAGTTGGTAGAGCGCACGCCGCGAAAGCGTGAGTCACGGGTTCGATCCCCGGTGGTGACATATATTCTATTTCTATAAAATCCTTTTCGTAATCAACTTTTCTCGTTTTAGTGTTCTTTGTTCTTTTTTTGCGAGGGGAACAAACATAAGTTGGCAAGAAATGTTGAACAGGGCTAGAGTCGCTAGCCCCGAGACGGATTCTCGTCCTTTTGACAAGTGGTAGTATCTGCTGTCATTGATGACAGATTCTTTCCAAAATCCGCGAAGGGCGGTCGGTGGACGGTGGAGCCTGTCTCGCGGCTTGCTTCTTTGGCCGGTAGGCTAGGTTGAAGGGCGTTGCCCTTGGACGCCCCGTTGCGGTTTGGTGGTTTACTGTTTATTTAGGGTAGTTTCAAAAGCGGGCCCATTGCTCAACAGGTGTCTTAGATTGAGAGATCGCCCCAACCCCCCAATTTGGCGCTGCCAATTTTTTTGAGCTTCAGTGTGGGTTAACCTAGTTACCGACCCACCCTGCGTAGTTACGTATACAGTGCATGTTAAACGACTGGATTTTTAGGGTCAGGGCTAAGGTTGCTAAGGGTATGATACATTTTCAGGGCTGAAGTTGCTTAATAGGTTGCTAAGGTTACTTTTTTTCTGTGATACCATGGCCTTTCTGGTGATACCGAATCCATGAAATCACCGAAGAATTTCACACACGTCCACACATTGACAAAACTAAAGTTATAAGGTACCCTAAGGTATTGGTTTCAAATCACAAAAGAATTTTTCTGTCTTTATTTTTAAGAAAATTTGTAATTTTGTAATTTTTTCTGCGAAAAAAAGTTGCTAATTAACTGTCAGGGCTGAGGGTTGCTAAGCAAGTTGCTTAATTTTTTGGCTAATCTGAGGGCTGAAGCCTTAGCAACTGACTTGCTTATTGAAAAAATGTGTACAGCAAACTACAGACACAGACCTCTGTGCCAATGCACAGGGAACACGGACATCCAAATGCAAAATCGATGACTAAGAGCTGGAATGTTTTCATTAGCAATTTTAAGGGAAGTCGTTTATTTTGAGAGAGCCGTTTGTAACAAGATCGCTGTTATCATAAACTGTGGGTGTAATTGAGCGCTAAATATACAAAAAATAGATGGTCTCATTTAGCTGCTGTAACTGTGAGAAAATCTCATGAGATAATTAAGGGACGTTACGCCAAACTAAGCCAAACCACATCATCACGGGACTACCTCGGTTGTTAGTAGCTGATACGACTAGCTTTGCCGCCGCCCAAAAGAGAATATCGGAGTGTTGATGGCGTTAAAAAGTTTGTGATGTTCAAGTTTGTGATGATATGGGTCATTCTAAGAGGCTTGGGGTAGGAGTTGATGTTTGGTAAGACTGTTTCTGCTTTCTAACAGAAACTTTTCCAGATTTTCTGTTGTGTGACGACGCCCAAATTGTGCAAAAAGTCGCAAAAACGTCGCCCAAAAGAGAATATCGGAGTGTGGATGGCGTAAAACGTTTGTGGTGTTAAAGTATATATGATATGGGCCATTATAAGAGGTTTGGGGTAGGAGTTGATGTTTGGTAAGACTGTTTCTGCTTTTTGACAAGTCGCGGACACGCGATTTCGGTCGCCACTACGTTCTGGAAGTCGCCCAATTTACGGTACGTTGCCTAGTATGGCAATCACGGGTTACCACATTAACAGGGAACAATTCTCAGGATGATAGCTGTCAAATGATAGAGAATGTATTTAGGAATGGGACACAGACTATGACAGCTTGATCATAGGGGATTGCTTCCGTTAAAAAATATCTAGTAAAAACTTTGAAAGAACAGGCCTATGCACTTCGAACAATCAACAGCCGGTCGAGGTCATGTCAACTGCGGCGAAATTATGAACTTCGTCGTAAGGAAAGAAGGTATGAAAATAAAGGTTCTTATTTCATTTTTTGGTATGAAAGGATTTAAAGAATCGATCAATGTATTTTTTGCTCTTGAATTCGTGTCACATCATATGCATAACATGTGTCAGGTACGAAATCACAGCAAAACTTCACTCTAAATTTACGCAGTGGTCCCAAACATATCGTCAGTAAAACTGACCGGCTCTCTTTCGTTATCATAAATAATTATTTACCAATACTGCAACGTTTCAAATGTGTTTCTACTATGTCATTGTTCTTCCCTGTCAATTTTTAGTAACTAGATTGATGATTCATGCCACGGTAGGTTTCCGAAATCCGGCTTTTAGATTCAGAGATCTGATGGCGCTCTGCTACTTGTCGTTGCCTGCAATCAAAAGGTTTTCAATACTGTGTTTGTGTGTGTGTGTGTGTGTGTGTGTGTGTGTGTGTGTGTGTGTGTGTGTGTTTTATTTCAACCATATGTAAACGTACAGGCATTAAGCCTGTAAATGATAAATATTTAATTTCAGTACTTCATACTAATATACAGTGTTGCAGATATAATACATCTTATGTTACCTTCCTGTAATGTTTGTATGGAGTGAATATTCTTAAAAACAATGCAGAAGAGCGCTAATTGCATAGGTTGGCTGTTTTGGTTAATTATGCATTTGAATGTGAGGGACAAATGCATGCAGTGTCTGCGTAGGGGAATACGTTGATATATAATTAGGTTTCCTACAGAGCATATGCCTGTCTGGCTACACGTTTCTTTATAAGCAACTTATAACAAGGTGTGAGACCTCGATTTGGTCCAAAATCTAAGCAACAAGCTACGCAACTCGAGGCCTCAAATTCAGGAAGGACAATTTTTAAAACTCCTGAAAAATAAATCAAGAAACATTTTTCATTAGGAATTGATTACAAACTGTTGATATATAACAAATATCACACTGTTGATAATGTGTCAAGCAAAGAGAGTTCGAATCCCCTCAGCTCCGTTAGTGAAAAAAGAAAGCAAGCTATTGTGGTAATGCTCCACTCCATGACAAATCTATAATAATTGCTATGTGTCTGCTATTTATAAGAAGTAACCTATGCATCAGAAACATGGGTACTTAAAGCAAAAGAAGAAAACAAATCTAATGTGTTTGAAATGAGATGCCTCAGGGCAATACTTGGTGTTTCAAGACGTGACAGAATAAACAACGCTGGCATTCGAAGAACTATAAAACCGGAACGTACCATAACAGATATGATTAAAACAAGGAGATTGAAATAGTTTGGTCATGTATGCAGAAAGCCGCTCTGGCACTGTTTATAAATGACGGGAGAAATGTCAAGCACAGAGATTCATCACGTTATTCTAAAGAACCAACTAGTAGATGGCCGAGGCTAGTACGATAATCGATAATCAACCCCACAAGCTGAAGGATGAGGTACGCCAGGCTATTCAAGAACATATATCATCATTTTATGGTAAAAAATCCCATTACACGAGAGGGCAAGCACCATGATTGTATTTAACATAGAAGCTAAACACCCCTTGAATGTATGAACTTTATAATCAAAATCATCAAAATATGTATGTATTATATGAAACATATCGTACAATTTTAATTGTGATTTTAACATTAGATTTGGCTATCCTAGGAAGAACACATGCTTTAACGTTTGATGAACTAAATGTTATAATGGAGCATATTGATAGTTTGCGCAGACAGTGACCAAGTGCTTGACCTGTACAAGCAAAGGCTCTTGCTGAGATACTAGAGGGCTGATAAGTTGAAATATTTGAGGCAAGACAAAAACACCTTTTAATATAATCACAGTCGTCCAAAGCATTTTATTTTGTAGAGAACCAGTTTCTTAATGCAGATTCTGATACTGACTTGTCATTTAAACCAGACTTAAATAATTACAAAACGAGAGACTCCTAAACAAGCTTACAGTTTTGTAGCTCTTTGGTACGTCCACAAACATCGTTATGCATATGATATGAAAAGTGAATAGTTTCATCTAGAAAAGAACATCAAAGAAATAAAGACTCATCCACGTACGTCGTCAACAGTTTCGAGAGGCAGTACGAAGTCCGGCTTGTATCTGACTGTCACCATCCCTCTTAAAGATCGGTGATCTTAAAGAACAACACGCATTTTAAACACCTCACGTTTGTTGTCTAGCTTCAAAACGCAGGCCGGGAATTGTTTGTTAATGCAGAGATCACGCCATGTTTACTAGACCCCTTTACTCTCCAAGTAACTTAAACAAGACTCGATATAATGGCGTTCCACCACCTTCTTCAACAGTTCCTGAAGATATGGAGGTTAATTCACTTGCACAATGAGCTGTCTGTAATGCAAGATTGGTGGGCCTTATCATAAAAATGTTGAAAAGGATTTCGCAGGCATTATCGTTTGCACGGGAGATGGACTGCAAGAAAATAAGTACACTTGACCCTTTCTGCGTGCTGTGACTAGGATACGAAATATTTTTCAAAATGTCTGCCATCAAAATTGTCTCTTTGAAGATGGAGTTAAGGAAAATAGAAGACACTTTCGTTTTCCATCTTAAAATGTATTACACGCAGAATAGAAAGACAAAAAAGTTTCTTAGGGGCCGTGTGATGGTGTCTTTGCTGAGTTTCAGAGGGTGTTGAGAACAAATATGGTTAAAGAGATACACAATATACAATATCTACAATGCAGTCATGATTGATCAAAAAATTATTTTGTAAAAATTAATAAAAAAGTAATAATTTTACTGTCTTAGGTTGGGCTCAGGGTTTAAGCTGTAGTGTTCTATGGTGCAGTCAAAAATAAAACAACAGCAGCAAAACTTGGTTGTCACCTAAAAGATTTTAAGGGGCATTTGAATATGATTCCTGCCCTGATGACCATTGCCACGTATAACTTGGTACTTGTCATACGTGAAAACTGGCACGACATGCTACGACAGATATGAAAGTATTCAGATGTCAAGGAGAAAATGACATTAAATGGTACTATATAAAACAACTTTATGAAACGCAGGAGGATATGCTTCTGAATGAAACAAGCTGATAAATCCCCATGTTCAATGAGCAAATCACAAGATGAAGCAAAAGGTGGCTGCAGAGGCAGTTAGCAATTTAGTCGCAACCACCATTAACTCCCAAACTTTAAAAACTGTTACCATACATTTAGATTTATTGAAGTGATGAACTATCTCTTTGATATCTTTAACTCAAAGTTCAAGAATGGAACCTTCTTTTAGCAACCATTGAAACCAGAAAAGTTGCATTAAAGACAGAGCTATGTCACCGTGGCAAAAGACTACCTATTGCAGCTTCAGGATAAAAGAAAGAATCCCTTTTACAAATGCCCACAGAAAAGCTTTCATTATTGACTTTTAACATCGGCTGAGTCAATGTATAAAATCACTGGAATGTTATTCTCTAGAGGAAATGGCAAATTCGACTATTTACTGACTTACAGATTGTCCCAAGACATTCTGGAGATGTTCTTCAGTAAGGTAAGGGTTTGCATTAAAATCATAGCTGATAAAAAATTTACATCGAGGCTCCTGCTACAGTTGATTCTTACGGCAAGAACGAATCGAAAGTTAATTCTTAGGAGGCGTCCATGTTGAATACATCGACTGTCTGGCGCCATGATATTTCATACCATATCTCTGATTACATAGCAAAGCAGCTACTGAAAGTTTTTAAGTGCCCAGAGTGTGCATCATCTCTCCACCAGTCTAGTGATCCTGTAAAAACCACTTTGACATCCAAAACTAATTTGAGAGCTAATGGCCAGGTATTAGTAGGCCTACCTTGCACATCATTGTTCCAAGTCACGAAAGTAACACATCGTGCCAAACCATATATGCTCAATCACTCGCACTATATACAGATGTCGTGCAGGAAGTACATCAGAATGTTTTCCCCTCACTAGCTACTCTATTGATAAATATGCAAATGAAGATCATTGTACGACATTAGTTAAAGCGATATCCAAAACAAATTCCAAAATTTTCTTGTACCAGTTTAGCAAAATACACACAGAGCAAATAATGAAACAAAGGAGAGCTTTTTTGACGTAATTAAACGCTCAAAAGCGTCCTTTTCCTAAACGAGTAGGTAGGCATCGAATCAAAGAATAATACATCATCGCAACTGCCAAGGCAGTTACCCGATATGCGCATCCTGAAGGTTTAACTTCAACATCCACACTTCAGTGAAATCCCTGTCTTAGGGATTCCATCATACAATTTGTTGTTGCCCTGTGATAATCAATAAAAGTTATCCAATAAGATAAGCTGTAAGCCAATTCTTACAGTCCAGCAAATTGAAACATCTGTTTGTTTCTCTATGTGCTTTCTTAAACTTCGAATGCGATTAATTCTCTAACAAATTAATTTCCTCGATCAAGAATTGTTGCTTGTTAAGCGTTAAACATTCGACATGTTGCTTTCGGCGTGTTCATGGCTGTTCGCAGCCACACAATGTTTAAAAACTGCTGACAGATGACGACTGTACGCTTCTCCCATTTTGGTCCACCTGATTGGCTATACACAATGGTTATGAGTAAAGGTAGGGTGCCCCCAACTTGTTTCATTAAAGTTTAAGGTTCAAATCTCAAGCAAGTGGCAGCATTCTCTTATCTTGGTAGCACCATAAGTTCAGATAGAAAAAGCAAGACAGAAGTCATCAAAAGAATAGTAAAAGCAAAATTCAAGTTCATGACTCTCAGACCAGTTTTGACCAACGCAAAGCTAACACTTGCAACGAATTTTCGGCTGTTAAGAAAATATATATGATCCGGAGTCAGGTATGGATGTGAAACTTGGACAAATAAACAGCTGTGAAATGTGGCGTTATCGACGAATAAAGAGAATCAGTTGGACCAAAAGAATATCAAATGTAGAAGTATTAAGGCAGTTGGACAAGAACTTGGAATTGTTGCCACAGATCAAAAAAGCACAGCTAAGTTTTGTTGGTCATGTTTGGCCCTGCTGGTGGACTGAAATACCTTATTTCAACTGGAATGATCGAAGGAAAGCGTACAGTGGGATATAATCAAGGACTGGGTAGGAGCAGAGAATCGGATTAAGATAAATACAAGACAGAACGAAATGGAGGACCATGATTGCCAACGTCGCAGGATACGGCACTTGAATAAATGATTGTTTCGCTTTCGGATCATGGAAACAGACTCAGGCTTAAATTTAGTGGAGCTATTATTAATATTGTGCGTGAGTGAGTGCGGTTATGTTTTCTGCTGGCTCAGACAGTTTTCATGTAAACATAGGATATACGTTTTTCAATTTATAACTCTTTTCAGTACAATCTTATTTTACTTCCCTGGGGATTATAATAAAGGCATTAACTGAACAATACTTTGAATAACACTTAGCTTGCTGACAATACCCTTATCAAATGACAAACCTATACCTATAGGTCGTTTACAGTCTGTGCCATTTTCGGTAAAAAAAGCACGTGCGATTTTCAAGTGTAAACAAAACGCCCGTTCGAAGTTCATCAGTGAAAGTTGACCGTGGATTCCGAGTGCCGTGCCCATAACATATGTATAGACTGGAAAAAATCAGTACCACTAAGCGGTGCCATTTATCATCGCCCCGAAAGAGCAAAACAAAACACCAAGAGCCTTTCCGATTCCAAAACTGACAAAGCACAAAGAAGGGAAGGTTTTGTTCCTTTACTCCAAACGACTGCTGTGACCAGAGTCTGGTAAATATATGGGTGGCAGAATCCGGTAGTCAATTTTCCAATCTTGTATCAACAACCAGAATTTCAAGAAATAGCAATTGGGCAGGAATACACCTAATGATGTCAGTGACATTTTGAATTAACTAAATCGACAAGTTCGAACACTATTGTTGTTGTGTTAGGTTCAAGGTTCTATCCATGTTGTAATAAAAACAAACACGCTTAGAGATTGTTGACCTTGGACAAGGCTGGGCACATCAAAGGTTATTATCTAAAAAGATCATAATTTAACGTCTACATAAAAGAGATAGGTACTGGAACAAATTGACAATATTTCCACTGGTAGTAACTTTTTACATATCTCACATTTTCACGATAGTTATACTTTATTGCTGTTTGCAATCTCTAAAGGCATCTAATACACGAGAAAATCATCAACTGACTACCTCTAAAATAAATCGTCTTACATCTGTTTGAACCTACGATCCAACTCAAATTTGATCAGCCATAATCATTTTAAACAATCCTGGCGTCTTTCGCAAGATCCTTCATCTGAATATCCTACATATATGTAATACATTCTATCACATAATAGGCATGATCGTCTCAACGGCCTCGGAAGCATGTACTTTTTCTCTTATTTTCTCCATGGAAGCATGCGGCGTGGTGAGAATTTCCACTCTCTGTTGGTAATTGAAAAGAACAAAGTATATATAAGATGGGCTTGCTTAAGTGTACAGCGAAGAAGTCTATACTATGTGTTACTAATTATAAGGTTTATAACAAAATTTGAAACACGGGTACGGATATTTGGGAATTACTAGGAATGGTTAAAAAATCAATGCTTGATTAAAGTCTGTCGAATAATTCTTGCCATTTATACAATTTACGATGTAAAACAACTGCAAACCAGCCGCTCAATACTGGAAGTCTTGAGTGAAACACAAACTTGTGCAAAAATTAAAAACGGAGAACAATGTTCTTAGTGTGATTATGAACGTGAAAACGGAGCTATTGCACCGACTACACCTCGTGTCTGTCATCGACTTCTTTAGGCTGACCACCCTTGTCTTCCATTTATGTAATATGCCCGTTGGGGCAGCCTTCCGTATTCCTCCCGAACAGCTTTCTCTAATATTAAAGACCTGATGTTTACTTTCCACTCACTTTGTAGGACTTCCCAAGCAGTTACAATTCATCATAGATCATCTATACTTGGGTAGTTACTCTTCTTAGACTTATGACCAAACCAGGAAATCTACTTTTAGATTTAAAAGAAACGCATTGAACTGGGGCTTATCAAAATATGTTTTTACAAAAGTGGTAAAGAATCTTACCTCCACGAAATTGCCTTCTGTGTGAAACCATTTGTAAAGCGCAACAGCTGGTATACAACTGATAGAGGAAAGTGCTATAAACCATCCAAGACCATCTGCCCATGTGGGAAATACGTAGGTTTCTTCGTATGTCAAATTACGATGTGTTACCAAACCAAACACGAAAATGATCTTAAATGAACAAAAAAACAAAGAATGATAAATACTGATGCATGGAGCAAGAAAGGCTATTTCAAAAGGTCGTAGGCAAAGGGGATAATGACCCTGAGTTGTGGTTGGCTTTCAGAGTTTTGAGTAAAGATGTGCAATTTAACTTTAGTAACGAGTAGCTTCGCTGCGACAATATTAACAATAGCTGATAAATCAAGTGTTACAAATAAACCTGGAATAATTAAAATTACGGTTCTTTTAGTTTGCAGGCTCTCTAAAACACATAAACGAGACCTAGCTATACAAATACTTAGCGTGTTAAATGGAGTTCGTAAACTTTTATATAGATTTTAATAGAAAAATAATTGATCAATAAATGCTCTAAGGAATCGAAATGCCCGGTATGAGAACGTTCATCACACGCTATTACACTACGAACCACACAGATGAGAGCAAGGTTATAAATATAGTTAAAAAGTGTTAGATTGTTAGTGTATAGGTGGCGTGCATGTGACGTCACAATTAGTCCAAGATCTCATCCGTCGCCATCTTGGATGTCAAGTTGCTACGGTGGTTCCCTGCGTGCGTGCATTTTCTGCCATGGTTACTGTGATAGCTAGTTACGTTTGGAGTATTTCGCCACCCAACAGATGTCGGTTATATGGCGAAACTGGTGTGTCAACAAACATAAAACAAACAAGTCCCAGTTATTACACAATGCATCACCTTCCTTGATTAATTTTCCTATGTGAAAGCCTCTGGAAAGGAGATGGTGATGGAGTGGCGCATCCAAACCTACAAATAGGCATCATTTCTGAATTTTCTCTTTGATTTCGTTGTTTTGGGAATTGACAGAAACAAATGGCAGAAAGTTTTGAAGCTAGGAGCTAGGAGTCTTTCTGACGACGAATAGACTTGTAATAGCAGGACCAATGAAGTGCAGCAAATCGGTGAAGTGCTGCATATCCATCTATTAACTTAAAACACCAAAAACCTTCCTCGTTTGTCAACTTTAAGTCTTTGAAAATACTTGCATACGCTTCCTTCTTTTCACGTTTCCATAATCAACCACTATCTGGACCACGAGGATGTCTGGTAAGAGGTTCATTGTCAAATTCGTACTCGTTAAACTGTCAGCACAGACACGATGACAAAGCTTCGTTTCCACAGCATTGACAGAGCCAGAGATCAAGATGTTTTAATTAGTTTCCCCGCGAGTTGTGGACAGGCAAAACATCTGTTGGCAGATGTTTAAGTCCTCAGTTTCCCCGGCCTACATCAATGTTCGTGGCTAGTGGTGAAACCTGCCCAACAAGATGTTTGCTCAGATGTTTTTCTAGTTTCCCCTGGCCTTTACAATAACTGCTGGTCACATACTAGGGACAGGACAGAGACTAACTCGTACAGTGCTAAACCTTTTATTCTATCAGTGCCAAAATTATGAAATTGTTTACTGATTTACTTAAGCAAGACATTTTTGTACATGAAGACTCGAGGAACATGACTAGTGGCTTTGCCCCCCTTTTACACTGTTTTATCCTTTCAAACGTCATTTATCCCTTTACATTATCTAAAATAGGTCCGATATTATGATTAGAATCGTTTATACTCTTTGTTCTTTTACATTGTTTTCAAATTAAGTAGGGAACAAACTGTGTGAAATTTTATCTTTGTCTTAGTTTTTTTACATTTTCAACAGAGGAAAATAAAGTCAATGATAAAAAGTATCATTTTAGAATTGTATATATTCATTTATGTAACACATATTTCATGCACTTTCTGTAAGATTCTAGTATTGTTCCTTTTCAAAATTTTGTTGAAGGTTCTGATGTGCTGGTTGTTTTCAAGCCAGAGTATGTCAAACAAATCTTTGTGACAAGAAATAAATTCTTTTCAAGAGGACCACCAGAAAGTTTCCCAAATGCTCCAAAAGGTATCTTTGCTGTTGATCATGCAGGCCATGCATGGCAAAGAAAATTGATGAATCCCCTTTTCTCCTATAACAGTATTAAGAGGTATGTCAAGGCATTTGATGACCATACCAAGGATTTGATTGAGGTAAGAAAAACTTTTCCAGTTTGACATTTTATGATTCTACATATCAAATGAGGCTTAACTACAAATTACTGTACATGAAGTTCTAAATGTTTTACTGTTCAACGTCAAAGCAACATTCAGTAGCAAAGTACTTATTAAGTGTTTCAAGATATATGAAGAAACCTTGCCTGGCCTACTGTCAGGTGCTAAGTGGTTGTAAATTCTTGTTTTGCCCTCAACACATCTTGTGTAGTTAAGTGTGTGTGTGTGACTATTGGTAAAAACTTGAAAGCTCCAAGACAATCCTGGTATTCAACAGAAATTCAGGAAGACTTTATAAGTTGTGATAAAAGAGTGACAAAAACGTAGGGCTTCTTTTCCTCTCTCTTCACATCAGAGTTGAAATGAATATCAGCTCCTTTCTTACAAAAGACATTAAATTGTCTTCTGAATGAACCATTTGGTCTGCATTAAGATGTCATGAAATACATACTTCTACAAGCAATTTAGCATTAGGAATATAATCTAAAAGTTAACTCACTTTATGCAGCAGTTAGCATGACAAAGTACTCTGTGCATATGTATTTTTGGCTCATAGCACCAGATGTTAACTATGACACCGTGCATATCAACCCCATGCATCAAGCTTCAAGTCATAAGAGATTTCAACAATTTACAGTATATACTTTTGTTTCTAGTCCTGGACTCAATTATGTAATGCTGCACCATCCAATGCAGCAGATATCAAGGTGTCAGCTGGCGTTACGCACCTAACACTTGATGTCATTGGAGATTCAGCCTTTGGATACCAGTTCAATTCAGTGAAGGGAGCTACTGAAGTAAGCAAAGCATTTGAGGCTGTACTTGCATCAGAACGCAAAGGCATACATGTATTTCTTCAGCAGTTTATCCCATTTTACACCTACTTACCAACAAGAGCAAATTATGAGAAGTTGAAAGCCAAGAAAATTGCAAAGAATGTAGTTGACAAGGTGAGTAGATGAAAGTTTTGCTGTTTACTATCACCAACATTTGCATATAGCGAACATGCAGTCATCACTCATACAAAAATGGAAATCTTGTTTCCAATTACTTAAAGTTTTTCTAGTCATTATAAGATATGAAAAGTGGTATTGCAAGTTACAAGATGCAGATTTATGGTGTGTTGCAGATCAACATTAACTAACATTCTACTACGTACTAAGTTGGTGCCTGATATCAATTTGCTGCTGCAGTCTGAAGCCACTGATAAACAGAAACCGTGTCAGTACAAGGCAACATAAGCATGCATACACAGTGTCAATAGTTATTTAGTGTGAGATAACAAGAGCAGTAAATGTTTTACTGAATTTCGATGTTACATTGATTGTATAGTAGTAAGGTTAAAAGATATACTAATTCCCTTTGCAATTCAATGATAACTTTAGTCGATCTGTCAGTGATTTAACTCAATCACCTTCACATGAATTCCTTGATTCTTTAAATTCATCAGTATTTTCATCGCAATAACTGTGGTTTAATCTTGTGCTAAAAGTCCTAGAATTTAGAAACTCCCTTGAAGCTATCACAATGTTCATGTAAACTCGAAGCTAACTTGAAGCCAACACAAATTCAACCCCTCTTCTTTTAAAGTTATTCATAGTCAAGTGATAATCTTTCACGGACCATTGTGTTACACAAATTCATTATGCACGACCCTAAGCATTTGACACATGGTGATGCTCAGCCTTGTGACAGCACTGCTTGATGATGCCCCTAGTGTGAATTAAGGTTAAGGAAAGAAGCTGGCCATGGCCGAAGAAAGCATCTAAAAGTATTTGTTGAATATTGATAGCAGGGATGAGATTAGGAATGAGATGATCAGGGAGAAGACAAAGGGGGTAGACATTGAGAAATCAAAGTGAATGAGATAAGAGTTGGCAGAATACCTTAATAACTTGCTGCGTAGAAAATCAACTGATTAAGAGATGGAACCAAAAGTAAAAGACCTTTCCACAAAATTTAGTCTCAGATTCATGGGTCCACTGGAAATTTGTTGAATGAGTTTCAATAATGAAAGTAATTATATTTTAAAACCAGTATGATGATGGTGTTAAGACAGGTGCTACAGATGATTTTATGACAATGACTATAATGATGATGACAATGATGATAATGATGACAATGATGATAATGATGATGATGATGATGATGATGATGATGATAATGATGGTGATGATGATGATGGTGGTGGTGTTGGTGATGCTGCTTCTGATGCTGTTTTTGATGCTGTTTCTGATGCTGATGATGCTGATAATGCTGCTGCTGATGATGATAATGATGATGATGTAATGCTGCTGCTGCTGATGATGATGATGACGATGATGCTGATGATGCTGATGATGGTGGTGTCGGTAATGATTATGGTATTGATGATTATGGTGATGGTGTTGATAATGATGATAATGGTAATCATGGCGGTGTTAATTCCTATAGTTATATTATATTGCATTTCCCTCACCAATTGTTTCTTATTGTACTGTGATCCATAATATATAATATAATTATATTTGAAAACCAGTATGATGCTGGTGCTGTGCTAAGGTAGGTGCTACAGATAATGTTATGAAAATGACTATAATGATGATGATGATTATGGGGATGATGATGGTGATGATGGTGGTGTTGATATTGATGATGATTATGGTGGTGTTTTGATGGTGATAATGATAATGATGATAGTGATGACGATAGTGATGTTGATGCTGCTGCTGCTGCTGCTGCTGATAATGATGATGTTGTTATGCTGCTGCTGCTGCTGATGATGATGATAATGCTGCTACTGATGATGACGATGATGCTGATGATGGTGGAGTCAGTAATTATTGTATTGATGATGATGGTAATGGTGTTGATAATGATGGTAATGGTAATGATGATGGTGTTAATTCCTATGTATTTCCACCACCAGTTGTTTCTTGTTGTACTGTAATCCATAGATTATCAATGAAGCAAGGAAAAGAGAAGCAGCTTCTACCCGAGAAGAGAATGAGGCAGTGGATCTTATGACGGTGTTAATGAGAGCCCGTGATGAGCAAACTGGAAAAGGAATGACTGATGAACTCTTGGTGCACAATATGTGGACTTTCTTGATTGCAGGTCATGAGACTAGCAGTGTTTGTTTGACATGGACCCTGTATCACCTTGCCAAGTTTCCTAGTATTCAAGATAGAGCAAGAAGAGAGGCACAAGATGTTATTGGCGAAGTAGAGGAGGTTCGTCCTGAAATGGCTGATAAACTGGAGTACATTACAGCAATACTGAAGGAGAGTCTTCGAGTGACACCTCCAGCAGCATTAGTACCTAGAGAAGCTATTGAAGATGTTACATTTGGAGATCTGAAAGTACCAAAAGGGACCAAACTTTTGATACCAACAGTGGGTATTCACAACTCAGACATATTTTGGCCAGAAGCAAGGAAGTTCAAGCCAGAAAGATTTCTTGCTTCAGGTAGGGCTTAGATTTTTTGTCTTGTTTTTATACTTCTTGGAGTTTTTTGTTAAAATGTAGTCTGCCAACATGGTTTCCAGGATTTCATTTATAAAGGGCAAAAGATATTTCAACATTTGCACTTAAAATGCATGCCAAGTACTCGTGCTCAGTTTGAAGCAAAGTTGACTTTTCTTTCTATTTTTACTTACAGTAGAACTGTCTTGAATGTAGATCTGAAACTGCAAAGGCGAAGAAATGTCATCAGGTGACACTACCTCCCACATGGTCATTTGAAGAAATTGTGAGGGAATTTTAAACTTGGCATTCTACAAGCATTTGAAAAAGAGCAGCATTTACGTACTGAGTATACATCCAACGTTTAATCTTCATCAATAATCATGAAAGATTCTTTCCTCCCTTAATGTAAGAGTGTGTTAGCATTGGGCGCATCACTCACTTGGTGGAGCACATGCCGCATTTACATAAATCACGGGTTCAATTGCCGGTTTCGACATATTTTCCATTTTTTTAGTTGTTCTTCAAAACATGTTTTTGTTTTGTCATCGATCCTGGCGGCCTTTCCTTTTCGCAAATAAAGCAGAGCTCTTTCCTAAGGTCAACTAGACAGCGAGCGGGACAAGGTAGAAATGTTGTACAGTGAATGAAATTGTAACCTTGTTATTTTTCCTTATTTTCGTAGACAGTGAAGCCTATGCTGGTATCACTGGACAAACCTACATTCCTTTCGGAAGTGGTCCACGTAATTGCATTGGCTCTAAGTTTGCACTGCTGGAGATGAAAATTGTAATAGCTCGACTGCTTTTGACATTCCGCTTTGGCATCAGCCCCGATCACCCGGAGGTAGGGACAGAAGTAGTCCTTACAATGAAGCCAAAACCGTCCCCCGTTTTGCAAGTTTCAAAACTGTAGGTATAATGGGATATGCTTGAGAAAATAGCATTCACTTATTATCCAATGGGAGAAGATGGACAGGAATTCATTTAGACAGATATAAGCAATTGTTTTAAGAATTATGGGGGACTTCGATAAATGCAATAGGTATATGAGCAGGTATACCTACTTTTTATTGATGAATTAATTAACTGATTGATAATACTATCATTAAGAGTGCATATACATAAATATATATATATATAGACTCAAGAGTACCAGCATTTACGTATCCATATGAAGAAACATATATCTCAAAAGTACATATATTTTCAATGCGTTTCAATGTTATCTTCATTTCAGGTTTTATGTATTTACGAACAGTTTTCTATATATTATACACCTTAAAACAAATTAAAATGCCACAAAAGTTTAATGAAGTATACAGTAAAAATATTAAAACTTAGGCTATCTCGAGCTTTCGGTAACATAGCTTCCGTCATCTTGACACCTATCTGGAAACTAGTTTTCGGAAAGCTCGCGAGAGCCAAAGTTTTAATGTTTTATTATAAATATTTTTTTATATATGAAACCTGAAAGACTCAAGAAGAAGACGTTAAAAACATTGATATAGACACACACACACACACACACACACACACACACACACGCACACATATATACACACACACATACACAAACACACATCAGCGACTCAGATAGTGAAAAGTGGTCCACGATTGACAAGATTCTTATGAAGTGTGCATGCAGCTTACATTAATCAAGAATCACTAAACAAAGGAAAGGTCATTTGACTGTACCAGAGCCGATCGCCCAATATGCCACCTTTAAGCACATGCTCCTGAGATGCCATATTATGTGCAAGTCCTTCATAGTTGTTACAGATCCACCAGAAAGAGTGTCTAGTCGTTTGTCATAACGGCATTTGTCAATATAGGACTTCAAATTCGATGGTTGCGCCATTCAGGGAATGCCCTTATGAAGGAAATACGGTTTACTTACTTACTTACTTACTTACTTACTTACTTACTTACTTACTTACTTACTTACTTACTTACTTACTTACTTACATCCCCCATTGCCAACAGAAATATGTTTGTAAGATAAACGATTTTCAAATCAAGGTTTGTGTATTCATTTGAATTTCTGCTTTTTAGCTTTTTATTTTGATCAACAGATAAATAAAGAATCGAAACGCTTTGTATACATGAAATACAGTATATTGTACGATATTTTCATAGGTGCTACGACTTTCATCACGTGACAATTTATTACGTGACAATTCATCACTTTGACAATTCATCACAAAGATAATCCATAATGCGGCTGTTCATCGCCTAAATTTATTTATTCATTCCACCAGGTTTCAACAAATCTACTTGCAGGCCAGGTACTGCACTGCTTTTAAAGATGTTAAAATGTCAGTTTCACCTAACATAACTGACGTAAAAGACTGCCCGTGACACTGAGAGCCAACGTAGAGTAAAAAGTATAGATGAGGCAGTCCAATGACGCTCTCTGTGCCTCCCACTGGGTCGAACAAAAGTCAGTTTTACCTAAGATAACAAATGTTTGTTTTTACTTAACATAGCAAAAGTTGATCAATAAAAGTTGATCAATAAATGTTGACGGGAGAGCATCGCGAGAACAAACAGCTTGCTTAGGGATATTCCTGGTAAGTTAAAGAAAGTGTGCTTACTACCAAAATGACATGTCACTCAATAACACATTGGTGTCATCTTGAGGTGATGAATAGTCATATGGTGAATTGTCCTCGTGATGGAAAGTCACCCAACCATTTTCATCATCCTATAACAGACAAGTGAAATATCTCTGACAACTTACTAGCACATTTTGGTTTAATGCATTGTTCGAATTCACTTCGATTCCCTTGGCATTTCTCAGGTAAGACTTCTTCATTGTGTAATATGCACGCTCTACTTCGATTACGTTGGCCGTATCCACAAGTGACTGAACATCCGCTGTAATTACCCCATATTCCCCATTCTGGAACTTTAAGAAATGGAAGAAAAATAATGGAAAATGAATTTTTGATGAGGATAAACACCATCTCTATGCAATAGGAACACATTGTATAGGTATTGCAAGACAAAATCAATGGAGCGACAAAATGGACAGATTACAAAGGAAATATACTCTAATTTTAAATAATAATGGTATCTTGCTACAAGTTCCTACATGCAATTTCTTGGTGATGGATCATTTTATACAGCCGCTTCGAATAGTCTCCATTAGAAATAAGTAATTAGCATTGTTTTAACACTTTCAAAAGAGTTTTGATGATATATTTTTTATAAGATAGCATATTCACATCACTTTTAGGCGTTAATAATATTTCATTACACATAATGATATATGATTTTGTAGTCTAGGTTTACTATTTTCAAGTTTTTTCAAGTTTTCAGTATGATTGTAATGCGCAGTGGAAAACAGTTGAGATCTGCGCAATATAAGTAAATTGTAACAATGATGATAATAATGATAATAATAATTTCGTTTGTTACTTCAATAGAATCTGATTATTTAATTACAATTACAGTATTCTCTTACTACAAGGTGTATAAGAAGTACTATAGTATATGCCTCCTCCCAAGTTTATATTTATAAGAATGATGTGATTTCAGAAGGTATCCCGTCTATTGCACTTAAACTGAGATAAGAAGGATTTTTAAAGGAAAAGGAAACCATAAAAGCGAAAAAAGGGCTCTCAATCTATTAATCCTTACTGTGTCTTGATGAATTTGAAGTAAAATGTCTTTTATGACATCATGACAACAACAATATTTTATTCAATGCCTTTATTGGTAATCTTCTAATACAATAGCATTTCCTGTTGTTTCTCAAGGCATGGAACAAGGGGCGGCAGGACCCGATATACAGGAGTGTTTAATTAGTATATTCAAAATAATATGATGATAATAATAAACAAACGAGCACATTAAAGAAACGAAACAAAACAAAATAATAATGATAATGATGATAATGATAAAAATTATTCAAAGACAGGTAATGATTCATGCAATTTATTATACGGATCATCATCACAGTTATCATGTCAACAAACACCACTTGTACGAACATTGGGTATTTTAAATGATAATAAGGCAAAAAACAATAAAAGCATCAAACAAAATGAAAATAAAGAACGTGTCACAAGTGGTACTTATGAAATTTTAAACCCATCAAAATCAAAACACGATCAACTTACTAGGGCATGGTGGCTGCAGACATTCTTTTGCATCAGTGACATTTCCAACACAATATTGCACTCTTAACGGATCCCTACCGTACAATGGGCAACTTCTGTTTCGATACCTTTGCCCATACCCGCAAGAAACTGAACAGTTGCTGTAGTTACCCCATAGACCCCAGGTTAGCTCTACGAGAAATGATAAGACATTGTATGTTTGTTACTTTAAGAAAACTAAATGAATCACACACCTGTACACCTAGGAAGATTATAGTATGATTTTGGCAATTTTATAAGAATTTTGTTTTATTTCAATCTCTATATAAAAGCCTAATTTTGTTTAGGTTTATGATATTCGTCTCTTTGTGTTACTATTTGATATAATAATAAAAAGTAATACGACGTACGTTTTCCTTTAAAACTACTGTTAAAAACAAAAAGCTTTCGGCCAATCATTATTATTTCTCTTACAGAAAAGAAAATATGTACAATATAAAGACACTAAAATCACTATTTTCAACATTAGGATCTTTAAGCATCGTTATAAAACAAAATGATAATAATAATAATAATAATAATAATAATATTATTAATTTTTTACCAGACAAAGTGGCATCATTACGTAGCTCAGTTGGTAGAGCGCATGCTGCGAAAGCGTGAGCCACGGGTTCGATCCCCGGTGGTGACATATTTTCTTTTCCTCCAGTGTTCTTTTCAAAAGCAATATCAGTTTGTCTTGGATTTAAAAAAATACACATGTACAGGAGCTTTCCAAATTAAGTAGATTTAGACGTTTTAAACTACCCATGCAAACATAGAGGGTCTTTACAGCTACGTGTGTTTCAACTTGCATGCCCTACTCTAACAAATTGTCCTTTATGGTGCTCCCGAGAAATCTCATGCTGTTTCTATAACACATTGATATGCTTTGAACTTTTACGTCTGAAAGAGACCATTTTAATGTATGCTGTGACTGGTATAAATTTTGTAAATACTGTCATAGCATTAAATGTTATTATTCCATCAGTGCCGCTGTGGCCCAGTGGATAGTTCACTTGTTTTCTTTGCTAGAGGATATGGGTTCGATTACCCCGAAGGACCATTGTTGATGACAGGAAGGGTACCCGGTCCGAAAGTGCTTTTCAGCTTCAACAGAAGTCTTAAATATGTGGGCACCGCCCTAGCCCCTTACAAAGGGGTGTACAAGGCGTAGAACCCCATCAACACTGAATAAGTTGAAATTCACATTACTTGAGTCTGTGACAAAAGGGCATAATACTCTTGCTGACAATAATGGTACTCAAAACGTACAGGCTTTAACAACAATAACATAATAAATTAGTTTTGAATATAGAAATACTCCTACGCCAAAATAACCGCTCACATCTCTTAGTCGCCTTATAATTAACAATCATGTACCAAACAGATGTAACTTGCAACGAATTACTTACGAAAGGGACTTGTCCTAAAGGTCTTTTTAGCAAATTTTCCATTGTACTTGCTATTCTTTGCTGCAATATACAGAGTGTAGTTTGTACCGTATGACAAGTTGCTTATGGTTGTTTCTGTTTTATCAAACGAAAATACTCTTTCAATTGTATTGTTCCACGTATCGTTATGTTTATGACATGACAACATAAACCCTTGAGGCACCCCATTAAAGTGGTAAAAATCTGCTAGACTCCAGGAGATATTAACCTCATGTTTTCCAATACCAGTAATATTTATCCATCTTATATCTTCTGGATCTAAATGTGAAAGATGTTTACGTCTGTCTATTAGATGTTATAACTAACAAAAATTAAATACTATATTAGCAATTTGTTATACACGTCATTTATTTTGGGCCGCTGAAAATGACTAAAGTACACATATACAGTTTGAGAATTCTGGGAGAGTAGTCTTTGAGGTCTTGAGGCGCTGTTTTGTCAATTTATACGCTTGATAATGTTTAGCTATTTTCGAAACTACGATATCACGGGTTGGGCAAAAACGTGACACAATAGTTTTGTATATCATTTAAGTGCAGTGTAACCTGCTTTAGCGACCACCTCTATAGAACGGCCACCTGTCCATAGCGGTCATCAATCAACCAGCCGTTACAATTTACATGGTAATTTACCTATATAGAACGGTCACGTCTCTAACGCGGTCTCAAACGGAATTCACGTCACTTCAGAATGCTCTTAAATTAATCATAGAAGGCATTGTCTGCCCTTGCTTGAAAACAAATACAACAATTCCTTCCTGCAATTCAACGATATTCTGTTAATTATCCGATACAAGTATGACATCACCAACAAACAATTTTCCCCTTTCTTACCTAACCTGTACAGAACGGCCACCCCTCTATAACGGCCAAAATTGGTCAGTCCCTTGGGTGACCGTTATAGGCAGGTTACACTGTACTCAGGTTATTTAACGAACGCTTTTGATAGCATCCTCTGTTTAAAATCTCATAATTACTGATGCTTTAGTGTAAGTAAAAGTGTACACAATTTGAGTACTTTAGCTCAGTATGATAATCGGTGGACTGGGACGTCGCAAGTCTGCTTGCCGAAGAGCCAAGGTATTATAGCAAAAGTCAGTAATGTGCTATTGAATTACTTTTGAAAACATAAATGGAAATTTAATTAAGGATTCTATATATGTTTTATTGATATAAATATATAGATAAAAAGATCGATAAATAATTTTAAATCACCTGCCACCAATTAGCATAAATAAATATCATAAATAAATTTCATAAATATCATATTTACACAACAATATCTTACTTTAGTGAAAATTATTGTAAAAGTTGTTTCTTACTACAGTATCCGACTTCCCAAACCTTTTACAGAAAAAGGTATTAGAAATAAGAAGTCAAGCTTTTTCCTACATTAATATCCTCTCGTTAAAGGGACAAATACAAACAATGCTTTTTCTCGAATATATTATCGAATTTAAGTCAAGTCAGCAGATCCCAAAACAGACTCAGTAAGACGAGGTTATACGTACATGTTTCTTCTGTTTGGAAGTAGATACATTCCTCTTCTCCTTTGTGGAATCTAGTTGCAGCACTGATGCACACTTTATGGTATGTATAAGGCAGAAGAGGTGTGAATGTGTAAGTGGTGTTGGTAGTATTAGCTGATATTGTTGCAGATTCTATCTCACTGAATATAGCAAGCTTAACATTGTACTCGTTAATGGGCTCCCCTAGCAATTGATTAAATGGGGGTCTCCATGCTATGGTCGCCATGTCACATGTTAGATTCACGATGGTAAGATTTCTTATTCTTCCGAAGACTAGAAAAAAAATAAGATTAACCAATTTTATCATTTGCTGGAAACACTTGCTTAGAATTGTCCTAGGTAATAAGGGAAAACTAGCGAGAGATACAAATAGTGTGTCAGCAAGAACTAGTGCCAAATGGCGAGAACAAGAGTAAACTGGCGGAAGATGGCGATATTGTGGCAGCGATGACTAGCGCAAAATAGCAAGAACTTGTACAACTAGCAAGATTAGTCAAAAAAGTAAGTAATAATTCATATTAGTTTTATTCGGTTCATACTAGCTTGAACAAGTAAATAGAGGGCACTGGGGATGGGGTGTCAGCGATAACTAGCGCAAAATACCAAGAATGTGTTATACGAGCAAGGCTAGTCACAGAGCTAAGTAATAAAGCATATTAGTTTCATTAGGTTCATACTAGGTAATAAGAGAAAGCTAGCCAGAGATAGAAATAGTGTGTCAGCGATAACTGGCGCAAAATAGCTAGAACTTGTGATACTAGCAAGACTAGTCAAAAAAGTAAGTAATGAACCACATTACACACTAGTGGTTAAAAACGTGACTTGGGATAGGAGTGGCGTCCAACCCTACCACTTGTATTGGTAGAAGTTAAGGTAAGAGGAGCATTCGTGTTGACTACGGTCGACCACCTGCTTCATCACTAGTTTGTCCTGTTCTTGGAGACTTTTTAAACTCCATTGCACGATGGATTTTAAAGAGGACATTTAGAGTACTTTAGTTATAAAACAGAGTGACAAGAAGTCTTTGGGGGTCCGTGCATTTTTTCATAGAGCAAAGAAGCTACGTGCGTGTGAGAATCTAGTGAGAGAAATACAGTTTGGTAACCGAGAATATGATTCGACATAAGTTTTGATATATAAATAAGTGATGCCCAGGTTAATCTTTAAATGCCAATTGTTGCACTAGTTATACATAGGTCAAACTTATGTCCATTACAATATTATAGTGCCTGTTTCCTTAACAGATCCCCCCCCCCCCCACTCTTCCTAGTTTTCAAGGAAGCTTCTTTACATAGAGCTTTATGCCTTAGCTTGATGACAAATGTCCAGGCACTAAGAAATCAATTAGAAAATGTTAGAAAATTTCTATCATGGAAGATTAGAAATATTGAAATAGGCACTATAGAAGCTGTTACTATTACTATTATTATTATTATTACATTATCTTGTTGATGTTGTTATTATTATTATCATTATTATTGTAATTATCCACTTCAATTAATCTCACTGTCCCCATTATTACGGGTGAAAACAGTGAGAATTTTATATCTTGTAAACATTATTACTGTTACTGTAAATTTACAGAAAATATAAATGGCATTGAAGTTTAAAAAAATTATTATTAATAATAATAATAATAATAATAATAATAACGATATACAGGAGCTTTCCAAATTACATTGGCTCTTCATCTCCCTTGGGATCGACAGTTACGATCGACAGCAGTTGACTCTGGTAAAGAAGAATCTAAAGTAGATGGAGCCAGACTTACGGCAATTATAATAGGTTGTGTATGCATAGCCGATAAGATAAGATAAACAACGACAACGACTTTTTGCCCCTTGGACATAAAAAATACATCACTACTTTCACAGCAACGCAAATCTCTTGCTTTTGGGGGCTTTTTAGTTTGGTAGATATTTTTGCCTTGTAGGCAAGGGGTTTATTAAGAGATAGGACAAGGTATTGCTATGTTTGACTTCTGTTTATTACCACATAACGTACAGGTATAGCATACTCGCTTTTCGATGAGATTTCTTGTATGATATAACCGGAGTATTTTCTTTGTTAGCTATGACTTCGTAGCCTTCGTGTAAAAGTGCTTAAAGTAAGGCGCTAAATATTAATATTTCTTTCGACCTTTTGCTAACCCCAATTTCAGATCTTGGACTACTTCGATTATTTCTTCACGGCAGTGTTTACGGTGGAAATTGCAGTCAAGGTAAAGAAGTGTGATATTCTATGTTTTATTTTGTGTACAATTTGTTAGCAGTATGTGACAACAGACCCTAGATATATTTCTCAAGCTACCTACACTGTTGAACGTTGATAAACGAATTAGGTGTTAGAAGCGAGCAGTAACGGAAAATAGAATTTTGTGAAAACCATCCAAACAATCCCCTTGCAAGGCAGTGGTTTGTGAATGTAGTAATTTATGTGTTCTAAGGATGCCGTCGGTGAAAATAGTAGGAAAAAATTACGCTTACTTTTTCCAAGATTTTTATTGTTTGTACTTATTGTGATTCTGAAGTAAAGAGTTGTACTCCAACTTTGGTTTTCAATGTAGGGCGCATCGTTGGTCCATGTGATCGTGCGCCCCGTATGCCTCTTTTTTTGAGCCTTACACGTACGAGACCCGCTACGTGCTGGAATTTTCTGTATGTTGATAAATGCTGATGTAGTTGATTGGCTCCTGCAGTTTACATATTTGCTTTTTTACTCCATCTTAACATGCAAATCATCTAAACCTATTTTTATTTTGTTGTAGATGATTGCCTTTGGATTATTCGTCCACAAGGGCTCATTCTGCAGAAGTGCTTTCAATATCCTCGATTTTATAATCGTTGGAGTCTCATTAGCAGCTATTATTGCAAAGTACGTGTATTGATTTGTGATAACAGT
>JAAAKM020006971.1:104296794-104338166 GCA_010016025.2 Alatinidae sp. Z8VKAUB7J3 | reverse complement strand
AGTTTTGCGCGTCCATAACATGCCGTAGCATGCCATTGTAACCAGGCGCTTCTTTAGCGCAGTGTATTGAATTGGATCAGGCTCGAGGACATCTGTATTTGGAGGTGGTAAAGGGTGGGGAAGTGACAGTGGTTTTGATAAAAGTTACGCACTGTAAGCATCAGCATACTAAAGAATGAGATCACACTCAGATTTGTGCCGTTGCGTTTCAATAGAATGTCTTTAATAGACTGCCTATATTAAAATGCCTTCAGTAAAATCCCTTTAGCAGAATGAAAGGCAGAAGAGACGCTTCTTAGACTTCTTAAATGAGCTATTGTGCATCTTAGGTGGGTTTTGACACCATTGTCTGAATTCTGAATTCCTTTTTAGCATGTTGTACAATGTGCCTTAGTTGCCATCAAAAGCATAGGAAATATTATGCTGGTTACTGTGTTATTCCAGTTCCTATTTGCCGTCATTGGAATACAATTGTTCAAGGTAAGAAATATTTGGAAATTCTGCTTGGTGCTACTGATCCCCCACTTTTGAGCAAATAGAAATCAGAGCCAACCAACTCTGCGAACCGAAATAGCCTTGCACCGCATTGCACATTTCATTACATAGTTTTTGATGATGTTATCCAACATTGCTCGGCGTCACCATCCAACTCGTTTTAGTTCAGGTGGTCAAGATGTTTAGATATGCCCAGAAAACAATGATTTGGCCCTTTAGCAATTTTTATTTGTTTTACAAAAAAGTTGAGGCAATATCATAGTACTGTGCATCACATGCTTTTACACGAATTTTTTTATGGTATTTTCTAATTGGAATGAGGCACTGTGTTCCTCGCTGTTCTTTTGCACTACGAGTCATAAAGAGCCCGAGCTTCAAAGAAGGTGTTCTTGCCATTTTGTAGCTTATTGAGAGGAAGAAAAGAGCACTTTGTCTGCTCCCATTAGCTCTCGCCAAAATTACAGGAAACCAAAAGACATTGTGAAATGAACTTAGTATTACAATTTTTCTTCTAGCCTTGGAAGTTAAAAAAATTTTTTGTGGTCTGGTACTTTTAAGTCACAATTTCTCTTTGATAGAAAACAGCTCTACAGTTAGTTGATAGTACGTCGTAATTATTGCCGAATTACTTGAAGTCACTCTTTTTTGATGGTTGAGAATGTGTTTAATCTTAATCTGATAATAATTTTATCTCCAAGAGTAAAGAGCACAACAGGATAGTTAAATTTTTATATGTGGCCCCGAAAAACTTTTCAATCTGTAAAAACTACCTTTTTCAGAATCTGTCTTTGATAAAGGAGTGCACAGTAGGTAATTGGCGTTGCGGAGAAAGTCAACCGAAATCTCACCTTGAATTTGTCATGGAGTTTTCAGGGCGTTAAATTCATTTCTGGAACCAATGTTACCTTGATGTTGTAGGGCGCAGAAAGTAATCCCTTCAACGTAAGAAGTTCGACAATATTCGAGTAAATTTCTTATGTACCGACGGCGAATGCGAAACATCTTGCTATCAAAATAGCCAAATGATGTTCCATGGTTGACCTGGTGCTACTTGGCAAGATGTTATATGGCCAGTTATATAATATCAAAGTTTATGTTGGCGGAATTACATAAGCGGTCTATTTCAGTATATTTCGTTATGATGAACCACACGGACAGATGATTCCGACGATGACTTGCTTCATCGTCAAAGCATACACCGGTAGCCCTATGAAGAGTGATAGCAACTAAGTGAGTCTTGGAAAGAAAGCTGGCCATTTGGAGATAGTGTTTTCTGTTGTTGGCTAGTGACACAGCGACCGGCTACTATGTACTATGCCATTGTAGCAACTATTCCTGTTGCATAATAGCAGGAGTAAAGTTTAATTATTAATGACGTTTGTTTACGTCAAATAGTAGCGTAGAAAGTCAAAGAGTCAAATAGTAGAGTAGATGCAAAGAGAGGGCATCTCAGTACTTTAATATTTACTAACGTTGGTCATTGAGGAGTTACTAAACTAATTCCAGGATGGATAATAGCATCGTGCTTTATGGAGAGTTAAAGGACGTATGTATTGGGAGATTGTTTTTACAATAGAGTCTATATCGTATTCTACCCATTTGCCAAATATGATGATGATGTGTTTACTGGAGGCTTCTTTCTACTGTTGTTTGAAGGGGATGCAAAAAGAGTCACGGTTAAGTTAAGTTCGAGTTGCTGAGATGATACTGAATTCGCAGGAAAGTAAACTATTAGCAAGGTACCACGTACAATGCAAATGCAGCAAGAGAGAGCATGGGAGCCCGACTTGATTAAAACAAAAAGAGATGATTGTATTAACGTTTTCTACATTGAATCTCATCATCATCAAGTGTCATGGCCCTCGACAGCTTCTTTTTATAGTTTTCTCAAACTTCCTCTATCGCTCACGCCTCGTAATATTTCGTCAGTTGCTCCATCCAGTCTAAAGCTGCGACTTTGTAGCCGCCTGTTTGCATTTAACAGTGATTTTCGATTTCTTTGCTAGGGTACCTTCTTCTACTGCACAGACGAATCCAAGATGACAGCAGAGGAATGCAAGTAAGTATTTGTGTACATCTCCTTATTAAGTCTATATTCACTTTCCCGCTAAACTTCGCCGGAGTTAACTAATCTTGTGAAGTTATTTTCCGCTTACATCTTTTATCATTATTGTCGCCGACAATGTTTTCCACCGAAATTCTCCCACCGCAAATTGTTCGTCATCGGTCAAGTTCGTACTGCGTCCCCGTGGAGCATCGAGAAGTAACAGGTGTCTCGTTAACTTCGATGCCTATGCTCGAGGCCATAACATGCCTCTATTATTGGGTCCTTAATAACGTTACCTCTTCCAATGTAGACTTCAAAAGTCAGCCCCTCCTGTATGCCACGCCTTAAATCACGGGGGTGCAATGGTATACTAGGGTACAACACTCAAAATGTTGAACCTGTCTGGCGAAATTCGATTTTGTAACTCAAAACAGTGCAGTAATGTAGACAACGTATACTTATACTTGAACTTCCCCGGTTGTTGCATAAATTTTGGCTTGATTTTAATTTTACATGCTTCGTTGCATTTTGTAGGGGAAGGAAGTAATTTTCCGTTACGCTAGAGACCAATTTCATGGCGAAGGAAGGGTCACTGATTCTCTAAATGGACATACGAATGTTGCATTGTTTTAACTCTCCGAATGTACGATAAGAAATTCAATCTTTGTCGAAGTGAAACGTACCTAATTTTCCAAGGGCTCGTTTAATTGCTGTTTAAACTTACATTCCCAACTTTCAGGTTGTACCTTCTTTATGTAGAATGTATACCAAATTATTGAAGTCGAAAATATTAGAATGGATATTTAGAACCGAAAAACTAAGGTTTCAAGATGGTCTAGTTATTTTAAAAGTGAAAGGCAGAATATTTTCATAGTTTTCCTGGGTAACACAGGCAATTTTGTACAACAAAAAATCTATCATCTATCATCTATCATGTGAAGCGCATCACAGAATGTGAACTCTAGATATTTTGTCGGAGTACGTAAAACGCTATTTGTTTTTCAAAATCTGTAGTTAGTTCTTGAGTGGCCAAGCAATTTTGAACGGCGTTTGATAATCTTCAGCTTAAGTCGGACAAGTGAAGAAAACCTTCTGCAACTACTAAAACAATAATTGTATTTTTATAGGGGACAATATTTGTCTTATCCTGGTACTGACTTGAAAAATCCATCGGTAAGTTGTTTTTCTTATATACATTCTACACATTTTAATGTTAAATGAGTATTTACTTCAACTAAGTTATTTCTTGTTGCTTTTTGGTGAGGATTGGTTTCGAAATAAGAGTTTATATTTTATTTTTTTCTTCTTCTCTTCTTAGTGTTATTGAAAATGTCGTACGTTAAGTTACTTGATGCCTATTTATTTTTACATTAAATTTGTGCCAGATCCAATGGAACTGAGTTGAATTCGACACAAATACAACGTATCAAGCCTTAGAATTGTCAAATGTACCGGCATTTAGATAACTCCCCTTTATGTAAAGGGGATTCCAACGAAGAATGCTTCACCCATAGAAATAAGAGGACCTCTTAATAATAGATATAATGCTTCTAGTAATTATCAGCTCAAAATCAAAGAAGCATTGTACATCCATCAGGAAAATCGAGGCTTGAATACTAAAGTCGCACTTGTCTACATCAACATGAGTCTTTCATATCACTTTATGTCCATATGTCATGTATTGTTGTTTATCGTGTTTTGTTCAACATTTGTAAGAACCTTTCATACTTCACTTCTGCTTATACTTGTAATTAACACCATATCTTTAGTATCATTGTTCTTTCTGTAGCTAAAGTAACAAATATTGACAGTTCAAAAGTTACATAAATTGCGTAGTTTCATGTGTACTGAGGTTGGATAAAGCATGTCTGGAAAATGTATTGGAAACTGAAAAAAAACTAGTCGTTTTCTTTAAGAGTTTCATAAACCTGATATTACTGAGAAAGGTTGGAAATATTCAAAAAAGATTTATTTCCCAGTTTTCAAATCAACATTGATAATTGAGATTTAGGCCACTTAACTAATAGTTCTTTTCTTAAATGGATTAAAGTCCAGCATGTTATTGAACGTGTTTTTAAGCCATCATCAAGGTAGCATAAAGAATCTAGGGGTGTAAATGATGCAGATGGAAGGGGATTTTGATTTCTTCATTTATGCTTCATGCAAGCGTTCCTCAACATTGTTTCTTTCTAAGTTCTTTCCTCTTTGGCATACTATATCGTTACGGATGTAGCATACAACCCCACTGTCACAAAACATTTCTCTTTTCCTACGAACACAACGCTCCACCAGGACAAACTTTTCATAGACATGTGTAAGAAGCCACTTGACGTGCTCAGAGCAAGCTTGGAGTTCGAATGCGGAACAGATGCAAAAAATTGAGATAATAAGACGCGGATTTTCCAGAAGGTTGATTCGAAAGGGGTTGCGGACGTCAAAATGCACCAAAGAACAAGATTAGGTAATAGCACCCCCCAGGAAAAATATATTGGGCATATAAAAAACAAGATGCTCACACAGATCAAGGAAACTGAAGGATTACAGAAGTTCGTGTAACTCGTATTGGAAGTGATTCTCTTCAGAAACAACATCTGCTTTGTACATTTTGTAGTTATTATGGTCGTTGGAGAAGCGATTAGTACTGATACGCAGTGATGAATGCGCAGAAAGAAATTATGCAAGTGTGTGATCGTGTTCTTTAACATGTATCAAAAGCCATTTCAAAGGGTTTAGTTCTTCATAGGAATTACAATAATGTAAACAACACTGTAGCCCTCAATTGTGTCACTGGATCCTTAGTTGCTTCTTCCAAGGAATCGATAGACAATCTAAGAATATCAACATTCCTTTGTTGATCTGATCAACACTTCCACTTTATCCTTTTTGTTAAATAACCCATTTACATTTTGCTGAAATATCTTTAAGCCCACTTGTTTGTTTAAAGTATTTTATATCTGTAAAAGGTTCATTAGATGTCACACGTATGTTATTTTCTGTCTGTTTCTGCTTGTATTCATTTTATGGGTGATGATTTCCAACGTTTAGAAATGTTTTCAGAGACAAGTGAAAAATACTGCATGTAGCTTGTTATGGCAACACATAGCCTCGACACTGACAAGCTATTCCTCTTTGATCTCATGTGAAAGATAAAAGTAAGGTCTTACTTTGTTACAGTGTGCAGCCTATACAATGTAACATAGTTAGGCCCTACACAGTGTGCAGCCATGGTTGTTATGAAGAGGAGCGTGTACCCTATGGTGGTATGGAGCATCAAACCAGGGGGTACGAGATATAGTGTCAAATCATTAGCCTAGATTGGCCTAAATTTCAATAGTAAAGATGTGAAGAACTATAATCCCGTGTAACATATTACACAACGACAAAAGCGCCACCGATAATACAGCTCATTGTTGATGTGCTGTGTAAGTACAGCTATACCAGAAAGATTATAATTGTATTCCATATATTTGAATGTATTAAACGCAGCGTGTCATCGTATTCATGATATTGTTTTCATGACATTGTTTTCATAACATTTTTTAATTTCTTCTCCTTCTCTAGGTCATATTACGGACGTTGTTCAGAGAAATTTTGTAAAAGCATAGGAAAGGTACCAGCGCAAGAAAATCATTAAGAACCACTGATATGGTAGTGAATAGCATGTCCCGAGCCACGACCTGGCGTGGTAGGATGACCAGCTCCTTTCCACACCCTTTTCTCGCAGCTTTTATCCCGTCCCACATACTGCCAAATACCCATTTTCCATCTGGGTTTCCTGCACCAGTGCAAATCCCGAACGATCAGCTTTCAGCTTGTTATACCAGCTCTGTACCGACTCTAGACTCGCGCGTCTCGTGCACCTTGACCAACTCCTACTCAGATTCCAACTCAAATGAAAGCCTTTCAAAGGGTACATACAATTCTAAAGCTTTGCAAGTTCGGTCCCTCTTTCGTCGCCATTTTAATCGACCACAGCGTCTATTTCTTTGATCAATTTCATTGTATTTTGCAATTATCAATGGTAGAAAGAACTATTAGTTACGTCAAAGGTCTGTCATCCACTGATTGTATTAAAATGAATGCTTATTTCTCTTTTGGTGCCTATGTAATGAACGAAACTTGGGCAAAGGGACAGTAAACCCTCTTATCTGGGGGATTCGAATAGAGGTCATCAAAGATGAGAAAACTTGAAAAGTGGTGCTTTAAATTGAGGGTGAGATTGAGCACATCACGACGTCCCAGCTATGAGATTTCTGACACGTGTGAGAGGTAGTCTTTATCACGTGTATAATATGTGTGGCCCCTAAATGGTTGTTAGAGGGGTTTAAGACATATGTCATCGAAAAGGCTTTAAGGTAAATAATTGAACATTGAAACCGAAGCATAGAACTTTTTTAGGTTAGGGAGCAAACAATACATTGATAATTAGGATAAAACGTTGTTTACACAAGAAGGATCTTATTCCACAGTGGTTAGGGGGGGGGGGGGGCAGATAAATTCAACCTGAGACTAAATCCCCTGGTTGGAGAAAGGGATCGCCACCTCCCACTTCCTGTAGGTGCCATGGAAGTAAGTTTCCTTAAGCTTTTGTCGTGCTAGAGCTATTTAAGTTATTCCGTTTTAATTTTAAGACTCATTTCGATTTTGAGTGTCTCAGTATGTATAACCATATTGGAAAGACAAGAAGGCGTAAATATTTCTACTTTTGCGTGTCGTACAACAGGCGAGTGATATTAAACGGGTATATTAGATTTCCCTAACAAATATTTACATGGGGAGGTCTTAATATGCTGCAGATTGGCATTTTCTCGGCAACTGATAAAATCTGATTGATTCTTTTAGGAGTACTTTTAAAAGTTCGAAATGAACAGCTCTCATTTTACACAAATGTGAAAACTCTTCTTTTTATATTTTGTGGCGTTTCCCAAATGCGAAGATAGAAACCAATCAATTCTCAGAATAAATAAACGGGGGTCCTAGTAAAGGACTTGAAATAGAGGTTTGAAAGAATGGGGCATTAAAAAGCAAGGACAGGGGTTATTACAACTCATTAAGCAGCTAAGATTCAAGAATGAAATCCTCATTACCCTTTTAGTCCACAGAACAATGGTCGCTTAGGAACAATATCAAGGGGTTTCTTTACCATTATTAGTGAGAACGCCTCCTCCGTTCATCTGAGGGAAGCGGTTATAGTATCGGTGGGAATACTCTCGGTACCGCGGTATTCTATGTCATCTTAACGGAGTATTTTGAATCTAACGAGGGGACAGGGCTTTAGCATCTGGCGCCGTAGTGATTTTACCGCCCAACTTCAAAATCAGAGATACCGGACATGATAAAACCTATGGGAACAGGTGATCTAGCAGTAAACAGTATCCTCGTTATGGAAAGACTTAGTGGAAACGATTTTAGTTCTGAAGTGTAGGGTGATATTTATTCTTCATTTGTGCCTACTATTGTTTACTTATCGTGTGGAGTTAGCAGCAATTTAGGATAGAAATTCAATCAACATCTTAGTCTGAGAGGGTTCGTAAGAAAGAGGCCAGATCTCATTTCAGAGTTTTTTTCGCGCGACCCTTTTCATGTAAACACTTGCTGAGCCTTCTGATCATGCAAGACATGGCAGAACCAGCTGCAGCACAACGATCAACCCTGATTCCTCTCTTGGAGACCGGCGGGAAGCTGTATTTTCTCGCCCTTCACGGTCTTCTACTAGCACTCGGAGTGTATTGTATCCGATCTGTGCTCAGTGGTAGTAGTGGAGAAAAAGAGAGAGGGAACCGATTGAAAACAAGTGGTGACAGTTATAAATCATCGCTAAATCAAAAACCATTATCCGGGGATAGAATGGATTCGGAGTGTAAAAATGCAGTATCACAGGAGACATTCTCGTCATCAGAGTGCATAGACTCGCTTTTCAAATGGCTCTGCAGCAGAAATGATAGTATTGGACACCTATATACATGTTTATGGTTCGACAAGATAAACAAGCAAATAAAAGAAGAAGGGGTATGTTATGTTTTCATTGTAGTAATCTGCTATACCTATGAGGATTCTGTACTTCTATGGATAATAATAAAAAATTAGGTTTTACAGAGATTGGAGTGACTGTCCAATTTCAATTTAAACAGACTATTTTACGTTGTTTTAAAGTGAAACACAATTTCCAGTAGTTTGTTTTAATTGGTAAGACTTCTGATTTGGTATTTGTAAAAAGGAACGCAGTAATCTGCAACGACTAGATGTTAACGGTCATCCATCTCGTTACAGTAAAAGATTATTATTTTAAAGCAAACGTGATCGTGCCGAAAGGAATTCCGAATATATTTCAAGGCTGGTCATGAAGGAGTATTCGAATACTGTTGTTCGGGTGCTTATATGTTTTTTTCTCACGTGTGATCGACGGTGGGGTGAAACCACGAGCGATGGGGAAGAAAAAGAACATTCATGGAAGACAGTTCCTTTACATTAATACTTAATGTAGTCAGTAAGTAATTTAGAAAAGACCTTAAAATTTCACGATAGTTTTAGGATTTAAGGAGATACCCGAAACGTTACAATTTAAGGAGATACCCGAAACGTTACAATTTGAACGATCATGGATACGTGTTGGTTGAATATCTTAGGAAAAAGTAGCATCGGTAAGGCCACTTGTATATTTTCAATCTAACTATTTCCAGAAGCTTTATTCTATAGTCCGCCAAAACCCATTTTCTTTTATGTGATATTTAACACAGCTATTATTTAAAAGTTTTCACCTCTTTAATACATCCCCAATAATCAGATCTGTTGGTATTTTATACGTCATGGACTCTTAAGATCGTAAGAGATCATTTTGACTGTTTATGGGTCTGCTAATTGTGTCGCGTGCAGCTTAATTGAATTCGACATATATGTAGCATCTGTGGGTAACAAGTGTATCCATTGTCTGAAAAAGGAAATATCACATACCAAGACCGCCGGATTGTCCGAAACAAAACATGTCCTGCCGTGAGAAACTTGAAATACAAAGTGCCTACTTAGTTGTGTAATTCAAGAGTAGGAAGTTGGCATAAAAATTTTTAAACAAACTGTGTAGACCCTATTTACTTACTGACTTCTCCATTTTTCTAGCACCCAATGGTATACAGATCATCTGTATCTGTATAGTACATGACAGGACCCTCAGGGGTATTTGCAACAACAACATATTTGCATTTGTATTCTCATTGTAATGATAAATCTGCAAACTCTCCAAGATGATATGAGATTAGTAATTGTCAAACAAACCACAAATTCTCTGAATATCGATGCGATTGCCTTGCAAGAAATGAGGTGAATTTCAACAGGGTTAATTGAACTTGAAAAGATGAAAAATGGTATGGAGTGGATATAAATGAAAACATAACATAGTGTTTCTATACTGATGGTCCCTTGTGTGAAATTGGAAGAATACTATGAACACCACCCTGTGTGCATTGTTTTTGCAACAATTTCTGTGAAAGGTTTGCTACTGGCAATTTTGAATCCTTATGTATATACCAACTTAATCAGCAAAATTAGAATCAGCAAAAGCAACATTTTACAATTCATTAAACAATGAAGTTGCTCATCTGGAAAAAATGCCAAAATATAAACTACTTTCACTTAGTGACTTTAATGTGACTATCCCATCCAAACACAAAGATTCAGGAGCATGGAATGTAATTCTTGGCAGCAGCAACTCAAACAAAATTGATACCAATGGAAATGGTGAGAGATTTCTCCTGTGATATCTGAACCATAAACTGGAAATAATGAATTCCAGATCCCGAGCAAAAAGAATACACCATGAAACATGGTGTCATGCCGGAACCCGAATGTGGAAGCATATTAATTATACATCGACCACAGATTCCGTGTCTAAGTTTGTAAGATCCTGCCAAGTGAATACAGAGGCATCTCTCTTTATGAGACTGATCACAGACTGCTTGTAATGAATTTAAGTTTTCTTACAAGCAAATTTTTACAGCTTCAAGTCAAACTGAGCAGACAATTTATAAAAGTCCCACAACAAAAGTTGATTTCAAAGTGCTGAAGGAACAACCAGAATTGCAACAACAACTGATATCCAGCATTGATGATGCACTCCAGGGCCCGGTTTCTCGGTTGCTCCTAAGTTCTAGGTGGGCACCTAACTTTAGGTACAAGTGAGCACTTAAAGTTAAGTGAGTTTCTCGTTTAACCCTAACTTTAGGTACGCACCCACAACCATACAGCATGACGCTGCGCACATATGCTGCATATATCCTTCCTCTTGTCTGAAGGGAGATGCCTTTGTTCTTGAGGAGGGGAAGGAGGTCTCTAAATTTCCCCCATGCAGCTCTGCATCTGGTTGTTATGCTGGTTGTTATATGCATTGATAATTAAATCAACTTACTACAGCTACCTTGGGTTTGCAATATATATACGTATACTATATATGTAGGTGGATTAAGTAATATTTGGGTCAGATCAGGAGCAAAGAAGACCTCGTGGGGTTGATTAGTTGCAAATGGGAGTAATCCAACCCTGAACAAAACACTAAGCCTTCTAATGTGTGAGCAAAATAGAGTGGCTAATCTAAAAGTATAGTGCTTCACCTGTCTTTTAGTAAATTAAGAATATTGTACTTGCTGTTGGCACTAGTCACCCCTGGTCACAATTTTGAAGTGAAAATTTTACAGGTCATGAATTTAAAAATAGTACCCACAAGAACATTTTCTTTACATATTAACAACATAAAAAATGAATATCATGTTGAAAGGGTGTCCTGAAAGTAAATTGTAATCAAGATTCTATCATGCACAGTTATACATATCAATACGTTAAAGTATTGTCACAAACCTTTCCTTTCTTTGCACGTCCCGCTTTCTTAGGTGCTGCTTTGGCCGGGGTTTTGTCTGCTGCTTTGGCTGGGGACTTGGCAGCAGGTGCTTTTGTTGGAGACTTTGCTGGTGATTTTGGTGCAGCATTTTTGGCCTTTTTCACTCCACCAGCACCCTTCTTGGGACTCAGAGCCTTGCTCTCTGGTACACTAATGACTTTGCCTCCTCTTTTCTTTTTCAACAGCTCTGGATGTATGTGTGGAAGAACACCTCCTGCTGGAATTGTGACACCTTTCAAGAGCTATAACAGGAAAAGATCCATTAAAAATAGCTTCTTGTGTTCCTTCACCTCTGCATTATTTAACTACATTTTTGTAACTTTCCCTGAAGACATTTTCATAGATTACTAATGCTGACTTTACAATGGCAAATACTCTAATGCTTCAAATAAATACCCCAGGAATTTATTCAACTTTTAGCAAAGTTAAGCTTGCACTATGTCTTAGTATTGGCATTAGTAGCAGTTGTTATCCTAATGTAAACAAAATAGCCTTTAAGTTTTACTTGTTTTTCCCATCACACTTCAATAATAGCTTGTAGCCTGTAGATTCAAAACGGAAATGGCATTACATAAAAGTTCAACCACTAATTCATAAAGGGAGGGGGGATTAATTGTCTTTTGGCTAATACAGGAGAGGGATTTATTCCAAGCACCAATGTACATCAACAAGAAAAGTTTAGTTCATGAAATAGAAATAAAGTGCAAATATTTGGATGCCTAAATTGCATATGCTTTGGTAAATTATAACCTTATTGTATATCCGGGACCCTTAAGCTAACAGGTTAGCTAAAACATTACAAGACTCAACAGTACGATCCACAACATTCCCAAGATTGAGAGGAAGGCCTGAAAGCTGGAACGTAACAATTTTTGAAAGGCAGTATGGAATGGCAGGCTGGAACTATGCCTACTTGGTATCATTGAGAAGGCACAATATGGAGACATAAAGAAGCATCAGGCAAAGGCCAAGGAGCTACAGAAATGCTACATAGAACAAAGATGAATGTTTGATCCTACTATTTCAACTATGCACCACACAGAATGCCCAGGGGCCTTTATGATGACAGAAATGACTCTGACTTTCTTTGCAGAGGCACCTCAACAACCTTACTATACCGCAAAAATCCATATAAATAAGGATGCAGAATTCAGGGTATTACAAGGAGACCCTAAAAATAGTGGACAAGAACATAACACTACAACTACCAAACTAAGTATTAGAACCCAACATAGTGTGTATCTAGATAGAATGACATACAGTTGACCCAGTGCATACAATGCTGGAACAGGTGTTTGGCAATGGACACAAACTTATAGAACCATTAGAATCACAACAAAAGGTTGCTACAGTAAACCCACACTTGGGTGATCCAAAATAATTGATCAACTAACAAATAGATCATTAGAATCAAAACAAACGTTTGTAATATTAACCTCATAATTGGTCAATACATGCTACAATTTAACTTTTGGGCTACATATAATTCAATATGGAATAGAACCCTTAAAACACCTACTTAATTCCATGTAAGGTGTGTGGCAACAAAAATGTCAGGGGAACAACTAAGCAGTGGTGATATCCATAGGATAATTAAAAGGATATCCAGTGCCAGACTAGAATGGGGACGATTGCTTTTAGCAAGGGCACTGACAAAATAAATCTACTCAAATATAAGCAATAATATAAGAAGGACTTAAGACTGACAAGCTAAAACACTGTGGCCCCTTTGGCCTTGACCCTGGGGGTGCAATAAATTCTTTAAAGTAACTATATTTCTGTTTAATTTTTTAATTTATTGTTTAAAAATTGTAATTTTGACTTTTTCTTGTAACAATTTTTTCTACACAGTGAAATAAATAAATAAATACATACATACAACTGTAGACATGCAACCCAATCTTGAAGACAAGGTAGTATTTTCATAGATAAAGAAAAAAAAAGGTATTGAGCCTTGAATGTGGAAGAGGATCTGACAGGATTCTACTCTTGAGTGTCAAAGGAGTAAGAGGGTCTGCTACCTTAAATGGCTGTCAGTCAATACTTAATAAAAAAGTATGAGGTAATGTCAGACATTTAATACATACAATTCCATATACACCATGCATCCCCAAATATCTTTGTTCTTCAAACACCCATCCTAAATTAGTGACTCACCTAATTATTTTCATAGCAACAGATGACAGGCAAAACTGTGACTGAATATTCCATATGTATCACTGGTTACACACTTTTTGGAATAGTATGTATTATGAACTAACAATAGCAACATTCAAACCAAATAAGTTGTCAAAACAATTGTGCTTATAATATTTTTAAAACTGATATAACAACCATGAAGAGATCTGATCATACAGCATGCATCATAATCTCATTTCATAATGGCATATGGTAGCTGCAATAGAAAATTACTGTTAGTTGTTGTAGATAGCCACAGAATCGCGAAAAGGTTCCCCTCCACCACATTGTTTTAGTTTTTGACTGAGGAGTCTACAATCAATTGAAAGGAACTTTCAGACACCTACTGTTTGTCAACAAATGTTATAGCTTGTTGAAGCCACTTATGTAAAGGATTTGTTTCATTTGCTCAAACTGGGCTCAATTTAAAAGATATTCATAAATCTAAAGCTAACATCCTCATAGGGACTTTTCTAAGAAAATCCTGTTATGCTTCGATCTGCTCCCATATTCCACAGATTTTGACACCTGATATAAACTAGTGGTTGTAGAGCCAATTTCAATACTCTTTAGAGAAAACATGGGCAATGTGAACCATAAAAAACAAACAAACCATGGCTTGAAGACTGGAGAGGATGAAGTTGTGCTAGAGAGCTTATTAAGATTGTATGGGCATATATCAAGAAAAGGCGATAATGAAGCTGCGAAGTGAGCAATGGTGTTCGAAAGTGAAGGAAGAAGAGGACAAGGAAAACTGCCTAGAAGACAAAGAGACTCAAGTGAGAAGGATGCTGCAAAGACTGGCCTAAAGAAAGAAGACATGAAGAAATAATCATAATGGAGCGAAGAATGGCCAAAAGTTGGTAACCCAATGACAGATGGAGGACAGACTTTATAACAAGAAGTGTAAACATGAGTAAATGCAAAATAACAACTGGTCATTGTAACCAGCACCTTTGTGCCTGAATTGATTAGATACTAAACATATAGTGTCCTCCAACCAGGAAGTTGGGGAGAGGGAGGGAGGAAATACAATTTTTGGCTCAGCCGGACCGCAAATTTGGGGCTGAAAAGTGGGGAATGTATTTATTCAACAAATGACAGTGACATTTTCTGGCCATCTACAACTGCCAATTTCCGCATTGTTTGTCAGACTGCCATTTACAAACATATACTATATATGTATAATATATATAGGAGGTATCAGTAATTTTGGTTTAGATGGGGGGGAGGAACCAAACCCAGGGGACACAGTACATTTTGTGATTAACTTGTGTAACTAGTAGAAGGAATTAAATCGAAAGCTACAACAGAAACAATTTACAGGTCACCCAGGGAGGCCTGGGGCTAAGCATAATCAAATGTCCTTCAACAAGTCAGCTCCTTTTTGCTGAATTGGAGACATGCTAGGGCCGAGCAGACAATGCTATGATGCCATGACTACTCACACCTAGACTCTCACAACAAGAAACTTTATAAAATGTGGCTATATTTACAACTTGTGTGTCACAAGCATATAGTTGCATGCATCCAAGACCTGGCCACTTCTGCACAGGATATGTAAATATTACACACTACCAAAAAATATATGCAAAGATAAGTTGGATTAGCATCAAGATTCCAGTGGCCAGAATACCAATATGCAGGCTATATGGAATATAACGTATGTGTATGTATAAGGTACGACTTATTGGATGCAACAGATTATGGTGGTCTGTGCCCGCAATGAGACTAGAGGCTGGTTGCAAGAACAAAGGTAATAACAAGTTCAGCAAGCTCAGGCAGAAATACCATTGATCAAAAGACGACCTCAGTTGATGCAACTCACTGCATATAGTAAAGTACTGTTAACTCGAAGAGGGATCAACATTACACAAAGTCTAACCAAGAGTGTTTGAGAACCCACACTTCAGCAATTAACGCTTGCCTTTCATTTTCTGCCAAAACTTTGGTGAAGGATTCGCAACAAATTTTGACAAGCCATACTGTCTTCATTCTTTTAATTGATCGTATTTAAATTATATAAAATAAATTTATCTATCCGATGCATCCAATGTAAGTCATTGAATCCATATTTAAATGTACAGATACAGACATTAAGGCCCAAACTCTGATCGTCTGTCGCATGTTTACTTATAGGTCTGGATTCAGACTGCAGACTCAGGTGTACGTTACACATTCCTGAGAACGGAGGCAGTCGTAGTGCAATTATAAAGTCATGCAAGAGCTAGCTGATCAGGCAATTGCAAGAATCGCATAGTTTTCTGATGATCAACATCAGCTATCAGTGGCTAGTTACATACTACACAATCGACCCAACCGGGGCCAAACAATGTCTCTAGTTCTAACTCACTTAATGGGCTCTGCTCATCTTTCACACAAGAAAGCAGACTTTATTTAGGCCATTCAGCTACAGAATGAAACTTGACCCAGTGCTTCGGAGGAACATCCACAAACCTGCAACTGCAAGGATGCCAGGGGGTTAGCTCGGAAGACATACGATAAATCCTCATCCCGTAAAATTTGCAAAATAATAAAAGCTATCTCATGCCAAACTGGGAAATTCAGATATCTATTTTATTGAAGTTTGATGGGCGGTATCCAGTTGTTATAGCCAAGAAACAGAAAACAAAAAAACCCGCGTAAAAGCTTTGAAAGACGCGCGCACTGTGCTCCATTCAAATTTCACGCACTACAATTTTACTCTCCAATAGCTGGGTCTTGTGAAACTAATGAAGGTCCTGAAAGTAAATGAAATGAACCTGCTACAATAGACTAAATAAGTGCCCACCATCCATGATCTGAAAAGTCTACCTGTGTATTGTGAATATGCTTAATGACAATCAAAGCCACATTTACAAATTCTTTAACTTATCTGTAGCATGGCTGGAGAACAAAAAGCGCTGCTGCTCTCAGTTGACTCAAATAGCACAAACAAATAGATCGTACCTTGTGAAGCTCTTCATCATTTGCTATGGCAAGTAAAATGTGCCTTGGAGTAATGCGTGTTTTCTTGTTATCGCGAGCGGCATTCCCTGCCAATTCCAAAATCTCGGCAGACAAGTATTCCATGACGGCCGCTTGATAGATAGGGGCACCAACTGCTATACGTTTGTGGTAGGTGCATTTTCGCAGAAAGCGGGATATCCTTGAAACAGGGAAGATCACGCCAGCTCGTGATGACTTTGATACCTTGAGTTTCTTCCCCTGAGTTCTTCCTCTTCCAGACATTTTGGGCTGATGAGGACGTGGAGTCACTTCAAGATGGTGTTCTAAGTTCTCCCTGGCTGTTAATTCTCCGATTCAACGAGAGCAGGTGACGGATCCTGCCCCGATCTGGACAACGTTCCCTAAAACGATTCCCTTTTGTTTTCATAGACCAATCAACTGGCACACAGTAGCCAATCATTTCATGTTCTTCCAGTTTTAAATTCACAGAGTTCCAGAAGACCATGCTTTTCATTGCGAGGCAAAATCAATGGGACGCACAAAATAGCAAATTATATTATTTATCTGGAGGCGGCTTGCAGGAACATTTAGCATTTTAGGCGAGGTAAGCGAGTGCCTTTGTGCAATATCTTCTTATCTAATAGTAATGATAAGCTGGTATTAGTATTTGCAGGTTATACTTAATCTGCATGGCATTGGTAAAATTTTGCATTTCGCTTACAATATACGCAATGTATGTTTTAATTTTACTGCACGTGATTGAATTTGAATGTTTCTTTGCTTCTTTTGAGCTCTTCTGATTTCGTGACTTACCTATACTATAGGGCATTCACAGTTTGAAAATAATGCATTAAGGACCAGGACTAGATAAATGATGGTCACTTCCATTTCGCTATTAATAGGCCAAAGGAAAAAGATACGTAGAATGGGAAACAAACTGCAGCTACGTACTCGTGAAGAGATTGCCCTTCTCAGTCTCCTTTCTTAGTTTCTATAAATAGTTTGTTTGTGGTACAAAACAAGAATATTGCACGAAATAGCGAAAACATTGTGTACATTAGTACACAATTAATAAAGGGCGATTCCGCCTTCGAGACTAAGGTGTATCGAAAGGATACACACAGTGGTCAATGCCTAGATTTCAATGCCTAGATTTCAATTCCTTTTCCCCGGACAGTTGTAAGATGGCGCTAATCAAAACATTTTTACACAGAGTATACGCACTATGTAGCAACTGGCAAACAGTTCACATATTATCAAGCAGACCCTAGTCAACAACAACTATCCACAGTGCTTGGCCGAGTCCTGTATCAAAAAGTTTTTGGACAACAAAATCGGCAAAAAAAAGGATACCGATGTTGCTGAAACCAAAGTGATCAAATTGTTCTATCAGGGTCAATGGTCTACCCATGCCACAAAGGAGGAAAGAACACTTAAATCGATCATCGACAGCCAAATAAGACCGCTTACACAAAATACGAAAGTTAAATTGCAAGTATACTATCGATAAACCAAACTTTCGAACATCATCAGTAAAAAACGAAACGGAGACGATCACGTGGTCTACCAACTTACATGCCCGGATCCTGTAATGAACGACAGGAATATATATATATTGGTTACACCACGAACAGGATCGGTACCCGAGCAAAGCAGCATAAATATGATGGCGCCATAAAAACTCACATAGGTGAACATGATGATGCTATAGACATTGCCAGTCATATGACGATCCGCTATCGGTCAAACATTACTTGCGACTTACAAATAGCGGAAGCACTTTTAATAAAAAAGGAGAAGCCAACTATTAATAAAAAAGACGAAGATTTTACTCTTATACTAAAGGTATTTTAATTGTTTTTATCCCCATCTCCCCACCTCTCTTTTTACAATAACGTAACCATTTCTTTTACCTTATGTAATTTTATCTATTATGTTTTACTTCTCAATCTCTTTTTTATCTTACACGCATGATAATTTTAGCTTTAACAATTCCCAACCATTATACCCCTACGTCTAACTTGTTTTATTATTGTTTTTAGAACCGTGAATATTTATCATTGCATTATTTGTATTGATCTATTTTTTACGTGCAGCATGTATATTTTAAAATACTTGTATATAAACTTAGAAAGAACACTAGGGAATTAGAAAATATGTCACCACCATATGTCAATTTGAAAATATAAAAATATCATATAATATTAGGCCTATATATTAAGAATCAACGTTTAGGTTACTCGGATAGAGGCTAAGGTACGCCTTGTTACATTAATGTTTCTTTAGGAAATTAGATAAAACATACCTAGAAATAAACGACTTATTTGTAGGCTGAAAAACCATTATTCATATAACAACCCATTAGAACCTTAAACCATAACACAACGAGAAAACAATAAATTACTATCTAAAATTTTACAAATAAAGGAGAACATACATGCTTATTGGTTAATAAATTACAGATCAGTTGTAGTTTGACTGAAACTACTAGAAATGATCAAGGTGTCTTGAAAAGGGATAAGACACCATCTACTGCTGATCCCTCAGTTCTGCAAAGATTTTAGAACTCACAAGTTTGGTGTTCTCCCCATCCATTCAAGAGTAGCAGTGGACCTTAGGAAGCCAAGAACTTTGGCTGGAACCTTACCCTGGAAAAGAATGGGATATGCCCGGGATATGTTACTGTTTGTGTAGAGTTTTAGCTTATATCCTTAAGCCTATTCTGTTATTCAGTAGCCAATATGTATTTGTAATTTCCTTAATTTGTATTGTTTTTATTGTTTTATTGTTTTCTTGTTGCATTTACACCGCAAGGTTCTGATAAGCCGACATACGAAAAAAAAAATTCAGCCTAAAACATAAATAGTTTACTTACGGGCTTACTTGAATTTTGTAAAACGAAGAATCTCTTTAAATATACGCATTTAAACCGCAGCAAGTGCAAATTAATTAGTAGGCAAACAAGGCTTACGCCAATCCATGTCTCCTTAAACATATACAAAAAAAATTATATAGAGCTCTCTCTTTGAGATAATTATGAAATTGGAAATTCCAAAGACAACAGCATTTATTTAAGCATCTTCAGTGTTATTGAAATTCTTTGTCACAACATGTTTGTATTCGTGACAAAGGCGGACGTGGTCTCGTCTCATACCTGTAGAAAGCTACTTGTGAAGAACTTTGACGGGCAAAGTAATTCTTTTACTGATATTAAGGATGATACTTCGTAGTTTCTGTAAATTCTACTTCAGGAATTGTACATCATCTCACCATCTTCTAAATCTGCGCTAGGTCAATATGGTGATTCACTAGTCTACAGATATTTTCTGACATTCGTACAAAATTTCCAGTGATAAAGAATGGATTTGAATAAAGAATATAAAAACGCGGAAAATGACACAATAATTTAAAAGAAATATTCGTATATATTATCTAAGCTTTTGATGCTTTATTGCATCATCTACGGAAAGTTTTTAGAATGACACGGAAACAATGTTTCTAAGAATATAGAAATTACAAAGTGATACAGAATGGGTCTAACGAGAATAATTCATGAAACAAAAAGATCAAAATTTCAATAAAGGTGCAAGGTAGTTAAGTAAATGGTGACAAGTAAGTGCATAAAAACAATAGAAGAGAAAAGGCAGACAATTGCAAATTTGAAAAAGACCTAAATTTTAAAAATAAAGGAGATATCATCAAGGAGAGAGGATTGAAAGTGTTAGTTTTGAAAGGAACATTAAAGAAATATATCTCACCCCGATGGTGACATATTATCTACTTCTCTAGTGTTCTTTTCAAAACTAACATTTTTAAATCTTCTCTTCTCTATAATATTTCCTTTATTTTATAAATTTAGATATTTTCAAATCTGCAATTGTACGGAGGGCAGTCCTTTCTTGGTCAAGTCACATGTCGCAGAGAGACTGGTCTCCAATTGCGTTGAGCTGGATGTCTATGTCCACCTGTGGATGACCGGGAGCTAATGTGGCGACTAGAGAAATATAGTATGTTAACATCGGAGGTCGCCCAGCTCTGTTGGTAGAGCGCAAGCCGCGAAAGCGTGGGTCACGGTTTCAATCCTGGGGGTTACATATTTTCTATTTCTCTAGTGTTGTTTTCTAAAATAAAGGAGACGTCCATGAAAGAATGTTCCAAAATAGAAGAACATAGGAACAATGTGCCAAAATCATCAAAAGAAACATCAAATCCATGATGCAGAGCAGAATTTAGCTATAATTCTGGTTTAATATTTGCAAGATTCGGTAATCAACACTAAAACTCGCCACAGTCAGCTTACCAATAATGTCAATCACATATATGGTACGAATATCTTCAAGTAGCAAGTTTTTAAATATCAACGACCTACTAAAATGCATGCCTTTATAGTACATAGCACACACCACTCCATGGAATTAGCTAGTGACAGCTATAGGTTGTTGCTTTGAAGCAGATTTTTTTTCGACTCTTATAGCGTTTGTATTTATGCACGGGTAAACCTTCACAACGTTGGCATCAGTTCGTAGAAAGTTTCAAATAGTATCCTGCTTTGCTATGTCAAATCTAGCGGCATTCAATAGCTGGATGCAGCCCATCAACCTGGATCCAGCCATTGAATCCCATTAAATTTGCTCGGCCTGATGCAAAGAGGCAGTTTCAGTAGTGTTGCATAACTTTCAAAGTGTCTTACAGGATATCTCAGATAGTGTCGTTCAGAACTGCTATCCAATAATACAAAAACGAAGTTGTCTTAATAAGTGAACAAGTTAATAGATGTCAGCGATCTACTAAATATATCCTGGCACATATCGCTCTCTACAACTAATTTGTGTCAGCCGTAGACTCTTGTTTTAAAGCTAGTGTCTTTCAGAACGGTTATCCAGTAAACAAAACAGAAGTAGTTGCTATATATCTGAGCACCAACGACGCTGTCTTAATAATTAAAGAAGTTAATAGATGTCAACGATCGACTAGAATGTTTTCCTAGCACATACCACTCTCTAAAATTAATTGGTGTCAGCTAATGGTTGTTGTTTGAGTGTCTTTTTAGAATGGTTATCCAATGAATAAAGCAGAAACACTTTCTAACTACCTGGACACGAATAAAGTAGTCTTCAGAAGTGAACGATATAATGACGATTTGAAGTGGTCCTACTGCAGACTTCAACCCGGAAACGTCCATTGACATGCAATAGCGACGCTACAGGAGATTTGGGCACTGATCTCTAAAACGTCTTTTTTAGAGATCAGTGTGATTTGGGTGGACCTGTCCGCCATCATGTCACAAAGATCAAAGTTTCCATCGCATCAATCTGATAAGAAAAATGGAGACTATTTAACTCGCCACTTTTTTTCATTAGTTGTAATCAATCTTGTAAGATGTTAGTGAGGTCAGTGGATTCGGATTATTAATAAAATAATAGAATTGAAGTTGTTCTCTGACTGCCCTCACTTGGTGAAAGCTGGTTTCGCCACCGAGAACATAAATAAATTCTAAGATGAACGCCATGAAAAGTTTAACAATTATGACCAGTTTGAGGGTAAACAAGGTGGCACAAGACAGCACTGTTCATTGTATTATCAATTGACTGGAGCTTGAATCCAACAAACAAACCCGTCCTTCTGTAGCCAGTACCTAGAATATACGATACGAGAGAATAGATGAAGTAAATTAGCCTCGCAAATGCATTGAAACATGTTCGTAAGTGTTGCAGAGACTTCGTTCTTTGCCTTAATAAGATTTTATATCTACTGAGGACCTCAATGCTGCTGCTGTAAGACTTGTTACTGTCTCGTCAAAGGAGTTTTGATACCATTGACTGCAGAACTGGATCAATTATTTTGTGAAAGAAAGAAAGCGATAGCGGTGGAACAGCAACAACTTGCAATGCTAAAAAGTGCTTGAAACACTGTCCACTACTGAGGTCCTTTCTGCATTCTAAACATTGAACTAGTCCTGTCAATCCAGATATCGCCTATGGCTACTAATTGATCAGTGAATGCTTCCTTCGTCAGCTGAAAACTATAGAGAACTTAAAACATTTAATGATCGACTGATTGCAATTTGTGATAGAACCTCCTTTAAGTGAAAGGAATTTACTGCATAAAAGTAACAGACAAATTCGTATTGACGAATTTGCTGCCGTAACATTGAACAAGTTTATGATGCAACTTACCTAATAAGTTTTGATATTGAAGTGTATAAAGTTGATTGGTATTGAATTTGTTAACAGTCAATACATACAAAGGAATGTTAGATTATAAAAACCATTGCTAAAGTGAGGATGGGATTAAAGCTTTTTTAGATGCCTTTATAGACCACTTTTAACGTGTAAATGAATGCCAACAGGGGCTTCATCCAGGCTCACCCTAGCCCAATCATGTGGAATACATCAGCCAAGCAGCTCCTTGATTAGTTAAGAATTCGGATTGAGTTAATATGCTTACGTTCATCTGACATTCCATCGTATTGACTCCTGTGTTGATTTTCAGATGTCTTGGAGGGAAATAGAAGTCAGAGTATCAATATTCTTACAATGTTGAGGAGGCGGGAAGGATATTAGGTCTCTGGGGTTTCTTGTTTTGATTCTCAATGCTTCGATTCATACGACATCTCGTATGATGATTTATTTCGTTCCATCAAATGATGAAAATTGGTATTATGTATGCATGCATGCATGTTTACATTCATGGAATCAAGTAACTGAATTGAATTAACTAAAATAACGTACGAAAAGTTGTATATAAAAAAATTCAACTAATACAACAACTATCCATGTAAAAAATTGCTATTGAATAAAACTATAAATGTGACATAAAGCAAGATGTATTCTATACAAAACAGTTCGCAGTTACATTAAGTGCATTTAATTTTGCGCAGTATTATTTTTCGTTCACCCTTAGGTGCGCGAATTTAAATCCTACGTGACTATTCGTCCGCGCGAAAAGGTCCAAAATTAAAATCACAATTTTTTGTTCTTCCAAGAATTAGTCGAATATATTGTTCTCCTTTAACTCTGCAATGTTTCAAGGAACTATTCATAAAGTACTTATGCGAATAGTAAAATTTTCCTCTTATTGTGATGTGTTATGCCAAACAACATGAAAGTAATGAGTTTACGTATCATTATTCAATGATTGCTTAACCGGCCATTTAAGGTCTGCCAAATAGCTAATGACTAATAGAAAAAATGACTGGGTACTACATTGATAAACCCACCATAAATTTACAAAACATTATCTTCATCCTCGCTCACAAGGCTTTTTGTTTGCAGGATTTTGATTTCGAAATAAAGCTTTTCCGGAGACTCCTCTTATCTTTTTTAACTCGCTGTCAGGAGTGTCCTTTTTGAATATCGTGAGCGTGATTGGGATCTCTAATCCTACCTGAGAGAATGGGGATCTTTGATACTTCGGATCCCTCACCACTGCTGAAAGTTCTCCGTACTCGTAAACGAACTTGTAGGAACAAGGAATCTCTTGAAGCAAATAACCAATGATTTGCGCTCCTGTTACGGTAGCTTCGGTTTCTCGGGGAAAAGCCATAGCGTACGAGCAAAGCCTCTCAATGCAAAATGGGTCACATCGTTTAACGGCTCTATGAAAAATAACCAATCTATCGCAACAAACGGCTCCGATCGAGCAGGAATTGCTAATTTTTTAGGCAATCGACGTGTCCCTGCAACAATAGGATCCGTTTACGATGCTAAAAATTGAACTCGAGTGAACTTTAAGATGCCACATGGATAGCCATTAGAAATAAAAGTTTGCTTTAGAAAATTGAGTTCTGATTCTAATTTTATATGGGAACAAATCATGAGAGCGCGATGAACTAAAGTTTTGATGAGGCTGATCTTCCGTGTTTTGGGGCAGAACGAATTCCAGGAGATATATTGGCCGGAAAATGTAGGTTTTCTATACACGCTGTTCAAACCCATAAATGAGACTAATATCAAGTTACGATTGTGTTTTCATAAGAAAATAGCGTAGTAGAGTTTCTAGTCGCCCCATTGTTCAAGGTGGTTTCAGCAGGATGTAAAACCGGATGCCCCCCCAAAATGTAGCCTTGCCCCCCAAACATGAAGTGCTGGCTACGGGCCCGGGGGAAGGGGTGCAGGAACACTCCCAGAGCCAACTGTACCCCTATACTTGATCCTCTATTGCCATTAATGGAAAGTACAACAATGATAACATTGTATTACACTTTTACAGTTTGGTGGCCGATTAACAGAATTTCGGAACTGCTGAGTTAAGGAAAGTATAGATCTACTCGATTTGAAATCAATATAACAAAATATTGCAACAACGAACATATTTAAGCAGCTTTGGATCAACTCCCAAGCTCAACATTATGTTGCTAAAGGAAATAATGTGCATGAAATCAAGATAAAGCCAATCTGCGATCCGTTTCTTAGAGATTCCTTCTCCGCGCCTTATAAGCTATCTGTCTAACGGTTGGCACATCACCATTGCGGAATTCGTGACCTCATCTTATGGATTAAAAGCTTCATTAAGCTATTGGGTTATCCAAATCACAACGATGACGAACATTAAATAATTCAAAAACACTTAATATGTCGTAATTACTGGTCTTGAGAAACTTCAGGTTTTCATCTTTTTTAAACAATATCCTCGTTTGCGTTGGCCGTGAAAACAGAATGCTTAATACAAAAGCGACACTACGTCTCTCTAATTTTTAACGGAACTAGTTATCGACTTACTTGCACAGTTGTCATCAACAGGTGTGGACAATATTGGAAAGTGTACTGTGCTTTTCAATTATTGCGTGCACGATGGTTATCTTCATAACAGTTGTCACATATAACAAAAGTTTTATTATAGAATTTTTTGAGTAGGTCATCAGAGTACTTTGTTTCAAATACTGTCACTCTAATACTTACGTTTTATAGCAATATTACTGTATTGACATTTCCATAGTAACGTAAATAATTTAGCTTAATACGACCTCCGTAGTTTTAGAGTTCTTGCTGCAGGAGTACTATCAGTAGACGTAATAGTAGTAGCGGCAGTAGTAGTAGTAGTAGTAGTAGTAGTAGTAGTAGTAGTAGTAGTAGTAGTAGTAGTAGTAGTAGTAGTAGTAGTAGACGTAGTAGTAATTAGAGTGGCAACTGCAGCAATTTAGCAAAAGCAGCAGAAGTACACAATTTGCCAGCAACTTCACTGACTTCGAATAGATATCTAAAAAGGATTTTGGGACACACCTTCTGTGCTGCTGTGTTATAGGTGAAATTATAAGTGAAATTTCTTAAACCTACGGTCATTATATCATTATACCACGTCTTCAATGACCATTGGAATGATAACTATATGGAATAAAAGTTTGATAACCGCTATCATTACTGCTTGGGATGCGTTTCTTTAAAAAGAATAACAATCCACACTGCAACTCACTATTTGCTTTGCATCATTCACAGCTTCCTGATTCCCACAACTATTATAATTTACTTAATTGCAGAAACAGCCACATTATCTAGAGAGAGGGTACAAACTTCTCCACCTCATAGAAAACCCCGTACAACCCCTCTGGTAATTTTTATGACGATACACTTACCAGAGGCAGACGGTACAGGTCCAGCACGATAACTTTGACTTCCATCCGTTCATCCTAAATCATGCGTGTTGTCCAGGGTTTTACTGATCATTCAGTCTGTTAGTTGCCGGTTACAAACAACACTTAACAAAGCAAATCAGTATAATATTTAAGGATTAGTTCAGCATTCCTATGGTAGCGTCAGCAGAGCTTACTTTTATAATATTCTCAGCAGGTAGCAGTAAAATTTCAAGGCTAGCAGCTGCATGGTGGTAGAGAATTGAAATTGATCAACAGAATATCAAACGAAATTTTCGAATGTCGCACGTCAGGCCCTGTTGCAGGCAGATACGACACGAGTATACTGCTGGACGACATGAGGGAATGTGTATGTTTACGCTGTTGCGATCAACTCGGCTGTAAACTTTAATACCCCAAAACTAGTAAGCAAGCCGAGAATGAAGACCAATGATTTCAACTAATCCCATCATCACAGAAAATCTTACGATTTTCCTCGTTTTCTACAGTTTAGTAACCCCCAATTACGTTTACATTGCTGCGAGTGTGGGTTAATCACACCAAATTTGTTTTGCAAAGATTTCTACAATATCGAAATATCTCTTCCTAAACAGGAAACCGTTGAAAAGAAAGCAAGCCCTTCGGCACATGTTTAATATTGACACAGAATTAGCCCCGAAATGCAAGCTGGGAAGGCTGTACTGAATCCACTGCCAGTATTCATCAATTCGTCTATAAGTACTTGAGGCAAAGCATTCGAGGGAAATAATAAAGACATACGAAGCGATAAACACCGCAGGCTATATATTCATTGGAGCCGGCGGTATGTGTAAACAATATCAGAAACTGGACAGGGATTATCTTGAATGGTCTCGTAAAAAATCTCTTTCGTGAATTGGAGTGAGACGGTCGGTTGATTATGCAGCCTCTCCTTGTAACGAGAGAGTTCAAGAATGACGGCAAGCGGAATGACAAAATTTACGTCTCCTTAAGGGAAGAGAGGGAAAGGGAACCGATCGACATGAAATATGGCACTAAGTAACATGCGATGCAAGCCAAATCAATATTACCGGATCTGAACAATTCCATATATCAAAAACCGGCGAAGTAATAACATTTTCCAGTACAATATAAAATAAAAAGATACAAATAGGTATGATTTCATTAGGGTTTTATCTCATTACTTGTACTGCTCGACATCTTATTATCATTATTAAACTCCACAAATACACAATACAAGATTATCTATCAAAAATTCTTTAAATGAAAGCTAAACGTGTCACTTTTCTATATTCTAATGAATTGTGAAAGTGAAAAGTTTCGTGAAATAAATCTACAACAATTTGATATGCAGAAGGCTGTCTTAGGCCAAGTCTTGCCTTACTTAACTTGCAAATTCAACTCACGATACCTGTTTGTCAAATCTGTGTAACACCTTGCTTATTATGACTATTTCTTATTACATTGTATGCAAGTTTTAAACGCTTCCTTCACCCTTTGGGTCCTTGTCTATTCTAAAACAATGCTTACTCAATACTCTTGTCTTTTCCGATAGTATTAAGAACTATTAATGAGTTCATTCCGAAGAGGCAATGTACATGACTCACATTTCAAATCTTCTCTTCTCGATGATACTTTCTAACTTTTAATGGGCTTCGACAGATAGACAGGCCCGGTGGCAAGTTAAATTGCGAAGAGAGGCAGGTCTCTAATTGCGTTGAGCTGGATGCTGACGTCCACCGGTGTATGATTGGTAGCTAGAGTGTGTTAACATCATAGGTCACCACGCTCAGTTAGTAGAGCACACGCCGCGATAGCGTGCGGCATGGATTCAACCCACTGTGATGACATATTTTCTATTTTTTTCGTCTTCTTTTAAAAAATAGACGCGCATGTAGCATTCAGCCAAAAGAATAGCTTTCATAGTGTTGTAAGCATTTTCCCGCTTCTTCTTTGGCTCGTGCACGTACCCTTTCTGAAGGCAAGACGCCAAGAAGGAAACTTAAACAACGTGTCGTCTTATTTCATGATTTCGTCAGGTCTTTGCACACTGGTGGTCACATCGCTTATTCCTTGAAGAGGTTTTAGCACACTAAACATTTAATGCTAATGCTTCAATGCTAGCTTTGAATTAATGTTTTTCTCCGTCAGTTAGCAGTAGTCTTTATGTACTCAAAAACTTCCATTTGATATTTTAGTTATAAAATGTGACAATGATGTACAGACGAAAAAAGAAACTGCAAAATATTCGTATTATTTATTCCCCCTATTTAATGTTCAAAATGTGGATTGATCCCCAAAATGCTTTTAAAGGTTAGACTGTGAGCGCAAATAGACCTGACAAAGTCTCGAGAAAAGGCGAAAGGCTCCCAAAATTGTAGGGTATTTTGGCGTCTAATCCATAGTTTGTCATTGTTAACCTTAATATTTAGCCTTTCTTAACTTGCATTTACTTCGTTTAAATTGCAATTAGTACGTCAATTTTCTTTCATAGTTTTACTATTCTCCTATTCTCAGTACTGGTCTTACTGTCCGTGTTTATTTTACCGACATTTCTGCTTGTAATCTCCAGAGCCCGAGTCGTATCTCTTTTCATTATTCGTTAAAAGTTTTGTTGTTCACTTTTCGTGCAAGTCTAAGTGCTTTCCAGATGAAGGAACTGACAGAAATTGTTAAACACTTGTAGGCTGCATAAAATTCTTTTCGGTTTTCTCTTTTAAACCTAATTTTTTTATTATCTCGTATTGGTTAAAGGAGGGGTATTACTCCTCCTGATCTACCTTGAATTGAAAGATAATACAGACTGGGAATTTGGCACAGTTCTAGAAGATGGTAATAACTTTTAATAAAATATCTAAAAACTACATTGTCACGTGACTGTTTGATGACGCCAGCACCTTTTGTCCCCTTTCGATAGGAGTAAGGTACTATTTGAATGGGCAGTTCATCTTCATTTCGTTGTCTAAGATGTTTTACTGAATTGCTAAAACCCCTTCTTGGTACCAACAGGATTGATACAAAGCCCAGTAATGGTTTACCCTTTTTTCTTCCTTAAACTCGTCCTCCCTCCTTCTTTTCACGTCAGTGCATGGTCTCTGTATAGTTTACTTGGTACAAAAATTCCCCTTTAAAAACCTGCTCACCTCTGTTGGCTTTTTTCATTCGACGCACGGGCACTAACACACAGTGGTCTATCATTTACTTGTACATATATTTCTAGTTGCTGATGCTGGCTCAAACAACAACTATGAAACTTTCTCACGATGTTCAATTTTTAACTGACGCCATTGTCACAATTAAAATCTACTTCATTAGCGTTCTCGTCTACCATATCATCAAGAAACATGACAATTGTTGAGCTCCTTTAGGATGCCTTGATTTAGAACTTTAGATGGATTGTTTATTTCCTAATCACTGTGGGAGATCAGAGCCAAATGTCATAAACAGCTGACAGTAGCGGTTGATAGTGATTGATGGTCGTTAACGCCACGTTCAAAGCCATTTGAACATAAGCTGGGGCAAGCTCAGGATTGTGACCTGAGTTGCAATTACGGAGACTTCGCAAGTCCATAGTAAGTCTACAGATGAGCCTTACAGCTTTGAATTAGTAGGGCTTTCAATGTACTACAAAACAATCGGTTAGTTTAGAAAAGAGCACTAGAGAAATAGAAAATATGTCACCACCGGGGATATTTTTCATTTCTCTTGCGTTCTTTCTAAACTAAGATTTCAAATCCTCTCTTCTCGATAAAACAAAAGGTCCATGTTACGGCAAATGCGAATGTTGATGGAAACTAAAGTGCCCCGACAGAACTTGGCACACAAATCTGATGGCTGACATATCATGCCAGTGGAGTACGACAGCTATCAATATTGCAGCACTTTCTCCTTATTCGGTCATGACATAATCGTTTGAAGCATGGAATGTTAAATAATGGAAGTCGACCAAATTTCAAGTCCATTTAGTACAATTCTAGCGCACTTACGACGTTTTATTGGCTTAAAGGGCGAGTTTTGGTAATAAAATGCTTGCAGATCATTTCTTTCAGAAAATAATACAAAGATTTCTCTATTAGGTACCTTTTCTTTGTTACTTCTTTGCAAGCTCCCAATACATGCATAAATGCATAAATACATTTATTATCGGGGAAAAACGTTCTCGCCGCTTTCCCGTTAATTAGCAAATTAAAATGTTTTGTAGATAAAAACGTCGCACCAAAAACTAAAAATATAAATCCAACATTATCGTTCATTAATAAATAGAAATCTAGATAACATAGGTTTCTAAGTAGATGGTGGTAGGTATGCTGAACATTCGTTAATGGACTCGTACTCAAACACACACATGTCGTGAATCTTGCATCATCAAATGCAAAATGATGTAACCACTGTGCAAACACACCCACAAACACAAAAGGAAAGATGTTATTCTATGTTTAGGCTTGTTCACATTTCGTAAAAATCACAGTAAAAAGTAAACTACGCAGAGTTTCAAGTGGAAAAACAAGCAACAACTTTGTAAAGAGGTAGAAATTATGAAGACGAGGAATTAGCAAAAAAGGGAAACGAAAAGTAAAATTTGATGATTAGCTGACATACGTCTTTACCTCATATTGCCTTTTATAAGGACATTGGAAAGGTATCATTAGGAACACTAGGTTTATCCATAGTGTTAGGCCTGTTTGACATACAGAAAATAGGTCAAAAACGTGAAACTCCGATCTGTTGGTATTTCAACGATGTTCAATAGGAAGACAACGTATTTTAACAAGCAATCTTAGAACGTAGGAGCATTGCAATATGTAGGTAATATTTCGTTGTACTCTGCTTCGGCGCATCTTACTGAAAGAATTACTTATCAAAATCAAAATGAATGCATCCCCAGCAGGTGGCCCTAAAAAATTCCTGAATGAATCCAGCATGAATATATGAGTAGGCCATACAAAATAGTATAGAAATATGTAAATAATATTTAATAACGGAATCATTAGTGAAATGCCATTGACCGGTTTCGTTGCACTCTTATCAGAATGGCTCGTGCAAAGAACGAGTTGTTCAAACATTCAAGCTTCATTTATGATAACTCGCAAACAAAGAAAAGGATCGAAGCAAAATTTGTCGACCGCTGATTAAACCAACATTAAGCCTACCAACAATTTGGAGGCGCCAAAATTGTTAGAACAATTTCAGAGAAAACACAAACTCCTTTTGTCGGCAAAGATTTTTCTGGAGGTTTCAAAAGAGAGAATAATAAAATCCATTTATTCGTTCATTCTTTTAATTATTCATTCATTTATTTATTCATTCATTCATTCTTTCAGTTATTTATTCATTTGTTCCTGCATTCATTCATCCATTCATTTATTCGTTCGGTCATTCATTCATTCTTTCATCCATTTATTCCTATTTATTCATTAATTTTTTCATCCATTTATTCATCATTTATTGACTCATTCATTCTTTTAGTTATTCATTCATTTATTCATTCATTCTTTCTTTTAGTTATTCATTCATCTATTCATTCGTTCGTGTATTAATTCATTCATTTATTTATTCTTCCCTTTAGTTATCGATACTACTTGCTCTTCAGTATATTTATTCATTGCCTCGTTCTTTCATTTTGTTTGCGCATTCATTCATTTTTTGTCAGTTCCCACATCACTGCATCAAAGTAGCCTTCATGCCCATTTCACCTCGAAACAGATCTCCCGTAGTTGGTTCGCCATACTTTATCAACCCCATTAACCAATCGCTTGTTTGGCCCTACTTTACTTACGACTTCACGTATCATGCCCCAGTAAAATTAATATCCACATATATCCTCGTTTTAACGTGACATTGAATATCGTTTCTTTTCGTGCAGGTCCAATTGGGGTCAGATCCAAAACGAACGTTCGCTCTTAAGCAGCTTAAAAAGAAACACATTGTTGATACCCGGCAGCAAGACCACATTATGTCGGAGAAGCGTATTATGTCCGAGGCAAACTGCCCTTTCATTGTTAGGTAAGTATTTCTTTACTGGTGCCTTATTTCTTTAAGATTTCACAGTCATGATTTAACAGGATGTCTTGTAGCACCGTTCTTGGCAAAACAGCACGATAGTTAGATTTTATTTAAGTAAGACTGTGCTTCTCGGCCTTTTGGCAAGGGATGGATGTAGTTTCTGTTCCCATTGATGACAGATGCTTGCCATCATCCGGTAGAGGCGGTCCTACTGGGAGGTTGAGCCTGCCTTATGGATTGCTTCTCTGCCGGTTAGCCAAAATTGAGGGGCTTTGCCCTTGGACGCCCCATCTGCCCTTTAATTATTAGTTAGCCTGTTCGTTGGTTGTTCTGTGTTTTTTAAGGATAATTTCAATGTCAGGCCCACTGCTCATCAGGGGCCTTTGATTGAGAGACTGCCAGTTTGATGTGCGATATCTTATGCGGTTTTGAGGCCTAGGATGCATTTAAGACAATAACCAACAGAACTAGGATAGATCACAAAGACTATTCCATTTGACGAGTATGAAGTGACTTTAGCAACACGTTAATTTTCAATTTGTCAGAGCAAGAGTGGCTTTATATGCCGTTTGGAAAGACTTCCCTTGATATATTTGGAGTTCGAATGGAATTTTTATATATGCCATTTGAGCAATAGTTTGCTCGTGTTATGCTCCAGAGAAAATCGATAACATACACCCGCTGTGCATAGAATTACGAAAGTAGAAGGCAAACATATCCACGATCACATTGGTGCTGTTCATGTGGCTCAGAAAACCTAGTGTTGACTTACGTAAATGCGCAAAATGCTATATTTAAGCATTCGTGTGTAGTTGTTAACATGGTGAAGTAAGACTTGCATATGATGTAAAAGATTTGCAGAGACATAACGTATTTCTTTGCCGATGAAAATCAGTCTGATCATTACGCTGATTATGCCGTTTGACGCTTTACGGACCCCTATAATACGCGCACATACGTGGACTTCAGTTTGGTCGTAGAGTTTTTTAAAGATAAATTACCCTTCATGTTGTCACCCTTCGGAGGGGTAGAGCCTTCGCCCTCTAGTATAAAAGTAACCTGGAAAGGCCCGGACTTTCTTGAGTTATGGCCCCGGAAAAGTCCAGGAAATATACAGTGTCTGTCTCAATATTGATTCAGTGAGAAAATCCTTGGAAGTACTGGAATATTATTTATAATTTAGGAGAAGTCAGGAATTGACGGAGCAGATATACTGAAAAGTAGAAAAATAGTCCCTAAAAGTCCTGAATTTCAATTATTTTTTTTCTATGTCAACCTGCATGTGTTACGTGGGTCACGTGTATCGGTAATTTATTTGAGCTACGTTTACAAGAACACGTCGTTAAGCGACAATTTTACCTTTCATATAATTTTTCAGAATTACCTTGTAAAAACCGAGTTATGTACATTCTCACTTAAAATACAGACCAAGCCTTTTAGTCAGTTTACATCTTAGTGAACATGCAAGACCAAGGTCTGACTTTACGTTCTCTGTTGCTTGGCGCGTTTCTTACCATGAGAATATAAGTTGAATGTATGTTCAACCATCTCTCCTCACTTCCAGGTTGCATAAGACGTTTAAAGATCGCAAGTATTTATACATGCTATTGGAGGTTTGCCTAGGAGGGGAGTTATGGACCATTTTAAGAGACAGGTAGGAAACGCGATCTATTAAATTGTATTATATTTTCTTGTAACACAGAGAAGTAACGTCTCAGGCTTACGTGGACACGGCAAGATTCCCTTTACATGTGTAGTTCTTTAATAAGAAAAGAACTTGTAAGAATAGAAGCATTATCGAGCTGGATGTCGATGTCCATTGGTGGATGACTGGGAACTAATGTGTGGACTAGAGAATGGAGTATGTTAACATCGGAGGTCACCTAGCGCAGTTGTTGAAGCGCACGCCGCGAAAGCGTGCGTCCAAGGTTCGATCCCAGATGGTGACATATTTTATATTTCTCTAGATATATTCTTTATATTCTTTGCAAGAACAGAAGCTTTTAAACGGGTTACCTTACATTTTCATCTACGGACTGATTTTCGGAAGTAGTACCTTAAGAATATGAAGGCAATATCCTTTTGAGTTTGTAACATGTTATATTTCTTTTAACGCATTTTAAAAACACCTATAAACATTTTTAGCCTTCATCATTCCGAATATTCTCATGAAATTAACCATTTGTACCTACTCCGCTGGGATTAAGTACTCTTTCTTGAATTTTTGCAACAGTTTGTGAACGTTGACATTTTAGCTAGGCTTGTTAAATCTTGACGAGGAAAGATTGTGATAAGGAATTTTACTAACTTACTTCAACGCAAGGACTACGTCAATGCTATTGTGTTGTAACTAAACGGCAATAATGTGAAGTTGATGAGATATCAAGATGTAATCACAAATTCACAAATGCTGCTGCTTTATGGTGACTTCCTTCAAAATGTACTAAAAATTTAAGTTATAACATCATCAAAAATATACCCGCTTAAGTATGTTTAAAATCAAAAACTAGCCAAGCACACCTATTCAAAGCAAAACAATAAATTCAGGAGATTGCTGACTAGACTACAGCAAGGTTAGACGCTAGTTCAGATCTCAGAACAATGAAGAACTTCGACAAGAAAATCAAATTTCTCCCGCTGAAAAGCTTTTTAATATTTTACATTCATTATCACACACTTTCGAGTTGAATTACTGCGAATTTTATTTGTGCGAGCCCGTAATTATTTGTGCGGTTGATTTAATTACAGCGTGTATGATAATTAGCGGTAAAGATGAAAGAGTTAATTAAAGATTCAGCGCCGCTGTCTCTGTGGTGTTACTGTATTTTCACGTGTTTCAAGCTGGACGCTGCCCTTCACGATCCACTAGGACGGGTCCAACACTAGGAAACAGTGACTGGTCGAAGCAGAGAAAAGCAGGAAACTGTCATTGACTTAAAACTATTCAAGTTGCCCCTCAATTAAGAGAAAGGCCCTCTGCTGCTCGCACTCCCTGCATTTGAGAGAATCGGCCAGAGAGAGTTCTACAATAAGATGCATGAATTCAGTGGACTGCGAAGAACATGTAATACTTCTAGGACGGTAGTCGTCACAAAAGTCAACTTTGATAGACAGAGCACTCGCTTTATATGGGTTTATTTACTCCCAGTGTCGAACGTTGTATTGGGAAATTAATGCGGGCAGTGCTTATAGACCTCTGTGGCCTCCCTTAAAATGAATTTTTGACCATATTTCCTCCCGTGAAAATGGCAGGAGGATTTTCGGCGATAATACTGCAGGAGCGGGAAAACTAAATTTTACTCTCTTGATCGAGCTACGTCGGAAAGTTCGTACAGGTACTCTGGAGTGCCGAATAAACGGGGGGCTCACCATTACAGACTAAAGTTAATAAACGGGAGGTCCAATTAAACGGGGGGTCTTAACTCCAGTCTCAATTTCGTGAAAGTTTTAAATCAGGATGATACACATGAGGACAATAATCGTACTAATTCACTAATTAGCAACTGTTTCAGGATCAAATGTTGCATGGGAAATTATTCAAGTGTTTCAGACATCATTAACATTTTGAGTGCAGGGAAAAATCCTTGAAATTAATAAACTTGGGGGTCCTAATAAGGAGTGAGGGGTTATAAATTTCAAAAATTAATAAGCGCGGTTTGACTTTGGTCTACATTTTTATCCCGCTGTATGCCCCATTTTTTATTTTCGCTTGCCGAAAGGCCCCCGAGTGTTTTGGCCTCAATAGAAACGCTATGGCTTTATGGGCGTTATTGCTAAGTCTTTACCTGAAAAGTGATACGTTTATATTCTTTTTATTTTCAGGGGTTCATTTGATGATACAACAACTAGGTTCTATGTAGCATGTGTAATCGAAGCATTTTCATATTTACATTCCAAAGGCATTGTATATAGAGATTTAAAGGTAGGTATTTCAGCACACATTGTAGTGATTGTAAACGCTAATCACGTTACTTGCCATCAAGTTAAATTTTGTTTCTGCGGTTTCTCTCTTTTTGCGTAACTTGATATCCTGACTGAATGAATAACCCTTGCCGATGTTTTCATCCCTACAGTAATACTTTACTTCAAAATGGTTGCTTAAAAATTACGTTACAGAGCTATATACACCGTCTTCCTTCCATACCTCACCCGGCCATGAAACTGTTTCTCTCTTGCCCAAATACGTCATGTTTTAAGTATTCCCATGGGCAAAATAGAGCGTTTGACGTTGATCACGGTTTTAGCATTGCAGTGGTGAAAGCGGGCAATTCTCGTGACGGAAATGGTTACTAATAATGCGATATTTTCGTTGTCAGCACTAGATGCGGTAGGTTAACGAATTCGGGATTCTAGGAGTTCCTACGAACGAAATCAACTCTTGTGTTTACGATTGTTGTTTCTTTAAGTCAATCGTGCGAAATCAACAGTTTTCCTGTATCTTTTGTCGTACCATTTAAAATTAATTTCACGAAGTGACTTGTAGATGAAATTATAGTGTTATTATGGTTGATAAACTCGCTTGAAAGCCTCTAGAAGACAAGAGTTGCACCTAACCGTGTTACGTGTCACATAACATTTACCCTTGCCATGGAAACCACAATGTCACCTGTCATGCTCCACGCTTCACTCGTGACAGACGAAGACAAGAACCCCATGGCCAGTCAGTCCAACGGCACGAAATTTAAGATTTGCGTGTTTGGTATCGACCATAGCACTCAAGTGAACGAGTCCACAGTATAAGCTCTTCTATCCTGGGGAAGGCTATTTATTGTGAACATGGAGCGAAAAATTAAGCTTACTTATTGTCAAAATAGCAAACGTACAATCAAGAATTGATAGACAACCATAAGGTGTCAAATCTCGTCTGATATTACGCGTGCTCATTAACGATATTTTTTGTTTTGTTTCTTCTAGCCTGAAAATCTTTTGTTAGGTGATAGAGGGTATTGCAAGTTGGTAAGTAAACAAAGAAAGTTATATCACTGTTTTTTTAATCGTCCTTCCATTGGTCTGTTGTTTTAGATAAATTTATGCAGAGGAGTGGGTGGAAACAGCCACAAAAGCCTCTTCCTTTCAATGAACCTCCATTACTTAATTTTGTAGTGCTGTTCAGGATAGCTAAGCAGCAAGACCCCGATCCCCTGTAATGACATCATACTTTCATTGCCTGTTTATTTAGAGTTGCCGCTCCTCCGTTAAAAGTAGGCTTGAGATACAAGACTATATTCAGAGGTCCAGAAATAGCGAGATATGCGAACACGAAAATTTATCAATAATACAAAAGAACGATAGTTAGTATGTAAGATCAAAGGTACGCATTATTGTTAACAAATACTAAAGTTCTGTGACCTGCTTACTTAATTTGACCTTTTGTGACCCATGCGTTTTTCGTCGCCATAATCACAGACCATTGCTCGGCCATTCCACATCTGCTTGAGGCAGTCATTTTACAATTTGTGGTTTTAGTGTTTCCCCAGCTCCGCTTTCTACCCTTTATTGTAATTTGCTTTCCTGTTTAAGCTGTGGTTTGATACGGCTTCAGAAACTTTATCAAGAGTTTTACCTAAGTTTCGGCGTGATAACATATGAAGAAAGAGATCCTTTGGAAGTTTGCCATCAAGATTTTCATCACAGTCTCAAGTATGAAACGTTTGACGACTCCCAACGTTTACACCTAAAACTAAGTAGATAACCACAACTCCTTTTATTTTAATATTTTAAGCCTGGATTACTTGTTACCTCGTAGCATAGGCGTTTTATACTTATCATTTTTCTTGCAATTGGTTCTTGTAGGTTGATTTTGGTTTTGCGAAAAAGATCGGATTCGGGAGGAAAACATGGACGTTTTGCGGCACCCCTGAGTATGTCGCACCAGAGATCATTCTAAATAAGGTAAGGAGATAACTCAAGGCAGCTCAAGTTTATAAACTGTAACGTTAGTGGAAACCTTCATGGCCTCTGCCAACGAAGGAGAATCATGTTTTTGCACAAACAAAATCCTTTATCTGCAAACCACTTTGGTTCCTATTGACGTGTTATTCACTTGTGTTTGCAGCAGATGCGAGGCAAGTAGTCCTTTCCCCTCTTTCTGTGTCAGTGATTTATTTGTTAATAGAAATGCAAAACAAGATGAAGGGAAAGTCTCATTTCTCCATATTTCGGTAGTCCTTTCCCCTCTTTCTGTGTCAGTGATTTATTTGTTAATAGAAATGCAAAACAAGATGAAGGGAAAGTCTCATTTCTCCATATTTCGGTAGTCCTTTCCCCTCTTTCTGTGTCAGTGATTTATTTGTTAATAGAAATGCAAAACAAGATGAAGGGAAAGTCTCATTTCTCCATATTTCGGTAGTCCTTTCCCCTCTTCTGTGTTGGTGATTTATTCTTAAATAGGAATACAAAACAAGATAGAGGGGATTTCTTTAAAGCCTCAATTCTCCATATGTTGGTAGTGCTTTCCCCTTTTTCTGTGATCTATTCCTAAGTCGGAACCCATAAACATGAGGCTAAGGCTTTCATAGAGAAGAATTCCAAGAACTTAGGGCCTCATTATACAGTGTTAGAGATACACAGTGGTCTTTGATGTATCATAAATATAACAGAAACACAGAGACTCAACACATGATCAACTCTACCATCTATGGCAATGACTGAGTCGAAAAATGTTCGAATATTTTGAACTATGAATGAAATACACTTCATGTATCTTCTCAGTCTGATTTGATGGACTTTGGTATTATGATGAAATGTGTATCCTTATCCTTACTCCCATAACGTAGCAGAAGATGTAATATTTGTCTCATCATTAGTCTTTTGCTAAAATTGTTTAACAATTTTCTGTTTTTATGATTTTAGCCAGCTAAGGTAGTACTGCACCACAGTGTGTACCTGTTTCTAGACAAGGGAACTCCATACCACTGAGAACGTAAGAAGGTCAAAGCAATAGACCCAACCTCTTGGTGTAACTCGTGCGCCCTCTGCCGTATTAACTTTCTTAACCTTGTGTCCGAGAAATGCCGTCACCTAATTTAAATGATATTCATGAGCAATTTGGTCATCGTGGAAAAAGAAAGCGCCCCAAATGGCATTAAAGCTGCATCAGGTCGATTAGAAATTGATTTCCGTATAACTTCATCTTGTTTTCACTTTATTATCTTCATGTTACATTTACTGCTATTCAGGTTGATATTGCCCGATATATACCCATAACTATAGTTACCAGTATCCTGTTATTTTTTTAAATATTTTACTTGCTATCCAACACTGCTGATTAACTCAAGTAATGATTTCTTTGGCTGCAATTTGTTACATTGTAGTTCAAGAGACAGCAAAACCAGGGAAGAAGTCAAAGAAAGATGCCGCGCAGACAATGGAAGTCGAGTAGCAAGGTATTTGATCGATGCAGGTGCATTTTCTGGCGCGTCATTTATTTCTACAGGGTGCCAATTCTGCATGGAAATGATGATAGTCTGAATTCTGGGTGCTATCATATTCGAAACTGACACGGAAGCAATCGTATTAAAAGAAAGTAACAGCTGCACACGGATTTATGCAAAGAAAGATTAAGAGAGGCGAGTGACGAAATTCAACACTGAAATCATGCTTGGAGATGCCCTGCCTAGAGAAATACAAAGAGAAACTCATCAAATAACTCAAGGGTTTGGTTCTTTGTTGAAACAGCTAAACAATGTTTGCCGTCGCGTGTTTGATACCGCAAGGAAACTCTGCAATGTAGGTGCCAAATGGGTTGCAGTACATTGACACGGACTTTGGCATAGTTTGTGTATTTTCAAATGAAAACACCGGATACCCTACTACTTGCATGTAATGTCTATAGTGACGACGTAGAAGCAGATTTGTAAGAAATCACCCATTAATTTACAGAGGTGCAATATTGTCTTTGTAGTATGTATACCTTGTACTTGTCATATTTAACTATAAAAGTAGACCAGGCGATAAAATCTCTGCTAGGGTAGTTTTTGTTCTTACTGAAGTGTTTCATACATCCAAGAACAAACAACTGTCACATTCAGTTTACCTCTTCCGCCGCCAATGAACGCCAGTCTTACATTTCTCGTCAATTTGTTATTTTCTACACAACGAACTTCCTCTTTCCCGTCCTCAAATTGAATAGAGGGCTCACATTTATGACGTTGTCGAATATTTTTTATGCTGCCCCCCTTCGATCCAGCTTAAAAACACCATTCCCTGTAATTTTAAAGTTTAAATTTCATCTTTAATTCCGATATGCTTTTTGAGACAGAAGAGACAAACTAAATACACTAACATGCGTAGGCCATTTGTCATCACGACATTATCAATTTCTGCGTCAAGTGAATCTTTAAAAACTACACACGCTTTCTTTAATCAGTGAGTGTTTCCTATTGGGTGGTTGATTGTTTATTATGGCATACTTCACCACCTAATTGCCCAAGAAGCGGCCTTTGGATGCACCAACTACCCTTAAGTTAGTTGCTTTCTTGTTTGGTTGTTGTCGTCTATTTTGAGTTATTGAAATATCAGGTTTACTTCTTTGATGGAGAGACTGCCAACAAGTTGCTAGCAAATTGCCAACAAGTTGCTAATAAGTTGCTTTCTAAATGTGGGCCTTGGCCAAGCAATTTAGCTGTTTCTATCAGAAGTGCGTAGTTGTTTGTTCGACAAAACAACTGATGATGAAAGTAATAACTAACGCAAGAATTCGGCATGATATTTACTGCAAAAACAGAACATAGAAAAGACAAAAGGATACTTCAATTACAGTAGCATGCTTGAAGTACTGCTATGAATATTGTCTCATTTGAATTTCGTTTTCATTATGGAGTTAGGCCTCATTTTCAGTCCTCAGCCTTGTTCTTCGTTAACCCGGGGCGGTCACGCCTGCCAATCTTGAAATCGATGAAATTGTAGTTAAGAAATCTTCTCTGTATCATTACTACAGTTCGTAACGTAGAAAAATCTTCCTTTGGACAATCTTTGGGATTTATGGCACTACTAGAGTATTATAAAACTTCAAAATGAGAACCAGTTGATTTTTGACAGTGAATTTTGTAGCAAATTCATCGAGTTACAGTATCCATCCGCTAATTCAAACGCGGAAGGGACCAACTGTTTTGAATTAAGCAACATTCGAATTGGCAAATTTCTACCGAAATATCGATAGAACAGAGTTTGTAGAGTTTGTTATTCACGCCTGCGCAAACAAAAGCTAATAACAACAGAAGTTTCGAGTGCCCCCTTCTACCTTCTCC
>JAAAKM020006971.1:104243464-104296694 GCA_010016025.2 Alatinidae sp. Z8VKAUB7J3 | reverse complement strand
TAGAGTTTGTTATTCACGCCTGCGCAAACAAAAGCTAATAACAACAGAAGTTTCGAGTGCCCCCTTCTACCTTCTCCATATTCTGTGACAGTGGATCGGCCGCTCCTCAAACATTTATTTTGCATAATTATACGATGTAGGCAAATATACCGGTAAACATGATTGCTGGTGATGATGATAGGTATCACAAGGTGAGTTGTAAAGCAAAGCAAAACTATCGCATATAAAAACTACCAGCATTCTACAAAAAATAAGCAGATAAATTGTTGCAAGATGTCTGATGTAAATTTCTTAATAATTTAAACGCGAATCCTTTCAATTACAAATCCAAGCGCCATTTTAACTTATTACAACATCTAGGATGTTCATTTATCATTACTATCGACTTTATTAAGTTACCCCAATCCTGTCTCCTGTCTTATCCTTTTGCTTGCATTCACGTCCTCGCATATGGTGACTTAGCTGTACCAGTTCGAAGTTATCACGGTGATTTACTATTGTGATGCGCACCTGGGACGCACCAATAGCCTCGATCGCATGAAATCAAATAATTTTTGAACCAAACTGAGTTTATATCAGATGACGTCTGTACCGTACTGCATTTGGTACCAGGTGACTTCCGTACCAGACTGTGTTCGGTATCTGATATCACTCTCTGTTGCACGCTAATATCTCGATTTCGAACATATCTTACGGCCTATTTTGTGGGGGAATTGCGAAGTGGTACATACGAGCATTCTTGGTACCATATGAAAGCTACTGATTTCCACATAAATTGCTATTTTTGTTCTGGTTTGATGAGAATAATGGCTATTGACATTGCACCAGTGTGGTATCGTATGTCTACTAATGTAACTAGCACAGAAAGTTCTGGCACTGCAGAGTTCATATCGGATAAACAGAGTTCATCCGGTACAAGACGTCACCCTGTACTGTGATATCGATGAAGCGAAGCTGATGATATGGCAGTGATCTGTATTTCACAAACAGACTCCACCTAACTACACTTGACGCAACGGCACATTCTGCGTGGGAAGGGTGTCTGGATTCTGCTTGACTAAGCGTCGTGAAAGCCACAGTTTGACTGAAAAGTCATCACTGACACTGGCAAGGATTTCTTGATTCTTAGGGTTGAAGGCAACTGCATTAACTACACTTGTATGACCAGTTAATGTCGCGATTTTGCAGCTGTATTGTCTGTCCCAAATATGAGCAAAGTTGTCTTCAGCACCGCTAGATGAAAGAAGAAAATGATAAAGGAAAGGGAAAATGAAGAGAAATTCAGGCATCATCTGTATTCCATTCAGAGCTATATTAACAGAACAATAATAATCTACCATATCGTACTGGTCCTTCGCGTGTATTATATACAAGAATGGGACTGGCAAGCGTCTGATCATTGGAACATTTCAAACATTCTCTTGTTAAATTTTAACGACAGGGGAAAATGTAGGCATTAATTAAAGAAAAACAAGGAGTTAATTTGCAGATCATGTACGCTCAATTTCCCAAACCACTCTCCTTCCACTAAGCACACCACCTATGTTGGCACAATGCATCACAACATTTCCAGGGTTTCAAATACTGCTAGTATGAAATGCTCAAAATATGCGAAACATGGCAGCGTGAAAAACGGGGGATCTCTTACGGTTAAGGATAGTGCTGGAAAGGTATTTGTTAAATCCACACTTGAAAATTGTATTAGTTTATTACGTCTATTTTTGGATTAGGTGTTTGGCTTAGTGTCAAATGCCTCAGTAGCATTTAATGAAATTATTAAATAATTGACTCTTGTATCTAAATCATCTTTCTGTGCTGTTGATCAGCGTTGAAGGCATTTTGCCTGCGTGCAAGTTACCGAGAAGTTAGGCAGTCAAAGTGTGTCCTTGAAAAGAGCCATTTGAAAAAGTAAGCACATGAACTTACCTGGCAACGAAATCTTGTGCCACATCAACGTAAATAAAAAAACATGACGTTACGGATATTTGTGCTTTGTGTCCTTCCAGAACATCAATAAGTTCCAAAGTTTCGATGTCGTATTTCCGAAGTTCAATGTTGACATCAATACCTGGGGTAAGGAGTCCGAATTCTTCGCGGAATGAATCCACTACCCATTTTCGACAGTTTACGTACAAATAGCGATGATCCGGTGACAAAGCCATTCCTATTATATACGACCGTGTATCAATAACGCGGACAGTGCTGTTAGAATTATCGCCTCCGGTGTGTACGACCGGCATTTCGGTATTCTCTCCATTTAAAGTTCCATTAAACTGACGAATGAATACTAGAAGATGTGGTACATACGTAGTTGTTCCATGCACAAATATCAGTAATTTTTCACCTTCTTCCTTGCTGTTGACCGCAAGTGCACCATCATTCGTTAATTTTTTTGCCTCCGTGTTTGTTGAAATGTGGTCTCTATCACACTGAAGTTGACCTGGACTGTTTCGATGTGAATCTGCACGTGTTACATCATTAATTTCCATTCTCTGATGATGACGTATTGAGTGCATGCCAGTCTCTCTCTTTCCCGGCTCTGCAACATGAATCAGTTTAACTGACGCATGCTCCCTGTTCAACACTCGAACAAGCTTCCGTTGCGAAGTTCTATTCGTGTCAAACATCCATAAATCGGAAACAGATAGATTTTCGTGTCCTGCCAAATCATTAAGTTGATAAAACGCAGTAATAAGCGAACTGCTATCATACCAGCATCCAAAAGCATCGTATGGTTCACTCGCCACGCGGAATTCACAAGGTGGTCGCTTGTCACCGTTGCTTTGTTTGATGAGCGAATGCATAAGAAACACTTCAATTTCACCTAGAAAATGGGAAATACAGCAGTAAGAACAAAAACTTTCATGGAAATGACAGAAAATCCATATTGAAGTGGAGGAGGAAACACGATCAACTTTTTTCAATCATGATTATCTTTTGTCTATTGTTCAGTATAGTTCAAAATATAATTAAAACTCTTTGATAAAAGCAACTGTTGACAACTTTTTTATCAACTGTCGATTATTCGCAGGGGGGCGGCTGTGATGTCCATTCACTCCGGTCATCACATCTCTATACCTTTTGAAATGCCTTCTGGAAACTGATGAAAGGGTAAAGAGCAGAGTACACGGCTTTTCCGTACGCTTTACATCAAATGAAAGCAATCGCAGATCAAAGTGTACTCTCAATTCATCTACCTTTTCATGATAAAAAACACTCTTTCCGACGTCTGTGACTATGAATCTATGGTATAATTATTAACGGTGAGATATTACTTTTAAGAATCTTTCACAGGATAGAAGAACATCTTTATTCAAATACTGTCCAATGTGCTTATCTAATTAGTAGAGTTTAATGCAGTGACCTTGGAACATTAATAAAAGTCTACGGTGCGAGAATTCGAAGTACAATAATTGCCAGGCATGCGCATGATACGAGTAAAAAACATATAATTGATACATACATTGATTTGCGAAACCAACGGTCATGCTCTGACCAATTATAATCAGCCAGCAGCTAGGCAGTATGAGAAAAGAAGGAAAATGCCCCTTCGAGAACTACTTTAGTTCTGGCAAAATCTTGGTTTCGGTGCAGATAAGGTGCTACGCCTAGTTGAACATCTTCCTAAGAACCAAAATGTCAAGATTTTCTTTGATAACTTTTACAGCAGCTTTCATCTCGTTGAAAATCTTAAGCAAATGGGAATTGAGTCAGTTGGCACATTGAGAATAGAACGAATGCGGAAAGCGAAACTCCCCCTCTGGAAGCAGACCAAAAAATGGAAAAGGCGGGAAGGGGGTCGGTTGATTGGTGAGTCGAGCAACATTCTAGCATTGTCGTGACGAAGTGGTACGACAACAAGCCTGTTCATCTCATTTTATCATATACTGGGCCTGACCCCACTGATCAGTGCAAACGATGGGACAAAAAGAGTCAGGCTCAAATCGACGTGAATAGACCTCATGTCGTTTATTAATATAACAAGTTTATGGGTGGGGTTGACTTAAGTGACATGCTGATCGAGGTATATCGCACCGATATCAAGGGGAAGAAGGGGTACATGTGTCTGATCTACTACTTTTGGACTTGAGTGTGGCAAATGCCTGGTTGCTGTATAGGTGCAATCATCATAGTGATGCCGAGAAGTCTCTACCGCAAGTTTGCTTTCGTGCTGACATCGCAGACTGCTGAGAGGTGCAACTGTGCCTGCAATGAGAAGAGAAAGACCGCCAAGTGAGTCTCCCGTTACTTCCCGACCCCAGAAGAAAATGAGGAGAAACAGCGTTCCTAGTTCTAGTGTTTGCTATGATAGCTTGGCCCACTGGCCCGAAATAGTCGACGAAAGACAGAGATGCAAGTTTTGTGCAAAATATGCCTACACTTTTGTCAAGTGTCTAAGTGCAACATGCACCTTTGCCTCGCTAAAGGCAAGAACTGTTTCAAAACATACAACTCAAATGCTTGAGTGGACAGTTTTGTTATTTAGCTGATGTGCCTTAAAAGAGTCATATTCCATGTGAAATAAATCTTTCAAATAAATGATACTTCTTCTTTTCAACCTTGTCACAGACCCCTACTAAGCCAGAAAAAAGCAAAATATTTTCTTTTATCATAATTTCATAATTCAGCCATCAAAGGGTTAAGCAAACGAAAATCCTTCCATTTTTGAAGCTTAAACAAAAGTTTGGCTTTCATCGCATTTTTTGTGTGCTACATCAATCCCCTTTGCAGTGTTTGGAGGATGGGGTCAAACTTCAGCATATAGATTGGGGGGAATAAGGCGCAAAGCAGTACCTCTGGTTCTCACAACATGTTTTGCCATGATGGGGCTCTAGGAAATAACAAAAGAAAGGGCTTTGTATCCTTAGCTCACTTCCAACTCATAACAAGTGCTATAGAGCTTGAAATCTCCGACTAAAAGAGCCTTCATGATGAAAATTTTAGGGGGAAGGATGGCATATAGTCCTTTCGTAATGCAGGATTATATATAATCTAAAGTTTCAGTTAAGAAATTCAAAATATGCTCACATTTCTCCTTAATTTACCAATTAACAGTTTGGCCTAGAGTGTGGTATCTTCACAAATTTGTTCATTTACATACGAAAGAATACTTTGGCCTGAAATTCGTTTTAGATTGGGTTTATATGCAGGCAAATCCAACAAAATATGTTTTCTCACCTTTCTAAGGGAATTTGCTGGTAAAATTTTGAATTCAAAACTAGTTATGAAAAACTTGTAACAGTCTTGACCAAAATATCCCTAAGAACTGCAGTTCAACAGTGGGTAACTAGCCCATCTTTCTTGAAAGATTTATCTATGAATCTTTCAATACGACCTGAATAATTCTTTATAACTCTGGACCCTTGTTCTTGGGGTTGCATGGGCTGCGCCACCGTCAGAGACAGATTTTTATTTCTTTTGACCCACATGATTCAAACTACTGCTGTAGAATTCTCACTTAATAGTCATTTGTCCCTCGTAAATCCATAATTTTGGTACTATGGCATCAAAGTGAAGAAACCTTCAATTTCCTGTGGCATGGTCTGAAACGAGAAGGTCACATTCTATACCAAGTTACAACCTTTTGACATTTTTATCCCGAATGATGATCATCTTGGAATTGTCAGTCAATGGCAAGCAGCCATAGTTGCACCAAAATTTTTAGTTATATAGTGCTAAATAGCAGGAATTAGCTCATCTGTGTGTCAGGATATTTTTTTTTCACCGAAAAAGAGTGCGAAATTCTGCTCTAGTTGCTTTCCCGTCATTCTACAACCACTGGTTCGATACAGCCAACCATAAAAAAGGAAATTAAACCAAAAAATAAGCTAGGATCCATGGCCAAGCTTGTCAGAAAAAAGTGCAATAGTTCATGTTTTGGAGATAGGATTCTTTGATATACTGATTATGATAGTGGGATTTTAATCAGGATTACCTTCCTTTGTGGGGACATTTCCGTCATTTTTCTAAAGTTATGCAAATTTTCTTATTAATGTTGCCTTTAATGTTTTAGGGTTAAATAGGTGTGCTAATTTCAAACGTGTAATCAGTTTTCTCCCACAACATCAGGTTTTTGTGCTACGCCTTATGAATAAATTTAAAGCTTCAACTGGAAATGGCATCATAACTGCCAAAACGTCTGCTCTAACTTTTGAATTACATTTGCTGTGTATCAAGTATTAGATTTGGATTCAGTGGTGGCCTAGGGTTTTATCTCAGCTGTTTCTGGGCCAATTTAGCACAATATTTAACATGAAATCTGAAGCTTAACAATCCAAAAAAGCTTCAGAGCTGCTACCATGCAGGCTCTTACGAGAAATTTTACTTGAAAATGGAGCTAATGGATTTTACTTTTAATCAAGAAAGAGGGCATTTATGTAATAACTTTGAAGTGACAATGGATTTGTGTATTGCCGTTATCTACATGGTTGACGCAGGAGTTGTAGCATATGATTCAACTGAATGGGACAGACTAAACACTCCAGACAAGGCTGTAAGCAAAAGTATTTATCTTAAAAGTATTTTTACCATGTGATGAAAAAACTTTAATGTTTGGATTATTTTGATTTAACTGGTAGTGACAGCTAAGTAACTGCAGTGTATTGAATAGTATATTAGGCAAGTTTTACCTTCATCCTGTAGGTTAAAAAAGAGATGTTAATTTGAGAAAAAAATGAAAAAGAGAAAAAGTGACGTTAATTTGGATTCAGACCCAAAGAGTTTGTCAAAAATATGTCAACAAAGTGGATTGCTAGCTTTTAGATTGTCTTAAAATAAAAAGCGGACATTCTTTACCAAAAAACGAGCTTGATTATAATCAGGTTGTTTTTTAGTTATTGAAAGGCCATTTTATAAATTGGTATAAAGCAATATACCAGCTACCGGCCCGGTAAAGCCATGGTCTTAACTTGAATTGAACATAGTTTGACTTCCAGTCTACACAGATTTAAGATGTTCATACCATTGTGAAGTTGACACAGGAGATTTGGAAATTAAAAATTCCATATAAAAATGTTGCCAAATAACATTAATGACTTCATAGAAGAAATCATCCATTGAACCAGCTACCAATACCCCGTAAAAACTTTAAAAACTTTGGAGTTTTTCTACGAACTGCAGTTATAAACTTTGGATTTTGGTCATAGATAGAACTTCGATAAGAGTGCTGGTGACAAGTTAGAATTGTGTTACTTTACCTTATCTAAGCTCTTCCTCATACCGTATGAATCAGTTATGGAATTTACGTAACGACTTGTGATGATGTAAAAAATAAGGAATAATAAAGACCTTAGAAATGTATAGCAACGAGGAAAAGTTCCTGATTAAGACAGTGAATAAAGTAAAAATAACACTTGAGAACCCTTATCAATTAAAAAAAAACAAACTATAAAACATTAAAAAAAAAACACCTGAAAATGTTTCATACCTATTAGTCAAAAGTGCTGAATACTCTTATGATAAATTACTATGCATAAGTAAAGGTTTGACTCAAGGAGTGTCAAATCTTCAATATGGAATCTTAAGAGAATGAAATAGTTTTTTTCATTAAAATATTTTGCCTTACCCGTGTCAGGACAAATAAAATTAAATAACAACAAAATCAGATTAGAGATCCGTTAATATAACTAAATTTGAACTATTTTTTTTGTTTACTATCCTGGCAGAGGTAAGTTGACTACTTGACTTCTTAAATTAGTATTAACTATTTCAACATTTATTGAATCATATTGTCCTGTTTAGGTTTCCTGGTTGTTTAATACATTTCTATATTTACATTTTATCTGTTAAAGGAAAGACAGTGTATTATAGGAAATTATTCAAGTACATTTTGAGCTGGTCACATCTGTTCATAATAAAATATACTACAAACAACTCACTGCAGCACCAAGCCGCCTGAGGGCAACACAGCTACGCACACTTCTCCATTCCAATTTATTTAAAGCCTCTCTTCAATACCCTCCCAGGGAGTTCAGATTTCCCCTTAATCATCCCTAACGACATCATCCAACCCCAACCGAGGACAACATGCTTTCCGTTTGACCCTAGACGTTTTTGGCAAAACGTCTAGGGCCAAACAGAAATCAAAGGAGTGAATCTCTTATCTCCCTCCATTTAAACTAAGACTAAATAAGGTTGCATTGGAGTTATACATACGAAGTTACTACAGAAAAAATTATCTTGCGTTTATTTTAGTGCTTTATCTACCTAAACCGTTATGGTTTATGTTGTAATTATGTATAAGTTCATTTTAGCAGTTATAATGAATGGGAGGTGGATAATTTCGTAGGTTGGACCTCATGCCTCAAAGAGTATATTTTAGTGGTCATTTGTAAAAATGTGTTTCCATTTAAAGATTAGACTAAAGATATTACGGGAGAGAACAAGCAAGTCAGATATATGAAGAAAAATTCCCCTTAATACCCATTAAACATAAGATTGAAATGAACAAAGCTTCAATTATGCACCTGTTTCCTTAAACAGACAAGAGATGTAAGGCTCCAAGCTTTGACATATTAAATCTCACTTTTAGGACCAAGTATGTCAAGATAGGCCAAGAACTTGTAAATGAACTTATAGTAGGAAGAACTTGTTTGTAATAAAATGTATATCAATCTAAGAATTAGGTAAAGAATATTCTTGTTGGCATCAAAAAGGACAAATAGTTGGTTCTCCTTTTTTATAATGCTACAATTTCATGCATATAAACTGTTAAAACAAAAATGTTATGAGGAATATAAATTTGGCTCCCATTACTTTTCTTTAATTTGCCACACGCTTTTAGTTATACATTAACAAAACAAGAATTCCTACACACAACAGATTTGGAACTATACCCATAGACACCTGCTTCAAGAACTAGGCAGCCTAGTCCTTGGAAATTGAAGTGGCTACAGTTGACACAGCTTATTTTTCAATCTTATAACTTTTTCAACATACCGATGACTCTAGGTGGGCATACCTATTAGGCTTAGGATGCTTGTTCATGTGCAAGTTCAGACAACTTTGGTGGACATTGTCTGTTATGAGTTAAATCCAAAAATCTTGGTGATCCTTATTGTAATTTCAGTGGACTCTCCCAGTAGGCCTGCCTGCCTTGAGTCTCAGGCTGGTTGATCTAGTTTAAGGATTGACACATGACCACCAGGTTGCCTGGAGTGAAGTCTCACTCAGGCAACCCAATTAATAAGCCATCACAGTTACACTCATGCAAGATTGATTAAAAATTGACTGACAAACAAATATCTTGGATTTGCACCCAAACAAGGTATGCAAACATAAATAGGTCCACCCACCTAGAGTCACAGGTAGGTTAGGTTATGTTGCAGGTGAAACAAGTGAATTAAGCCTAATAAGGCCCACCTGCCTACAGTCTCAGGCAAGGTCTACTAAGTTTTAGGATCAACACATGAGCAACAAGTTGCCTGGACTTACAGGGAAACAAGCAACCTAAACTTAATGTATAGGATTTTTGAATATGTTAGCCTATTGGCATTTCTAAAAATTATGGGGTTTCACCACTGAAAATGACTTATGACAGACTGTTATCCTAAAGTAATGCATGAAAAAAACTTTAATAGAACAAAACAGGAACTATATTAAGGACAATATGTATAAAAAATGTTCATAAAATAAAACAATACCTTTAGATCATTATTATTACCTGTCACTTTTATTATGTAATATATATCCTTATATTATGAATCATATACGATATATTATTGTATTATTTATGCTTTCCAATGCACAGTATTTATTCTAATTCAGCATTAGGCTGCATAATTCTGGTATGCTAATTAGGTGGTAGGGGGGAATTATCCCAGTTAGACTTTGAAAAATACCTTCTTATTTCTATTTCATAGCTATTTTCTATTTTATTATGGCTAACTGGTTATCCCCCCTCCTTACATTTATGAATTGGAACCACTGACATAATTAGCCTGAATAAAAGACTTAGTTACTTCATAATAAATAGAATTATTGTACTTAACAGACTTTGAAGTTGATTCCACTATACTTTACCCCCCCCCCCCTAATATGGAAATATATAGCCAAAGTCAGCATAAATCATTAACCAGCTATAAATGAAAAATTTTCTCACTAGTAAGCTATTTAAAGAACACATTTTTAAGCTTTGGGTCACTAGGATACTATGGGTTGTTTTTAGCTCTTTTAGCCCAAAGAGCTCAAAATGAAAAGTACACACCAAGTGATTATTGAATTATGAAAGAGCATGAAAAATATTTATCATTTAATTGTGCTGAAAAGCTAAATTTTGTTGTAAACTGCGTCTAGGCTATGTACCAAAAATCTAGTGTAGATTTATAATTCAGACTATATGTTGTACCATTACAGAGGGAGGGGGGTCTCGGTAAACTTAGCTATATATGGATTCACAATGGAATTTTGACTAAATGTGTCTATTTCAAAGCAAGGCCCAGAATTCTGACCTGACCGCCGGTATAGGATCGCGCCGCAACGCCTCGTTTGTGCAGCGCCATGGATAACAGGGCTATGGTGACCTGCTCGCCGGTGGAAACAAGCACATCCAGCTCGCGCGGTTCCGGTGACGGATCAATGGCATTCGACAGCGCCAGCAGCCGGTTGGTTTCTCCACTCATGGCGGAGACAACCACCACCACATCATCGCCACGGTTTTTGTATCCCAACACCTTTTCCGCGACGGCTTCGATGCGTTCCGTCGAACCCACCGAGGTACCACCGAATTTTTGAACGTAAAGCGCCATCTATTGAGTCAGCTTAAAGCGTCTGATCCTGAAAACATCGAAAAATAAGGGGCTGCATTTAACACTAAATACCGCCCGATTTATAGTGCCCAGTTGCAATAATAATGTATTTGAGATATTGCCTCAGATCGCGTAGTACATTACCTACAAGCGTTCGGCAACCCAAGCCTCCACCGAAGCCAGCGCGGCCGGTACCGCGGCCGGGTCGTTGCCGCCGGCCTGCGCCATATCAGGACGGCCACCGCCGCGGCCGCCCACCTGTTCCGCAACGGATTTTACCAGGTCTCCGGCTCTTATCCGGTCCACCGTGTCCTTGGTCACACCCGCCACCAGGCTAACCTTATCTTCGTTAACGCCGGCAAGTACGATAACCGCCGTTCCCAATTTGCTTTTTAACTGATCCATGGTCGCTAACAGGCCTTTGTTATCCGCCCCGTCAAAGGCGTGGACCAGCACCTTGATACCCTTTATATCCACTGCCTGAGCGGCAATATCGGAACCGGCGGAGCTGGCCAGTTTGGCCTTTAACCGGCCCAGGCTTTTTTCCAGTTCGCGATTACTGCCGGCGAGCTGTCTGACCTTGTCCACCACCGATTCCCGCGACCCTTTTACTATGTCCGCTATTTCACCCAGGTCGCGCTCCGCCGATTCATAATAGCTGAGTGCCGCCGCCCCCGTCAGCGCTTCGATGCGGCGTACACCAGCCGCGATCCCACCCTCCGAGGTAATCTTTATCAGCCCGATATCACCGGTTCTTCGTACATGGGTCCCGCCACAAAGCTCAGTGGAAAACCCATTGCCCATGGAGAGTACGCGCACTTCCTCTCCATACTTTTCACCAAACAGCGCCATTACACCCTTTTCCATCGCGGCATCCAACGCCATCAGCTCGGTCGTTACCTCGCTGTTGTCTCGAACCTGTTCGTTAACCAGGGCCTCAATCTGCGCCAGCTGATCCGGCTGCACTGCCTCGAAATGGGAAAAGTCGAAACGCAACCGGTCCGGCGCCACCAAAGAACCTTTCTGGGTAACGTGATCGCCTAATACCTGGCGCAGCGCCGCATGTAGCAGGTGCGTAGCTGAATGGTTGCGGGCTGTAGCTGCACGCTTCTCCGCATCCACCTTACTCTCCACCTGATCACCCACGCTTAACCGGCCTTCTACTAATTCTCCCTGTAGGACGTGATTTTCCCCCTGTTTGCTTACCTCTGTTACGTTGAAGCGGCCACCCTGCCAGCGGAGCTCACCAACATCGCCGACCTGCCCACCGGACTCCGCATAGAATGACGTCCGATCCAGCACAACCGCGCCGGCACCAACGTCCAGTTCCCCGGCCGCCTTGCCCTGCCGGATAAGCATCGTTACCGAGCCGGGCTGGGTCAACGTGTCGTAACCGCTAAAGGTTGTACTGCCCTCAAGTGCTACCTCCCCACTCATATCCACACCAAACTGACTGGCGGCGCGCGCCCTTTCACGTTGCTGCTGCATCGCGGCTTCAAAACCATCCATGTCAACAACCAGCGCCCTTTCCCGGGCAATATCCGCCGTCAGGTCAACGGGAAAACCGTAGGTATCGTAGAGTTTAAAAACGGTCTCGCCCGGAATCCGGTTATCCTTTAACCGCTCCAGGTCCTGTTCCAAAATACGCAGGCCCTGATCCAGCGTTTTGGCGAACTGCTGCTCCTCCTTCAACAGTACTTTTTCCACCTGGGCCTGTTGCTTCGCAAGCTCCGGGTATGCAGCACCCATTTCCGTCACCAGTGGTCCGACCAACCGGTGGAAAAAGGGATCACTAATGCCCAGCTTGTTACCATGGCGGATAGCACGGCGGATAATTCGCCGTAACACGTACCCCCTGCCCTCATTCGCCGGCACAACTCCGTCAACAACCAGGAAACTACAGGAACGAATGTGGTCCGCAATCACCCGCAGTGACGTGTGCTCGGTATCGTCGAGCTTGGCAAGTTTTGCAACTGCAGCCAGTAGATTCTGAAACAGGTCAATTTCATAATTACTATGTACTCCCTGTAACACTGCGGCAATACGCTCCAGCCCCATACCCGTGTCAACCGAAGGTTTAGGCAGGGCCGTCATGCTGCCGTCGGCAGCCCGGTTATATTGCATGAAGACCAGGTTCCAGATTTCAATATACCGGTCACCGTCCTCCTCCAGGCTGCCGGGCGGTCCGCCCGGCACATCGGGGCCGTGGTCGTAAAATATTTCGGTGCAGGGCCCGCAGGGGCCGGTATCGCCCATCGACCAAAAATTATCCTTCTCACCCAGGCGGGAAAAGCGGTCGGCCGGAACCCCCAGTTCCTTTAACCAGATATCCGCAGCCTCATCGTCGTCCTCATAAACCGTAACCCACAGCTTTTCCTTCGGGAGTTTTAGTTCCTCCGTCAGGAACTGCCAGGCATAGTTAATTGCCTCGCGCTTGAAATAGTCTCCGAAACTGAAATTACCCAGCATTTCAAAAAACGTATGATGGCGTGCCGTGTAGCCGACGTTTTCCAGATCATTGTGTTTACCGCCGGCCCTGACGCAGCGCTGCGAGCTGGTGGCTCGCGTATAATTACGTTTTTCCTTACCGAGAAAAACATCCTTAAATTGCACCATGCCGGCGTTAGTGAACAACAGGGTCGGATCATTACCCGGCACCAGCGGACTGCTGGCAACCACCGCATGATCGTGGCCGTTAAAATAATCCAGAAAGGTTTGTCTTAAATCCGCGCTTTTCATCAATCAACCTGGTTTATGGGTGTAATAACTGTCAATAAGTGTGTATCCGCTCGCCGACTCACGCGACCAGGACACAAAATCAATCAAGCCGCCCAGTATATAGCGATTAATCAATATTTTAAGTAAAAATGTTAGATATCTGCGACAGCCACTGGGGGGTATGCGATGCGCCTGAAAGTCAGATTGATTCGCTCACCGACGGGCCGGGTGGTTTTTGCAATTGAATGGCGCCAGAAATGCTGGGTACGCCCTCGCATCAACAGCAGGTCGCCCTGCCCAAGGCTAAAACGGATTTGAAGCGACTTGTCCTGCTTATGCTGTAGCTTAAAAACCCGTTCAGCGCCAAGACTCAGGGATGCGACAACCGGGTTGGCACCAAGCTCCCGTTCGTCATCGCTGTGCCAGCCCATGGAATCCCGGCCATCCCGGTAGCGGTTTAGCAGAACGGCGTTAAAGGAGTGGCCCGTCAGCCGTTCCACGCTGGTTCTTACCTCCCCAAGCAACGTCGGCCAGCCGGTGGCCCTGAGTACCAGGCCGGAGTACGAATAGCAAACACCCGGGTCACCGAACCAGGCTTGCAGCCGGGGAGAGAGTATTTGTTTATCAAACAGGGTGATTGTTTCCTGGCGCCACTTTATCTCACGCAACAGGGTATGAAATAGCCTATGCTCCCGCTCCGCCGAATAAATACCGTTATACAGAACCAGTTCTCCGTCGCGGATTTTGTAACTCAGACCTTCCCCGCCTCCAGGGCTGTTAAAGCTCAAATCTACACTCATCGATTGATCCGTCCACCCTTACGGTCCGTATATCTTGCTATAACACGGTGATTGCAAAGACCAAATTTTATCCCAATTCGTCTTAATTTTTCTTTTGCCTTATTCGTCAGGCAATTAAGGAAGTTCTGCAAAAGGCGTAAACGGACAAGGGGAGCGAAACATTTAAGCAGCTCGCGGATGCGACATTATAGGTCTGGTAAGATATCTTCATGTGTATTGATCAGACTCGGTTAGTCTAACAGGCTTCAACTCTCTGGTTTACTGCGACTGGATCAGACGACGTTCCGGTATCGACTATTAAAAGGCAGATTGACCGCACATGTCAGATACAGAAACGCCGCCTGAAAAACTTTTCAGTTATTCTACAACCTCTACGCCAAAGAACATTCTATTGCCAATTCCAGTAGATATTAACAAGGCTACGCCTGAGTCCTGGAATACTTCTACCTGAAAATAATCATTTTCGGCGACTTCTATTGCCGGCGTATGAAGCCACATCTCAGTATTGGTAATTAACGCGGGCGCGACGATTGTTTGATACCTAATATTTCCATTGACTCTAACACTCAACGTACGTCGACCAGCAGCATTTAACGCCCAATTTACATTGCAGCTAATTTTAATTTTCGAAACCCCTGCGGGAATCGTCATTCTACTAGGGTTAGTCACATTGTCGTGAAAGGAACTCGTGTCATATTCTTCATTGGTATAGTCTAGGATAGTCTGTACACCTGAAGTGATAGATTGAGTACCGTTGCTTTTATAAGCGAGGGCTCCCAAAAAGCCACCTCCACCACCAGAAGTCGCCCCCAGTTGCAACAAATAAGCATTATCAGCCGTTCGCGTTAAGGTGATAATACCTCCCGCGAGCCCACCGGAAGGCAAGTCTATATCGCTTGCTTGACCGTTTAGCGTTACGCCGGCAGCAGGTGAAAATTTGTGTATCAGGTCAGAGGAGGTAAAAAATGCGGCCATACCACCGATGCGAAACTCGGAACGAGCAAGGTCAGCGGGAATAGTAACAGTTTGGGCGCTTTGGCCCGTTAGTTGATTGAGCGAATAAAAATTATTTATGTTTAAGGTGAAATTTCCGTCCAACGCCAACGGTTCCAAAAGTTGGCTTATCTGATCGTCTAAAAATGAGCGTGGAATAGGCATTTGCTATAACTCCTTTATAACCAATGAGTGAGTATCTATACCGATTAAAGGTATACGCAAAAAGTGTAGGGGGCACTGAACTAAAACTGAAAACATATATGCCAAATATATGTTAGATATATTCTGTCTATAATTTGCCGTTGTCGTACTGATCACGCGGTGGGTACCACAGAAAGTGGAACAGATACCGGTTTATTCCGGCATTAATTGATTTAAAATCAAATTGTTACGCCTCCAGGCGTAACAAACGCCCAAATGCTTCCAACGGGGCGTAAAAAATTAGCCCGCATTTACGGCATTTTTCTAAAGTTTCTTACCCTATTTCCCTAAAGTTTCTCCAGCCAACGTCGATAAGCTGGTTGCACCGGTGGAATTTCCACCTTTTTACCAACCACTTTCATCGATCGTTCGGCACCGCCAAAAGAACAAAGATCGTAAGAAAGAAGGAGAACACAATGCCACAGATAATTAACACCAATATTGCGTCCCTTAATGCGCAACGTAACCTAAACGCTTCACAGAGCCAGTTAAATACCTCCCTGGAACGTTTATCTTCGGGCCTGCGGATTAACAGCGCGAAGGACGACGCTGCGGGCCTTGCGATTTCAACCCGTTTCACCACCCAGATTAACGGTTTGAACCAGGCGGTTCGTAACGCCAACGACGGTATCTCACTGTCACAAACCGCTGAAGGTGCGCTGGGCGCCAGTGGTGATTCGTTGCAGCGGATTCGGCAACTGGCATTGCAATCAGCTAACTCCACAAACTCAGCCTCTGACCGGGCAGCACTCAATGCGGAAGCACAGCAGCTATTGGCTGAAATCGACCGGGTCGGCCAAACCACCCAGTTCAACGGCACCAACATTCTGGACGGCACCTTTGCATCGGCCCAGTTCCAGGTTGGCGCGAACGCGAACCAAACCATTAACCTAACGGTTTCCGGTGCGACCACCAATATTCTTGGCGCCTTCCAGGCAACCGGCAGCGCAGTGACCAGCTCAGCATTTGATGGTGCAGGTTTTACCATTAACGGCATCGAAGTCGGCGTTTCCGCTGCTACGTCCGCTGCCGGTGTCACCGCTGCTTCAGCGACAGCAAAAGCAACCGCTATTAACTCCAAAACCAGTGAAACCGGCGTTACCGCGACCGCTTCCACAACTTTACTCGGCGGGGCGCCCCTGCCTGGTGTTGGATTATCTAATGGCGAGTTAAAAATCAACGGTATCGATGTAGGCTCCGTTGCCTCTGACACTAGTGCTGTTACGCAGGGCCGTAACGCACGCGATGCCATTAACGCTGTCAGCAACCAAACCGGTGTAACAGCAACGGCCGATGCAAGCACCGGCGCATTGACGCTAACAGCAGCCGATGGCCGGGACATTACATTGACTACTAATGGCACAGACGCAGCAACACGCCAGGTTGCCATTCAGAACATTCAAAACTCCATTGGTCTGGATGTATCCGACGGAGTCGGGGCAACCGTTAACGAAGTTGTTACCCTCACATTCGATACCAACAACTCAAGCCTTGCCAGTGCACCGGCAGGTACCGGTATCGTTACGGGTGATAGCGCAGGAACGGGCGATACTATTACGCTTGGTGGACAAACGTTTCAATTTGTGACTTCAGCGGCTAATGTGACAGCAGGCAACGTGGCAGTAATACTTGCCGGTGGTGCCGCTGAGACTGTTGCCATCACTGCGCTTGAAACCGCAATCGATGCGGAACGGGCTGCTGGTAGAAGCACAGTCGACACAAGTGGCACGACAGCAACTACGCTGACGCTAACATCTACGGTCTTGGGTATTAATACAGTTACCGCTGGCGGTGCTGTACCTGCAGAAACAGCTACAAACGCTGCAGCAATTACACTAGATACGAAGAAACCTAAAAATTCGCAACTAATTCACAACCCCTACTGCGGCGTGCGCACTATGTATGACATGCTAAGAAACAACAAAAGAAATAAACAAAACAGACAGTGGGGGAGAGAGGCTGAGGAGACAACACAAAGATAAAAAAAAGAAAGCAAAACAAATGATAAGTGATAAAGTTGGTAGCTCAAGGAAGGACCTTCCTAACACGTTCATGCGCTAGAGAATGGAGTCTGAACATACTCGGTCTCCCATCCCGGGAGAAAACACTGACTTTCATACCTAAAATGCATATACCCTAATAATACACATAAACCTAAGTTAAACCTATCAACTCTGGCTTATTAAGCGAGCCTAAGATGCCTGAAGTAAGAGCATACAGCATGAAAAATATTCCTTTCATAAATGTCAAGCAATCACCCAAAGCAATTTACATGTAAACTAACATTATAACGTGAGAAAAATAAGTCCATACGCAAATATAATGATTCTTTGCATAACTGCAGTCCGAAGTTAATCGTATCGTAGTTTAGAAGTGTCCTTGACTGGCATGAAGGCTCCTTAATATCACCAGCTTATCATATGTCCAAAAGCTACTTAATTTGCGGTAATCAGAAAGACACGTTAACATAAATTTACAAAAAGCTAGCTTTCACAATCAGTGAAAACGATAAATGTGTCCATGGTAGGTATACAAAGCAAACACTTTGAAATGTCCTTATTCTTGCGATGGATGCCGTCGGCTCTTAAACGTCCCCGAGGAGAATAACGCCACTGCAAACTGCTCTCCACGTTACCAGTGAGACAAATATGACACTTTATCTCCGTATGTTTCCATCAGTGATAGTCGTTCCTTGTAAATTTCACGTAGTAGATGAAATAATACAAAAACTCTTCTCTCTATTTTACGGTTCGTGGAAGAATCGTCAATATACCACAGTATTGTACGAATAGCTAGCTGATGTAGGCGCCTAGGTAGAGGTGGTATTCAATGGCAGGAAAGCCGATTCAGAGATTTTATCTTCGTCACACTTGCTGTATGTTTTGAAGAGGTTCGTCCATATTGTGTTCCAGGTAATTTGCGACAGCTACTCCTTGCCTTAACAATCAATCTTCGTCGAAATCCTTCTAGTTTAGCCAAGCAGAAGATATCAGCGAGGTGTTGTATAGCTCACTACAAAAAGCCAGCCGTTGCTCGCTCTAGAATAACTGTAATGAAATTTTTGACATGGTGCACAGCTTTCGTGTCACCTCAACCAATCAGCATTCACATGATTCCCGCCTTGTACCTAGACCTTTAAATTCCACAATTATAATCCACGTGACTAGATACAAGGCCCAAGTGCATTTTAAGGATCTAAGTACAAGGCGGGAAGCTGTTGATTGCTGATTGGATCTTAGAAAATGAGAGCTTTGTGCACCGTTAATCTCTTAGTAGTTTATGCTCTTCACGATAGAAGGCAGCCATTGCCACGCACTGCAGCATGTAAAATAAATTTCTGAAATGGAATACGGAATAGCTTCTTTTCATGCTGCTTATAAACAATGGCATTCTCCATGGACTGCGAGGAAATCTACAAAAATAATTACACTGATACCAAGCACAAATTGCATAGGATCGATTCTATGTACGTGAAATACGTTATCGATATTTTTATTGATGAAAAGTATCATTGCATTGTCATAACTGCGAGTTGGATAGCGTTCTGTTGCATATTCATCCTTGCTCCTTACAAATTACAAGACAACGTGTTTACGAGCATTTTTTCACGAAAATACCGATTAAAATTTACAAAGAATTAATATCATAGTTAGAAACATTCCAATGAACAAGGGAAAACATCACCAATGGACTTTACGGCAAGATTCCTGACGAAACCGTTCGGAAAAGGTAACGCAATCAAGAGGCTGATCGAGGACAATTCAGAGAACACGATCTATGACGATCAAAGATAACTCAGAGGACGCGAACGAGAGGCTAATCAAATATTATTCAGGGGGTTTGCTTTTTATACCTCTTAGGTCCTGTTGGACGAACAATTTATTGACTATTTAGTGTGAGCGTTTTGTAAAGTTTCACTTACGTGTTTTATACTTAGTACTTCATTAAACGTTTTTATATGGACAAACGGGTCGCAGCGTTTAGTCGACAGTAACTCTTCTGCCACTGGATGACACTTAACACACACTGTTAGACTGTGTTAGAACACGATTTTGTTGCCCAGAATTTGCCCCTTGGCATAGCTCATATGACTGTCCAGGGAAACTGTCAGCTCGGGGCATATTCTTAATATTTGTTTTGATTGATTGTAATGTCATTTTATAAGTATACCTTTTCCACTGTTGTATTGCATGACTTAAGGTACATAGATTCCCGTTGGTCAACAGGATATCCATTTATAGGCATCAAGCAGTTCTGATCTGTATCATTAAGACATATCTTGTTTTAATATCCAATGCAGTTTCCTCCCAGGCTGGGAGACCAAGTGTGCTCAGTTGTCTATTTCTAGCGCACAGTTTAGGAAGGTCTTTTGTTAAAAGCTGTCTTTTTACTATTAATTGTGTCATTTTTATCCTCTTCAGCTCCCTACTTTTCCAATCCTTTCCCTGTATTATTCTGTGTCTTCGCTCTACCGCTCCTAATTGCGTCTTAGCATATTCCATATCTTGGCGTATGATAATAGCGTATAGAATAGACTAGTGTTTGATGTAGGTAAGGGCGGCATTAGAATTCTCATGTAACAAGAAAGCATCGCGATACATTATTTGAATGATAAAAGTGATCAATATTTCTTTCAAAAGTTTACAATCTAAAATCACACTTTCTGTAAAGGAAGACAGGTTTTCAGTTCAAACTGCTTTAATAATTTTCCAGGCACCCAAAATACAAAGAAAGTAAAAATATCATGCATCTAAAATGTTCTTAAGGAGTTCTCGGAATAAGTTTCATTGGATTTCTTTGGCGCTTTTATTTTATTTGTATACGCTTACAGCTGAAAAATGAAATTGAAAACAATTTTAATCAGTGTAATTTGTTAGAGAAAACATGTCCATTGGCTTAAACGTACGCCCGTTTTCAAATTTACAGACAAAAATAACTTTAATGTAATTAAAAATGCGCATGCATAATGAAATCCAATATGCTAATTATTCTGACCACTCGTAACTTTGTGGAGAAGAGGTAATAGTGCAGGTGGTGGCTGGGCATCATGAGTAGATAATGGTAGCTAGGTTAAGAAGTAGGGTTTTGTTAGAGGTAGTTAGATAGGTAGGGGTTGGTAGTTAGATAGTTAGGGGTCATAAGTGGTAGTTAGATAGGCGGGGGTCAGTAGTGGTGGTTAGGTAGGGGGTAGTTAGATAGGTAGGATTAGTGAGATACGTAAATAGGTAGTAGGAGTCAGATAGTTAGTGATAGTTAGATAGTGGCATGTAAGAGTAGGTAGTGGTAGATACGTAGGTAAATAGGTAGTGTTAGTTAGATAGGTAGTGGTATTTAGATAGGCAGGGGTAGTTAGATAGTTAGTGGTAGGTAGATAGGCAGGGGTAGTTAGATAGTTAGTGGTAGGTAGATAGGCAGGGGTAGTGTTAGTTAGGTAGGGGGTAGTGGCGGTAGTTAGATAGGTAGTGGTAGTGAGATAGGTAGGGGTAGTTAGATAGTTAGTGGTAGTTTCGTGGGTAGGTAGATAGATAGGGGTAGTGTTAGTTAGGTAGGGGGTAGTGGCGGTAGTTAGATAGGTAGTGGTAGTGAGATAGGTAGGGGTAGATAGTGGTAGTTTCGTGGGTAGGTACATAGATAGGGGTAGGGAGTGGTAGCTAGATAGGAAGGGGTAAGTAGAAGTATTTAGATAGGTAGCGGTAGCTAGGTAGGCAGGGATAGGTAGTGGTAGTTAGGTAGGGGTCAGTAGAGGTGGTAAGGTAGTGGTAGTTAGATATGTAGGGGTAGTTAATGGTAGTTAGATAGGCAGGGGTAGGTAAATAGGGATAGGTAGGGGTACGTGAGTCTACGCTGCTTATCAAGGAGACTGGTATGAAACACCGGTAGGGGTACGTGCATAGGTAGTGGTTGGTTGCTTTTTCTTGAAGCACATAAAGATATGTAGGTGTACGTTTTGAACTTCGGGAAGCAGATGGTTTCCTAAAGGAGAAAAAAAGGTTACATCGGGTAGCATAATAATCTCTCACGGCCATAGGATGAATTGTGTTGAAGATAATCAGTATTAACAACTGGATATGTAGCTAATTAAAGAGGCACTGTTGCCGAAGGTAAGTACCTCCTACCTAACTGTAGATGTCATTTATTAGCGAGGCAGACCGATGAGATTTCGTAAGTTGGGGGATGGGGTACAACAGTTTTGAGGGACTGAGATATTTTTAAACTACCACAGATGGAAGGTGGGGTTTAACAGAAAAATGCAGTATAGATAGAAGTTTGGGCCAAGGAAGAAATTGGAGTCATCGTTTTCATCCTAATTTTTCTACCTTCAAATTGACAATGTCGTTACTATTTAAACTTTGGAAAGACTTTTTAATTAAAAGCCTTTAGGGCCAAAGTAAAGTTTACAAGGGTAGTCTTCAACATACTGACTCCTTGAAAACAAGATGATGTACTACACTCCAGGAATAAGAAAGAGAACGTTAAAAATCATAGGGGAACAAAAGATCACCCAAAGACATAATCAAGGGCAATTTTGACGTCTGCAGAGGGAGTCGAAGGAGTGTGGGAGATGGGGGTGCGGGTGGGGGGAGAAGAGTTGCACGGCGTATTTATGAGCGGATGTAGGATAATTAGAATATAAGCATTGAGCACCGAGTAATGTTACATAAAGCATACTAGGATACGGTGTTCACAAATGTCCAGATATAAAAATTTCAAAAGCATATTTTAACTCAACCAATATATAAATTAATTCACTTTTAATATGAGCTCAGTTCCGAATAACAAGAGAGACATAGAATACAGATAATATGCATGTACTGAACAACAGATGAAATGAGACCGCGCAGCGACATTATTATCGGGAGACTGAGGTACATCATTATGAACAATGACAAAAGCCTTGCTAAGAACAAAATAGAAGTAGCGAAGTTATAAGGGGGAGGGGAAGGACACTATCTCTCTAGCCTTAGGCTCCGCGGTTGCTGGTGATGTCTATAGCATGACGAAGGAGAAGGATAACACTTTCTGGCTCTAACACTTTCTGGCCCGAGTCTTCAATAGAGAAGCCAGAGTTGATTAGACCGTTTTGCTTCTTAAATATCGATTAATCAATTCTTTTGAAAGTGTTTATGCTTACCTTCATACAAGGTATTACTGTACTTTCTAGCAGAGATATGCAGTTTGCATAAAAATTTGTTGCTGGCTGTATGTAGGTTATTTTGTGTTTCACTGTACACTAATGGATGAGTCAAGCACGAAAGCAAACAACATTTAGAGCTGTCAAGTCCGTTTAAATAGATATTCTTCTGAGAATGCCATATATGTGAAGCAACATGCATTTTCACATCCGTAATGAGAAAAATCAGCGAATGCAATCATATTCATTATTAAATCCTACACGTACAATTCCTCGTACAATTTTCTACCATTCTTTTTTTTTGGTACATATCGTCGACGAATACAATAAAAAGGCAGGAAGTAAAGTACGCCAAATTATGGATATCACAGAAGAGGTAGAAAGATAATAAAGTTAGAGCAGCGTAAGCAGAGTAGCTTAGGTAGGGTAGCATAGGTGGTGTATGATGGCGTAGAAGGGATGTGGCAGCGTGGGTAGGTGTAGTAGCATAGGTGGGTGGGGTAGTGTAGATGGGGTTAGGGGTGTAGGTTTAGAAGGATAGTGTAGGTAAATAAAGATAGAATAGCATAAGTAGGGTAGCATAAGTAGAGTAGAATAGCATAAGTAGAGTAGCATAAGTAGATTAGCATAAATAGAGTAGCATAAGTGCAGTAGCACAAGTGCAGTAGCACAAGTGCAGTTGAATAAGTAGAGTAACATAAGTAGAGTAGCATAAGTAGAGTAGCATAAGTAGAGTAGCATAAGTATGGTAGCATAAGTAGATTAGCATAAGTAGAGTAGCATAAGTAGAGTAGCATACGTACAGTAGCATAAGTAGAGTAGCATAAGTAGAGTAGCATACGTACAGTACCATAAGTAGAGTAGCATAAGCAGAGTAGCATAAGCAGAGTAGCATAAGTGCAGTAACATAAGTGCAGTTGCATAAGCAGAGTAGCACAAGTACAGTATCATAAATAGAGTAGCATAAGTGCAGTAGAACAAGTGCAGTAGCACAAGTGCAGTTGAATAAGTAGAGTAGCATAAGTAGAGTAGCATAAGTACAGTAGCATAAGTAGAGTAGCATAAGTAGAGTGGAATAAGTAGAATAGCATAAGTAGAGTAGCATAAGTAGAGTAGCATAAGTAGAGTAGCATAAGTAGAGTAGCATAAGTAGAATAGCATAAGTAGGGTAGCATAAGTAGAGTAGCATAAGTAGAGTAGAATACGTACTGTAGCATAAGTAGAGTAGCATACGTACAGAGGAGCATAAGTAGAGTAGCATAAGTAGAGTGGAATAAGTAGAATAGCATAAGTAGAGTGGAATAAGTAGAATAGCATAAGTAGAGTAGCATAAGTAGAGTAGCATAAGTAGAGTAGCATAAGTAGATTAGCATAGGTATGGCAGAGTCAAGTAGGTATTGCAGAATATCATTCGTAGGGTAGCATAGGTAAGATACTTTATGTTTAATAGTATAGGTTGGGTAGCGTAAGTACGGTAGCATAGGTAGAGTAAGGTGTATACGTTAGAGTATGTAAGTAGGGGAGAGTAGGTAGAATTAAGTAGCGTAGGAAGAGGTTTTTCACCTATACTTGAAATAGCTTATATCTTTTCGTGATTTCCGTAGAGCAAGGGGTCATCAGCTGTAGTACTTGAACTTTTTTGGGTATTACAAATCTTTAAAATGTCAACTACTGCTATCAAGCAATTCTTCAAAGCTCATGTCCACATGTGATCGATTGAAATTACATTTTTACGGACATCTAAAAAATAGAATCTATAACGTTATTTATTATTCAGTAGACTATGTCTCTCTCATAAAAGAAGCAGCAAATTTGGACTGAGACTTCGAGTTCTTAAAATAGGGACAGTTTCAAGGCTGAGGTCTTTTATATCTTTTTTATCTTTGGCAGGCACCATTGTCGTAAATATATTAAAGGTTAAGGTACATATTCATGTACAAACTAAAATCTGTAACATGTATCACTCTCGTACTACCAAACTTAAGGCAAACAAGGATGACGCAGGTGTCTATCAAAACGGGCATTGAAGAGTGGCCAGCGGATAGTTTCATCTTTAAACTGTTCCTTACATCGGGGATGCCTACCTCAGTTTGTTCTTAGCGTGTGCTGGCAAAATCCAGGGTTTGTCATTACCCAAACTATTCTTAAAAATGAGGATTGATCTTTCCTCTAAAGGACCCCAAACTAAAGTAGCCATGGGATTGTTTTTGTCGGTGGTGAATTTCATTCCAGCGATTGTGAAATTTTCAGTCAAATCCTACCTATGAGATTAAACAGATGTACTGTACTCAAACGAAAATCCGTTCAATCTCCAATCCGTTTAATGTTTTGCAGATTTTCTCCCTCCACATTTTAGAATAACATAAGTTAAATTTTCTGATATAAAAATTTAGAAGAATCTTGTAAATACATTTTAATACCTCTGAGAGGAAACGGGAGCATTAGGCATCATGTTCCACAAGCATACTTGAAAAAACCAACCTTACGATGAGTTGTTTTTCGAAGGTTTGAGCAGAAGTTTCTATGACTAATACTGGCTCGTGGCTAGAGCTTGGAGAGGTTAATTTAAACTTTGGGGGCTTTTCCAAATTTTGAGGGACTGACATAGCAACTACTTAAGGAAAACCTATAGCTGCTAAAGCTTGAGAATTGGGCGTGCCGATGGCACACTTAGGGGGCTAAGCCCCTCCTGTAGCCCCCATAGCCAGGGGCTGGATCAATAAAACGTAATCTTTTAAGACAACATTCCCTAAATTTGAAGTAACTCTTAATGTCTTTTGCTTGATATCGTCCTGCTTGATGTTTGAGTTTGAATTTATAGAGAACCCTTGCAATTTTCTACGCATTCTGATGTTATAAATAGTGGTAATGACAAAGCGCAGAGAATGCTTCAATGTTTAAAAGATATTTTTCTTATCAATGCTAGAGGCGACGACATAATTTAATACTGAATGTCATTTCAAACTGAATATGTAACGAGAACATGTAACTATTCCATTTCATGCCTTCAGGGTGATTTGTTAACAGTGAATGGGTATAAGTCAGAAGTGAGATTTAGTAAATCTTGTATCTTTCATAAATTGAAATTCTATGTTTTTCTGTCTTCAGTATCTCAGAAAAACCGGCTGTACTTCGCCTAATTTACACTCAAATTTAAAAATTATTTCCTTTGAGATATTTTCAACTGGGAATTTTTTTGAAATTTTTGTCTAGGTGTACAGTTCCGATAAGACACTATCTACGAGCATATTTCTGTTTGATTAATTATGATCAAAACTTGTCTTGACGAGTAACCAGTTATTCACTGCACTATTCACTAGCCCGGGATATGCAAAGAATCTTAATGGCTCAAGGCAACACAACGTAAGCCCCCGTAAAATTTACCTAACAAGGCAGTTTCAATGGCCTTTAACAGCTTATGCTATAGCTTTCTTTAAAAGCATTCGCATTCTACAGTAAGTACTCACAGTAAATTTTTCCTACTTTCCTTTATTGCGAACATCTCTTCTTTGGATTCATAAAAACATGTTCCATGTTGTTATTTCTCAACTTTCCTTAGACAAAATCAGAGCTGCTTACCCGTCCTTAAAGACTGTCACCAAGCTAGTTCTTATACCTTAATAACAAACCATTATAACAAACAATTGTGTCCAGTCAGGCTTAGTGAAATGGTTAGCAATTTGCCATCCATACCATATTTATTCACTCTTTTATTGGCCTTTCCTCCTTTGGCGATTGTTCCCATTCTCTACTTTCTTATCTTTACCCTTTATGCACAGTCCTTTTCTTATTTTGATTTTCTAATCCATATTCAAGTGTGTCCCAGAGAATTCAGAGACTGTACGCAAAGGCGATAACTCGGTTGCTCCTACAAAATGACTGCTTATACTCTTACGAGGCAAATCTCCTCTGCAATTGGAATGTCGAATCTTTGTGACTCCTTACCGTAACCATTGGATTTTTAAAGCAGCAAACCTACTCTGCAAGTTATCAATTGAAGTCTAATCTTGCACTAGATGTACTCTGCAACTAGGGAATAAGGCGATAACTCCGTTGCTCCTACAAAATGACTGCTTAAACTCATAAAAGGCAAATCTCCTCTGCCATTGGAATCTCGAATATTTGTCACTCCCTACAGTGATCATTGCATTTTTAAAGCAGCATTTAAATATTTAAAGATTTGCTAGATATCAAAGTTCAAGAGTCTACCGGAGAATTCAAAAACAGTACGAAAAGACCATAACTCGGTGGCCCCTACAAAATGACTGTTTAAACACTTACAAGCCAAATCTCCTCTGCAATTGGAATGTTGAATCTTTGTGACTACCTAACGTGACCGTTGGAATTTTAAAGCGGCAAACTTATTCTGCAATTGTCGTTTGAAGTCTTATCTTCCACTAGATGCATTCTGAAACGTATGGGAAAATACCGTATTTGCTAAAAAAGCATGCGGGGGCCACCTTAAAAATTCTTTTTTGGGGAAGGGGGGACACTACTCACTAGAAGGAGAGCGCTTATTCAATGAAACACGATATCCAACTCTCTGCAGTTTTGGACCACTAACCCAACAAAGTGGAGGAGTCTCAAACAATCATCATTATGCTTATATTTGCTCATAGCAAAGTTTGAACTTAAGCACTAAAAATAAAGTAGACCAGCCAATAGTGATAAAATGCAATTCATATCGAGACTTTCTAATTTACAAATTTATTCATTCCTGTAAGTACTACCTTGTAAGTGTTATGGATACGTTCAATTTAGTATTACTATTGCAAGGTACAAAACCATCAGCAGTGACACAAGCACTACACTTCAATACACTCACACACAACCATATCCAAATGTTGCAAACACTTGTAATAAACGTTGCGCTGACAAAACACACAAAATTGAATCATTGCAAAACTAGCTTATGACAATCCACAATTGGTAATAGTATAAAATACCCTAAGTTGTTAAATAATAAGAAATATTACTAGGCGTTTAAATTTGTTGCCCAATTCTGAAACAAATACTTTAGTTCAGCACAGTTAAGAGGGGGAAGGGGGGGGGGGTTAAGTTCAGCCTTTGACCAAAGTGCTATTAGTCAAACATAATTACTGTGGCTGCGACAGAAGGCCAATTTAAGACAGGACGTGATATAAACTAAGTTGAAATTTCACACTTGTCTACTGAAACCTCCCTTCTCTTCCCTACAACTTGAAAGATGCTTTGAACTTCGAATTTTTGTCAGTACTTTTCAAATTTATCATTTGAAATTTCTCTTCTTCTCTCCTGGCAATCAGTCAATTACGGAACACTGATGAGCAATCGGCACGGTATTGAAAATAAAAAAAAATAAACAGAAAAATCACCATACAAGCTAACTAATAAATAAAGGGACGTTGGAGCATTGAGGAGGAACACCACCCACCTTGGGCTTCTTGGTGGAGAAACAAACCACCAAGCAAGTTTAACGGCCCAGCAGAACCTACTCTCCCTGATCATCCTTATGGAGAGAATCCTTCAATTAAAACAGATACTACACCTGGATTGATAATGGGTCTCTTGCCCATTGGCCGCATTAAACTCTAAACGAGCCAGGGGCACAGATTTGTTCATGGCTCCTGTGTATTGTCCTATTTCGTGGACTTGGGCTGAACTCAGGTCGCTAAAAGTTGCAGATCAATAATAACTGTACGCTCTACCAGTATTACCTGATAATCAACTATGAGCCAACTCTGGGAGGCACCATATAAACAGGAGCAAATCGCAGCTTTTTTCGAGGTTGTAAACAGTACAATTTCATAATATGCAACTTAACTTTGAAAACAAAAATCGAGTTTGCTATGGAAGACAAACGTGTACATTTCTATTGCGTTACGAAAAACCCTACCACTCCCACTTCCTTGACAAGTCGCGGTTATCCGGATAAATGTCCCCATCTATTACCCAAGTCCCTAATATTAGCACCCTGTCCTATATCACCAGATTATTACACCTTTACCCTTACCCGCACCATTTACAAAACTTTATCTTTTAAATATATCTTTATTTATCGACAGCCAAGATGAAATACTTACAAAATGAAGTATAAAATTTTGTAAAAATTTCGCAAAAGGACTGGAAAAATCCTATGTTTCCATACCTAGGTTGGAAATTGGGATTCCGTTAAAAAGGTAGTACTGTATATGCACCTCAGGTGTAAAGGGGCTCCTTCTACCAGAGTCAGAAAGGAAACTTTCTACCAGGGTTACAAAGCTTCCCCCACATGACTTTCCTAATCAACGCTAAACTTTACATCGTCGCCCAGCTTTAAAAAACTTCAGCAGGGTCAAAGCCTATTTATTAACAACGCTAAAGGTTAATCGATTGTCACAAGGCCCATTCTGTGCAAAAAATCTTTGAATGAACCACTTTCGCCATATCATTAAAAAGTTAAACTTTCAAATTCTATGGGTGGACTTTATTTTCCCGTGAATCTTAATGTGAGACACATAAATGAGACTTGGATGCGAATACAAGGACGATATTATCATAGTTATGCTTTATCCCTTACAAAAGCAGTTAATATAATTATTCGCAGCTCTTTCTGTTAAGAGTTCTCAGAAGCAAAGACCCTAGGTACGATGTTAAAACTTCTTAAATCATTTTTGCAAAGTACTGCTTTTTCCCACACATACAAGTGCCCCAAGGGTAACACCCTTTTCTAAGAGAAGGTAACTTGTCGAAAGACCTCAGATACAGTCTATTCGGGTCTGAGTTCAGCTTCAGGTTTTCGCAGTACGCATTTGTTCCAATATTTTTGTGGATTTTTAAGTAAAAGTTTTGGGTTTTCAGGATATTCTCTGTGATTCTCACTTTTGCGACATCAACATTTTTAATTTCAATATTTTGGCAATATACGGCGAATAGTCAATCTGTTCAGTTTAAAAATCCGTATTAATCTAATGAAAAACACAGGAAAAGAAGGCCTTTATACTAAACAAAAACCATAACATCTTATGGCTAGCTTGTTGAATTAAAATGTTACTAGATGTTGCTTCCAGAAAATGATAATAATCTCCGAAAATTGTAACGAAGTGTGTACTGTAGACCTTAGCCTGTGCCAAAACTAAATATAATACTAATTTTTAATAGTTTAGACGCTATTTATCCTTGTGTATTCTGAATTAAAAGGTTGTGAGTTTTCCAAGGGCAGAATGTTTTGCTTTTTTGCGTGTGTGGCAGGATCTGGCCTACACAACCATCTCTCAATGACGTCACAAAATTATACCAAATGCGTTAAACTGAGACTTGGAAGATCATACCTAGTGTAGTGGACACCAACAAGAACTTAGAAGCCTACAAACTGACTGCACGAATATTTTTAAGCAACTTGGGCTTTGGGGGTAGATCTGAAGTTGCCGAATTTTTATTTTGGAAGAATACTAAAGTTCAAAAGAGCTCGTGGAGGGTATACTTAATTCGTTAGTTAAGGAATTGACTAAAATCAGGGCCAATCTTGAGTATCTTCAGCTGGCGTACACCTTCTACTTACACACAGATATTAGAATATGTGCGACGAAACTTTTCTTAATGGGCTAAACGATTGTTCAGTAATTGCTTGAAGTTTCTCCTACTTCTCCTACGAGTTTGGTCGATTGCACAGCAGTTGTTACAAAATATATTGGGTGTAAGTCAACAAAGTGGACCAAGAAGTATGTTGCTGATTTCTGAAATTACAATACGTAGTCATCAAAGCTACAGCAGGCCCTTGAAGCGAAGCAGCAAGACGAGGAAACGTTGGTCCAAGTGTCGAATCAAGGTTATGACTTAGTTAAGTGCCTTCGTTAATTTTCAAAATTTCCACGCTATTTATAATAAGAATTGGTTAGTTGCGCCAAAGGCGATGTACAGAGACGCAAACCGCTTAACACCCCCCTCTCCAATTTTATAAGCCGTACAATGCTTTTGTCCATAAAATGGCTTAATTTCCTTATATGTTTTGTTCATATTCATGAGGTTTTATGGAATAAGGTTAAAGTGACTCTTTCAGTAGTGACCTGAAAAAGTCTGTTAGACAAAACTTTGTCAATGAAGTTTCTACATTTGGCGTTTTACTAATAATAAAGTGACTCTAGTCTATATATAATACGTATTGGCGTGCGTCCTTGTGCCATTTTGTCTGCTTTTTTACATACCTGTTAGTCTGTCTCCTTGCTTTTTAAAACTACAAAGCCCAAAGGGTAAGGTTTACCACTGAGGCAAATCACTTCAATATGGTGCTGATAACTTATCCTATATATACATTGCCCACAGAGAGCCATTTTTCTGCGAAACCAGCTCCTAGCAATTCATTCAAGCAAAAAGCAGCCATTGAAGTGCAAAGAACAGTCTACGCCCTAACAGATTGTTTAGTAATGCTTCTCACTTCAACAATATAATTACAAAGAATTAGGTGGTTTTTCTGTTTATTTAGGGTAGTTTCAATGTCAGGCCCACTGCTCATCAGGGGTCTTTGATTGAGAGACTGCTTTGGAGCTATAGAGACGAATGCTGCACCAAGTAGGTCTACTGCATGTTATCGGGGTGTGTGGTATGGTCGTTATCATCAAAGATCAAATGTTCATCAATCCAATTGATGCTATTTGGAATTGGGCACCGTAAAGGTAAATCGAATGCCATCAGCATCATCTGTATGTCGGGTTGGGCAGCACATAAGCAATTTGGGGGTTTTGTTAGCTCTTGCTACGTGACAGGGAAGAATATAGATGGTAGAGTTTTTCATGTCTTGACTCTCTGTGTTTTTGTGAGTGTGCTGAAGCCTACACAACCACCAGAAATCAAAATTGGAATCATAGAATTCAAATTCAACACTGAAAAAACAAAAATGATCATCATCAAAGGCCATTACCACTCAAACTGACATGCTAATATATCCTGGTGGAGTCTGTAAGAAGGGAGTTTGGCAGTAACTCCTAGACTCTCAGATATGATCATTTGAGAATACATAATGTATTTTGCTACCTTGGTAAAGTAGTCTTTGAACCTGGAGTTTGTTTTAGTGCTAAAGCTGCCCACATTAATTAGGGTTGTATGGAAAGTCTATCAAGATTTGTTTTTAAATACTAACCAGGAGCATTATAATCTTTCCTCTAGTAAAGAAAACAAAGAAAACAATTAAAAAGAGTCTCTGTCAAGTCATTATGTCATATGCAAAATCTTGTCTGATTATATCAATTGATTTAAAATATCACCATGATATGTAACTTCAAGAAGGGCCTATAACCATTACAACTTGGTCCACTGTCAGGTTAAGACAAGTGATTATTCACAAATAGAATTGACATGGAATGTCTCCTATCAAGAATATAAAGTAGTAGGGGGTAAGTGAGTTTGTTGATTCCTAACAACTGCTGGCAAGGCTTGAAATTTATGTGTGTGTGTAAGATAATAGGGCAAGCCTGAAGGTGACATACTGTATAAGCAGATTATGAAGGACATGTGAATCCTGTACACGACCCAAGGGTCATCTTAAAACCAATTCCTACTCAAAAGCTTGCAACTAACTAACTATTGTAGGACTAGCACTGACTTAATTTTAGACTAAAAGGAAAAATATATGATATATAATTTACTATTGCTTGCTGTTGCAAAAATTTGCAAAGATGCATTATTGAATTGTGCATAATATATCATTGATGCTATAGAATAAATGTTTAATTATACTTTGAAGGAGTTCCATAATGGATTCTGATGGCAGCCCTTTAGTTGTTATGCAATGATAGCCACGAACTATGAAGCGTATTTGTATCATATTTTATTACATCATACATTAAATCATATTACATGAAATTTCCTTTCTATAAACCAAGAACTTCTACTTTCAGCTGCTACCAAAAGCCGTGAAGAATTGGTTCGGGAGGAAAATGAATTATTTACAACGTTTTACAAAGAGAAGAAAGCACAACTTCAGCTTCAGGATAAAAATGAAAATACAACTGGAGAGAACACTGCCATACCACGGTTTTACTTCAAGGTAAATCCCAAATTGATCTGTTTCGTAGTTCTTACCAACTTATTTCCTTACCTAGCAATTCAAGTATCATATACCAGTTACGAGAACTATTACTCTATTCTTTTCCAGGCCTACTTGTATTCCTTTTCTTGTGAGCATTGTTTAACTATTTGGGACGGATTCAGTGTTCTCTTTTTTATTGAGTAGACTATTTCTTTGAAGGTTCTTCTTCTTAATCTTAAGATGCTAATTTTAACAGGTGTCAGATGGCAACATGCTAATGCAACATATCACTACATACCATGAAAGTACTCCTTAAATTTCCTGGATGACAAGGGTGCTCAGGAAACAAGGGTTACCTGTCCAGTGATGGGTACAAAATTTGTTGACACTAAATTATTATATGTTGGCCACAGGCATTGTTTGTAGGTTACATGTGAGGCAAAGCTTAATCGTCAGCAAAGACAAGAGATTAAGAAGCTTTGGTTTTATTTCATGCAAGTCTTACAATATTTGTAACTTGATACATGATATCCTTTATGTATCATTTAGCTTCCATCTGATGATGAAATCTTACAGCAGAAGCTAAGAGAAGAGTCAAGGTACAATACTTGATGTTCATTTTGTTTAACTTTAGTTAGAGCTGTTTCACATTGAACATTACATAGATGCACTGTATCAATACAGAATCTGTACATATGATATACTATATACATGCATATATTATGCTTGCCCATGTAGTGACTTTAGCTCTATGTATGTATTTATAGCATAAACTATTAGTTTTCCATCAGTAAATGTGGATTTAAGTAATTATTCCCAAGAATTCACCTTCACACTTCCGTAAAGGTTTTGCAAAATGCTTTAGAAACATTCTTACTAAACATGAGGTACTTTCAATTTATTTGCCTTAAACTGCATCATTCAGTGTATATTATTGTGCCTTTTTGTTAACTGTTGAGTTAAACCTGGTTCGCATTGGGGTAAAATCCGTCGCCAGACAAGTGTCTGGCATGTTAAAGGCAGGTTTTCTTGCATGTGAACACAAACAATTGCACAAATATCAAACTGCCAAACAGTTCTCATCTATTTAACTCAATCAACATGTAACACAATGGTTTTTAACTGTGGTTACATATACTCTTTGGGTATGAAGCATAAAATTGCATTGGGAGGGAGGGGGTACAGATATTATGTCAAATTCACTGCTGTATAAGCCTAGTATGCAGTAGTATTTGAGTTTCAATAAGATTTAAATAACTGTACCTTACCTTAACATTTAATTTTCACTTTCACACTTGTTGATGCAGACTATAACCATATTTTGCATTATTGGCTTTTGTTTTTGTAGAGCAGTGTTTCTACAAAGAAGAAGTAGAGAACTGCTGGATAATGATGAACTCCATGTAAGTGTTTTACTCCGTTTTTGTGGCAATAAAAATAATAAAGACTGGTTTGTATCTTAATTCATGTAAGTCTTAACAAGGGAAACTATATGGTATCACAAATTGAGAATTGCTCAGCTATTTTGGCACAGTTTGTTAATTTATGTACTAAAAGTATTGGCATGCACTGATAATGGGAGAGAAACCCTTGACATTTTTAAACATCCCAAATTAGCCAAGTTGCTGTATTAACTATCTAACAAGAAGACTATTTTAGGATATGACATTTCCATCTTAAAACCTTAAGATGGCAAGAGTCATTGAAGGGGAGATCTTTACTAAAGATGACTTGTGTTATCATGAGAAGGAGAAACCCAAGCTGCCAGAAAGTTTGGAAAGGACTTGAAGTGTTTGTAAAGTTAAATGACACGACTTTGAAATGTACAGGCAGTTGAGACAGTAGTACCAATCTTTGTCCACTGTGCTCAGCAATCTATTGTATATGAAAGGCAAAGTAAAACCAAACGTCAGGACAGTTTGCACGGGGCCCTGCCAAGTCAATAGCTGTGAAAATTTTAAAATTGTGATTTTGTTAATTTGTGCCCTCTTCATCATAATTTCAAACTAGAAAACTGATAGAAATTGGAGTCACTGGCCATTGTTATCATTTATTGCAGACTTTCAATTGATCCATTGCTATAATGGTAGGTTAACAAGGATTTAGTAACAATTTTTAACAAATTGGCGTAGGTATGTTTAATTAATAGCACAGCCATCAACAATTTGAAGTAATAGTTGTGAAGGTCAGCAGTATATGGACACAAGCATTATTTTCACGTGAGCTTTGTTAGCTAATGTTAAACTTTATCTCATCAGATTTTACTATACTATGTACTGAAGTGTCGTCTTGTTTTTTTCATGTCTGCTTCAGAATTTGTGGAATCTGCTGGAAAAGCACAATACCCCTCCAAACTCAGGAGATGAACAGGTATGTAGTAACAGTATGTTTTGCCTTTTGTGCTTTCTTGTGGTTTATTACTAGAATGCCCTACAGAAGCTTTAAATTCAGACTTAGTCAACTAAATAATGAGAATGTCTTAATGACTACTAGTACTCCTTCCTGTATTCTTTCTCTCATTTATAATAATGCTAGCAGATAAATGATATCTCAGGAAGATGAGAGTACGTTTGATTGCTTTGCTTTTATATAGGCTTCTCTAAGGATTTTAAAATGTGTGACTAAAAGTAAAATCTCTACTATTATTATAATGCAACAATATATACAATTTGACTCATCAGTGGTATAAATAATAAATACTAAGGAAAAATTGGTGAGAGAGTTCCTTGCCCAGAATTTTAAGCAAGGAGGCTACACGTTACAACATAGATGTATGGCTTGTGTAAACCTTAAAGTGTGAGGTACTTAATAATAACCCTTTTGCTTTTAGCATAAGGTTTTCTCAATTTCTTGAAGTTTGACATTTGACAGTATGCTTTCATTCTATTAAGAAGTTATATTTATATCATTTGTTTCATCTAAACTAACAGCCAACACTGTGCCCTAGGTCTTCCCTGTAATGATGTTAACAGCTCAGAAATAAAGAAAATAAACTCACTCCTGTTCAGAGACTTTCAATGTCTGCCATCTTATCATAATGTGCTCACAACATAACAGCCTACAAAACCTGTCAGCAGTTGCTATAGCCTACCGAACATAGCATATATTATTACATGCCCCTTTTTTCTAATGTTCATGAATTATCCAGAACTATCGCAAAGTAAACAAATGCAAAGTGTAAACAGGAAATGTCAGGAACTGTTCCTGAACTACATAGTCTACAAGATATGAGAGTCTCTTACTTGCCCTTCCTGACCATATAAAATGTGGGCTGGCCTGATCATCTGGAGATGCATGTTCATGTTTGCTGGTGTGCCATGCAGACTCTTATTCACCTTCTCCATCTGGTGAATTATGTCCGTCCTCTTCATCTTGAGTTGTGCTTAGAGGGGTTAGCTTAAGGTGTGTGCAATTTGTGCTCAGTACTCACCCTGTATCAGTTTCCACCTCATAGTACCTTGGTCGGTTGTCACTCTGAGCAATAACTGTTGCCCTGTGCCGGAGCATCCCTTTATGGTCTGGTCCTATCATCACCACCTGTCTGATAGCAAGTTGTGGGAGTTCTTTGGCTTTAGCATTGTAGTGCTTTACTTGTCTGTCTTTAATTACACCTTTTTCTTGGAGTACAGAATGGTTACGTTTTGGCTGCAGGAGCTTCTGAGATGTAGGCAGGAGTGGCTTTGTGCGATGGTTAAGCACTCTCTCAGTAGGGCTTGTTGTCATACCTTGCGTCTGTATTCCTCAAGTCAACTAGAGAAAGGTAAGTATCTTCAAATATCCTTGAAAATCAAACAAATAGCCCCTAGGAGTCCTAGACTTTTCATTTATATTTTCTGTGGTATGACTGGTTTCCTGTACTCTTCATTAATCATCAGTTAAAACCAATATTTTCAACTATAAATTTTCCATTTTTTTGAATTTGTGTATATTTGTAGCTTCATAACAAAGTGGGTCCACCTGCTGCTCGCAATGTTTCAAACTCAATGAGACAGTACTCGTGTTTACTTTGCATTGCTCCATGATTTTTAGTAGCATCTTTTTATTGTAGATGATCAATTACGATGGGTATTTAAAGGTAAAGGAGGAAGCAGGAGCCAAATGCAGGTATTTAGTAGTGGTAACTCAGTAACTAATCATTTTTAAGTGTAGTTGCTTCTTTTTGTTAATGGAATTGATAAATGCAGTAGCATTTCAAGTGCATCCAGAAATGAAGTAATTATGCCATTCCTCCTTGAATTATTTAGGATATGTTTCTGCATTTCAGCTCCCCCATGAGCTGAAAATTTCATTTCCCAACTTCCTAGGGGCAGGGGGGAAGAAACTTTGCTTTCTTATTGTTTGCAACTAGAGGCCTAGTGACCTCAGTGGTTAATGCCGAAGACAAATTTTTGAAAATTGGCATATCCAAATTGCCAGAAAATCTTACTCCTCCCATCATTCGGTGAGTAAATGCATTCCCTCAGCACCTTCATCACCTAACTTCAGGGGGGTAGCAGGATGCTATGGTTTGTCATTATTTGCACCTATAGGCCTAGAAACCATGGTGGTTTGTGAACAAGGCAAATTTTTGAGAATTGGTATATCTAAATGGCCGGAAAATCTTACTCCCCTGCCATGCGATGGATACATGCATTCCCCTACATCCGCCTTTCTCTCGCCATTTTAGCTCCAAAACTACTGATCCCCCTGATCTTAACATTTTATCCTCCCCTCCCCTTCAACTTCTAGGGGCACATTATGCTTTATTGTATGTAACTAGACACCCAGTTGCCCAGCTGACACCAAAATGGCACTATTCTTTGTGCAACACTCATGGTTATCACAAACTTTTATTCTTAGTGAAATACTGATAAAAAGGTGCATGTGTGTTGACTGATTATGCAATAATAACATGTAAATTGGAGAACCCTTAAATTACTCCTAAAACCAGGCCTAATAACAGAACTCTGCTAAGAGAGTGATGCCAAAGACTGCCAAGCCCTTCCCCAAAAATTTATTCATGTATAGTTGGTAAAGGTATTTATAGCTTTACATCCAATTGGTTGGGCGATCTCTTTTAGTGAAGCCAACTAATTGTGTAGTGTATTTCATACGTAATTGTGTTGAAATTTGAATGCTGTTAAATTATACTAAATGATAGTCAAAGATGACTAAGTGACAGGTGACTGAGAAAGATCTTAAGATAATACACAGAGACATGTGACACATGAAGTTTCAGTATACTATGGTGACAAGCACACCGACAAACTATAGGGAGAACGCCAAGAAGGAAACTACAATTGTGACAACGTTTCACCTTGCAAGAGATAGGAAGAGATGGCAGGTCATGTCCGCCAACGTCCATGATGGATAAGGCACTTAAAAGAAGAAGTGATTTAAAAAATTCGTAATTCCAAGGAAGATCGTGTAACGAAAACGTAGACATCACAGGGATTCATTGTCAAAGCTTTGTTGCAAGAATGCTTCCCCTTAGATTTAAAAATCTGGCTAAAGCACTAGACTCCCTTCCGAAGAACATCTATAATTTTACATGCAGATTTCTTAATAACTCCTTACCAACACTTAAGAACATGCAGCTTCGGAAACAGACCATCAATAATCAGTAACTTATGTCTCAACCCACAAACTCTCCAGCATGTTGTCTCTGGTTGTCATGCTCATCTCCAGCAAGGCAGGTACAATTAGAGACATGACTCCGTATTGGAAACCATTGCTAATTTTCTTTATTCCTGTAATCCTGATCTTAATATCTTTTGCGATATCAAAGGTTACCGTTCACCCTTTTTACTTGAGAGGAACTAAGACCTGATATGATTGTCGAGAGTGGTGAATCACTTTTCGTCTTAAAACTCACGGTAGGCTTCGAGACAAACTTAAAATCGAACTATGATCGAAAATCGTTGAAATATGGTGACCTATGTGATACCCTTAATCAGAGATATGATTGTAAATTTATCAATTTGAGTTTGAGTGCGATCGGTGGAATAGCAACCGTAAGTAAATCGTTTTTGTTAATGTTAGATAATTTGAAAGTGACCAATAAGGACTATCTTTTTCAATAAATACTCCTTTGTGCAATAAGAGCGACATATTACATATTTTGTACTAGAAACAAGGAATGGTGTGATCCAGAACTTTTGTCATGGTAAGAGAACGTGTATACCATACCCATTCCAGTATGCCTTATTGTAAGTGATTACTGGGATTGTATGCTAATCAAGACATGAATAGACTAAAGTTTAAAATTATTATGATTGAGTTCGATTGGTGGGATTTTCAAGGATAGCAAATCCTTTTTTGGTATGATTGAACATTTAGCAATTGAAAATGGAGATTATCTGATCAGGAAAAGTATTAGTTGTGCAATACACACCAGTTATTACATCTTTTGTAAAAAGAATAAGGACTGGACTAATCCTGAGTTGCTTATTTGGTAAACAGAATTTTTATAATTTTATTATTATTAAAATTAGCTTTATTATTAGTAGTATTGTTGTTTTTGTTTTTTGTTGTACTTGTTTCTGGTTTGTATTTTTTTTCTTGCTTGATGATTCAAAGTATTTCTTGTTGCTAGGGATGTATATCGTAACAGTTTTGATATGCCTTTTGTAAGAGAGTGTCAAACTGTGTATTGGTGTTATGGTATTTTAAAAATTGAGTTTTAAAAAATTATTATTATTGTTTTGAAGCAATCTTAAATCATTCTAAAACTTACAAAGACCAAAACTACAGAAATCTTCGAGATGACCTCGTTGACCAAACTAAAGAGATCGAATTGTTAATGCTATAGATATCAATGCTTGGGTTTTACTCCAATATTGCTTCCAAGTTAGAAAAACTTTTACGAAAATATGGTCTTCATAGTTAGAGGATAATGGATAAAATTACAGAATTTTTTGGTTTGTTTTTTAACTTCATTGCCATTTATTTTTTTCTGTAAAAATTACAGTTACAGTAATAACGTTTACAAGATATAAAAATTCTCACTGTTTTCACCCGGCATATTGGGGACAGTGAGATTTATAGAAGTGGATAATAACAATATTACAATAGCAACAAATTACATTGGCTCTTCATCTCCCTTAATAAATAAATATAGATGTAAATTGAAAAAAAACCAAAAAGAAAGTGACAAGCATTACGCGTTAAAAAGTCTCCAATTTTCTTGCCAAGCTTGCTTGAATGATTTGACACTTAAAGCTGTAGTCTCTAGCTGTGATGAGCATCACAAGCAGGGCCAGTATACTTGAAGACATGATCCCGTTTTAATGAAATTGTGCATGTTTTCGCTATTTAAAGGTACTTTGATGTGTACTCAGACGTAACTGGATACACAATTATTATCATTCTAGTTAAGAAACATTACACTTTTTTTAGTCAGAACCAGAGAATTTGGGCTGGGGCTCAGTGTTCTTATTTTGTCGGTTGCAAGCAGTCTCATTTGTTCTTATTTTGTTCTTACGACAGCTGCTGCCAACTGATGGAGTTGAGGAGTGTGGCATCAATAGTTTGGCATCCGTTGAATTGCCCCCTCCCCCGCGGAGAATGCCCCCTCCACGGTGAATTGCCCCCGTAGAATTCCCCCCGAAAAGTACATTATTTCATTTAGTGACGGTTCATCGGACTACATAAGAGCCGAAGACATTGATAGTGCTGAACTAATTTTGTTGTAAATCACTGTGCTGCAAGTAATGTTGTTATGCGTTTTCATCCAGCTTGGCATATTTCTTAAATTGTTCTTAATGTTTTGACAATCTGAGCATCAGTGTTCTTACTAAATGTGTTCTTACTAAAAACAGTGTCATTGTTGTCATTTCCATGCAGGGCGAAACCAGCATCGACAAAACAGGAGAGGAACTGGCCGAGGAAATGGAAGCAATAACTCTACAAATAGCTTTAAATATGTTTCAACAGTTCCGGTAGCCAATGATTTTAAAATGAGAGTCAATTGGAATTTACCACGCATCTTGACGGACAGGCCCTACGGCGATGAAAGGACCTATTTGGATACCCAGTTTCGCGTATTCCGTGAGGATTTGGTAGGACCACTACGTGAGTGTGTCAATTCTATTCGAGATCGATCGTATAAGGCACAACGGTCATACAGGCAGTTGATCTATCAAGACGTCAAATTACTTTTTCAACACAGCGTTTCTGGGCTAGTAGTACACCGTTTAAGGTTCCCCGCTGGAGAAGATGATGCTACAACGTGGGCGTATTCTCAGCGCTTCAAGTTGCACTCGCTTCTCTGCTTATCTTTGGATAATTTTCAGACACTGACCTTTGCTACAGTCGCACAAAGTCATCCTAACACGCTTGCCATGGGGCTCTTAGATATTGTCTTCACCGGTGGCCATGAAACATGCCTACCGTTTTATAACGATGTAAACTTTCAGATGATTGAATCTCCAGCCTACTATGAGGCGTACAGAGGTACCTTGAATGCTCTAAAGGCTATGGCGAAACAACCGCTACCTTTCTCGGAATATTTGGTGGAATGTTCAACCGAGATATCCGCCCCTGCTTATCTTGAACACAGGTATCACTACGATCTGACTAAATCATTGGAATTAGATGTGAACAACAATGAAAGATATGCACATGTTTCAGTTTTTAATAGAAATTCATGGCCAGCTGAGAGGGATACAAATTTAAACGGATCGCAGCTTGATGCTCTTATGCATTGCCTAAGATCAAAGATTTCGGTCATCCAAGGGCCCCCTGGCACTGGAAAGACGTATCTTGGACTACGCCTCGCCCATACGTTCTTGCTTAACCAAAATGTCTGGCGCCCTAACAAGGAGTCTCCGCTTCTTGTAGTCTCTTACACAAACCATGCCTTAGATAGATTTTTAGAGGGTCTGCATAATTTTGGTCATCGTGACATGATTAGAATTGGGCTACGGTGTCAAAATCGGACTTTGAATCGATATCTTTTGAAAAACATGATCCCTCGTTACGCAAAGCAGTACCCACAGATACTCCATCTTCTCAAAAAGAAACGTCAGATGCGGGACGAAGTTGAAAACTGCCAATTAGAATTCAAAGTAGCAGGTGGACCTTTGAAGGAAATGAACAACGATGACAAAAACGGGCGTCTAATTCCTCTCTGCAATCTCGCACAGTTCATGAAACCCTCAACACTTGAAAGTTTTATTCAAGCTGAATATTCTAGCAACTTATTGGAAGTTCCTATACTCGAGGTTTGGCTTGGCCTTCTTCCATTTTGGGAAGATGAGTTGGATGAAATGAAAATTTATAGAGATCGGGAAGAAGACGAGGATGAGGAAGAGACCAGACTTCAAAGAGTTTGCTCTCGTCTACGGGGGATGCCTCAACAATTTATTGATAGCAGTGGCGAAGTATTTGAGGCATATTCCAAAGAGGAACGCCTAAATGAGATAAGTGAGAGTTGTCAGGATTTAAAACCATTTGCGGCTCGAGATGCAGAGCGCATTGAGGATCCATTCAATCTAGACCATGAAGGCCGATGGAGACTTTATCTCCACTGGAGGGCTTTATATCGTCTACGGATATTGGAGACGCTCAAAGAAATAAAGATAAAATGTGCAAAGCTAAGGGAAGTGATAAAAAAGATTGATCGTCAAATTACCACATTGTGCTTGATGGCTGCGCCTCTTATTGGTATGACAACGACTGCTGCTGCCGAGAGGCACCACTGCCTTGAAGAAGTGAAGCCAAGAATTATAATTGTTGAGGAAGCAGCACAGGTACCTGAGCCTCAGATGGTAGCAACCTTGACTAATGGAACACAACAGCTTATCATTCTTGGAGACCATGAGCAGCTGCGACCGTCCTGTGAATTTCCAAAACTCCAGAGAGAACCACATCGACTCGACGTGTCCCTCTTTGAAAGAATGATGCGGAGAAAGATCGGTTCCAGAATGCTAAACATTCAGTACCGGATGAGGCCAGAAATAGCTGATCTCATTCGTCACATTTACCCTGGGTTGGAAGATGACGAAAGTGTTCGTCGCTATGGCAGCGTGCGTGGGATGCCTCGGAATGTTTTCTTCTCCGACCACAAGTCACCCGAAGGCATCACCGAACTTCTTGTCAGTAAGCACAATGAATACGAGGCCATATGGATTAGGGAGGTATGCATTCACCTCGTTGAGAAGTACAACTATGACCCAAGAGAAATCACTGTTATGACAATGTACAAAGCACAACTACAGAAAATCAAAGCACTACTTGAAAATCAGTCTCTTTCTAAAATTTGTGTTCGATCAGTCGATGGATTTCAAGGAGAAGAAAGTAACATTATTTTACTGTCACTTGTAAGGAGTGGGAAAAATATCGGTTTCCTTAAATCTAAGAATAGAATGTGTGTTTCGCTGACCCGAGCCAAGAAAGGTCTTTTTGTAGTTGGTAACTTCGAACTGCTTGGGGCAGAAAGCTCCGACTGGAACGAAGTTATAAACAAAGCAAGGAATGGAGATAGAATCGGAGAAATGTCTCAACTTATAACGTAAGAAGAACGTAGTTTTGGTATCAATTTCTTCAAAACTATTTAACCCTACCTTACATGGGCTTTTTGGCTCTCTCATACATGGGGGTGGGGGGGGGGGCTAGTAGATCCGCAGCACTTTGACACACTATAACTTTATATCGGCTGATGCTATAACAAAGATATTTGGCACGTTTATAGTTTAACTCGTTTCCAACAAATTAAAGAAAAAAATTTAATTTGGTGTGAATGACGTCATCTATGGCTATGAAATGTTGCGCAATACTCAAAAATTTCAAAAATTTTGTAAAAAGGCATGAAAACATACTTTTAAAATACATTTTGATTTTTAAATGGCTTTTAGTATCTCTAAAGTATTTCTACATGTATACGTTGTATTAAGGGAAGATATTTTAGATTTTGAGAAAATTGTTTTCCAAAATGTATGAGATTTGAAACGACCGAAATGGTTGCTTACTTAAAATCCACCGGTTTTTATTTATTTTGAGCATTATGACTAGAAAATATACTCCAAACATCAAAAATATAACTCTTAATTCACTGTTGGTACAAAATCCACCTAAAGATCTTGTTTTCTTATAATTATTTTTCATATATTGTTATATAAGGTTCTCTAGCGAACTTCACCTTATTGCACAACATATTTTTTCATTTTTGCGAAATTTCAAAAAAATTTGCATGTTTCACTTCAAATTTTGAGAATACGAAACATATTTTTTCATTTTTTGCGAAATTTCAAAAAAATTTGCATGTTTCACTTCAAATTTTGAGAATACGAAACAAATTTTTTTTCATTTTTTGCGAAATTTCAAAAAAATTTGCATGTTTCACTTCAAATTTTGAGAATACGAAACATATTTTTTCATTTTTTGCGAAATTTCAAAAAAATTTGCATGTTTCACTTCAAATTTTGAGAATGCGAAACATATTTTTTCATTTTTTGCGAAATTTAAAAAAAAATTTGCCTGTTTCACTTCAAATTTTGAGAATACGAAACATATTTTTTCATTTTTTGCGAAATTTAAAAAAAAATTTGCCTGTTTCACTTCAAGTTTAAAGATATAATAATCATTTTTTTCGAAGAAAAGTAACGAAACAGAAAGGCAAAATAACTCGACTATTGGTCAACAAAACGCCAATATCGCAAAATTTCAAGAAACTTTTTAAAAAATTTATTTATCATAAGACGTGCCAGTAAATTTTAGGGAAAGTCAACAAATTTCGTGTCAATCGGGCCAGGCTTTAAAAAGTTATGAGCTGAAATGTGTAGCCGCGGGCCACCTAGGCCCCCCATGTAAGATAGGGTTAAAAAGTGGTTAGCGTCACAAAGTTTAAACATTTAAATAAATTGTTTGCGGTACAAAACCCAAAGATTGCTTTAAAAAGCTTTTCAACCTTATAACCATGAGTCGCCTTTTTAGAGCAATGTTTAAATATTTCCTTACGTAACAGATTCATTTCTAATCCTTCTGTTAGAGCAATAGTCTGGAGTGAAGAAATATTTCTTTTCGCGAAGAATTATACTCTCACGTCTGTGTTCATTCATGTGGCGTGTTTCGGTCGTGTTCTATAAATTCTTCGCCGAAAGCTTTCTTTCTTTACTCCAAACAATTGCTGTGGCCAGTGTCTGGCGAAGATATTTGGTAAAACGAATCCGTTAGTAAAGTGTCATGTCAAAGAGTTCGTTCAGCCTATTCAATTTTCAAGGTAGAGGTGTCAGGATCAATTACCTTAAGTTAACTGTGTTAAGAATATTCTATACATTGTCTTGGAAAATCGCATTATTGAATTTTTTTTCGTCGATATCGGTTATCTTGTAAGTGAGAAACCAATCAGAGTTTGTTTTTCCTAATTTGAACGTCTCAATCCATTTCATTGTTGATAATGGCATTCATGACGTTAGTTTCTGATGAGCAGTCACAAACAAAAAGAGCGTTTCAGAATAAAAGACAAGTTTTATATTTCATGGTACATCATAGAAGCGTGACTTGTTTAATACCATGTTAGATAAGGCCCACAAAATATCTACGAGACTGTGTAAGATTCTTAGACAAATGTAAACGCCTGAATCGAGTATTTCAAGATTCTAGATACCCACAGCACTTAATTTTTATAAAAATATAAAAAACTTTATCGGCGGAAACGTAGCTGCCAAGAAAGGTACACCCTCCACATCCGAGCAAAAAACACCTTTCATATCAAATTGACCGTTAAGGACCAATTATTGACTAACGTCGTTGAAATACAATTATGCAATATTAGTGGTAGAGTTTGGACTTTAATTTTACTTGTATTCGTGATTAGTAAATTAGGTTACATTCTCTAGACTAAAGAAACTCTCTGATCAGTCTACGATGTGTTGCATATAAATTCAAATGTTATCTGTTTGATGCACGGTATGTAGGACTTACAAGCAAACGTCGTTTCGAGCGAGTGGATGGACACAAAGGAAATCGTTCTCCGCCTATAAGGATTATGCTAATAAACATAACTGCAAAGTTTGAGATCACCTAATCGAATATTTTCAAGTGCGTGCTAGGTGCAGCACCAAATTCGATTTTTTAAGAGATGCAGAGCACTCTCATGCTCAAGCGCTCAAACAGACTGCCGTCCGAGGTAAAGATTTTGTTTAGATTTTCCTTACTCTTTTCCATTATAATTGCATCGAATCAGAATCCAATAATTCGTGTGCCGGGCTAATAATACATTAAGTGTCAGATAGCGTAGGAACCTTCTTGTTTGGTTTAGTGCCTGGTTTAAGAAACTCTTCGGTCTCAAACCTAGCTAGTAACATGTCAATAAATCCAAAAATCCAGGAAATGACACGTAATCTCAGAGCCATATCGGTATATATTTTCTTAACTTTCGATGCTAACTCGTCATTTTGTCATTCTATCTTCTTAAAAACTTTCTTGTAAGTAGCATTGTAAAATTCTCCGTAGATGATGCATGTTAGCATCAAAAGTTAAGAAAAATATATACCGATATATATGTATATACCGATATGTCCCTCAGATTCTGTGTCATTTCCTGGGTATTTATATCCCTTATTCGAATACGATTTTTACCCGGAGAATCAATTGCAACTATAATTCTTAAACCATTCTTTCGAAAAGAAATATTTGACGCGTTTATCTGTCTTGTACCTGAGGTGATACAAAACTGGCTTCTTCTTCTTTTAATCGTTCGTGCTACAACACTGCAATCCATTCGCTGGTTGTTACTTGCAGTATTGCAGTTTGTCTGGGTAATTTCTGATCCAAATCCTCCGCTCATATCTAGACATTTTTCTGAAAATTGATTCTAAATAAAAGAAGAGAAGGGCATTCCCAATTATTACACTTACCAGCCGTAAACATTAAAACGCTAAAAGAACACAAACACGGCAGTTGATAACTGGGACAAAAATTCCATTAATTATTATTTTTCCTGCAAACGCTCTTTCCACTGCACACGGATTTTTTATTCTCAAAAATGACATTTGCGATGCAGTTGGAAATAAATACTGCACCACAGATTGCATTATCAAGAAATCGGCAATAAATAGAGACCTTGGAGCGATTGCTTGTTTTTATTTCTTTGATGACCGGTTTGAATTGTGTTAGTGCAGACCGCCAGTCGCCATGGTCTGTGATATGGTGACATCTGCGTTTTTTATTACAGTGCTGAATCAACACAACAACAAATAAAAAGCTGGGGAAGGGCGTTTTGTACCACTGCAGAAAGAGTGGAAAAGGTCCGGTTAAGCTATATATCAGGCTACGACATTATGTTTTTACAAGCATACAGAAATGGCGCTTTTCGAAATGATGAATATGATGTACTACGTGCCTTAGTCAGCGACGGGGGAAGGTAAGGCGGATTGGGGGGAGGGGAGGGGGGTGCAAGTAGGCTGGTTTCAAATTTATTTTTTCACATTCTACTTAGGTGCCATTGGTCATTGTGTGGAAAGGGGTATTTTGTGTTGGTATGCATATCTTGCTGTGAATGTGATACAATAACTGTCACAATCAATTTTATTTTGATAAAGCTGAAAAGTGATCACGCAAAAATTAAGATTTGGCAAATCATTGAGGGGCATGGCCCCCTTCCCTCCCTGTTCCCCCATCCCTGTTAGTCATTGTATTGCAATCTTTCTTTGTTCTTTGAGGAACAAAAGTTCTTTTGTTAATGTTACGAAAGACCACAGAAAGTCCTTAGTATTACTAAGAGACATCTTCGGCGAAGCAGTAGACCCAGGCCCCTAAGCACCAGCATTGTCAGTTCATAGGAATTTTAAAATATTTATCGTCTTGTTGATGGACCACTGAGAAAGCCAAGCATGGGTAATTTTCAATAAAGATCAGAGCATATATTTATATGGTATGATTAATAAGCAAATTGTAAAGGGATATCAATTACTTAGACAAATTCAAAGTTAGACAAAAATGGCAAAAGAGTTAGTAATTTGAATTCAGCTATGCCAATTAGAGTTTTACTAAACAAAGAGTTGGTAAATTTCGATAAGAAGTATAAATTTTGTATTAAAGTAGACATTGCAATGTCGGGAGCCAAATGAGCCCTTAGATTTCCTAAGGTCTGTAAACACCCTAAAGCTCTGTCACTTCTAATGTGGTACACAGATGAACAATCATCCCACATTTCGGCAATGCGGCTACCTTTGGCAAATGAAATTCAAGTACGTCTACTGTATAATACGTAATTAAACGAGTTCTATTACTATCTGAGGTGGTCCAGTGGTACTGGACTTGCATTACAAATTGAGCGACCGGAGTTCGATTAGAGACAGTGGTGCCAAGGTTCACTCATCCTGCCATTCTTACGGGGTCGGTGAGAAGAGTATCAGCTATGCTGGGAGAAGTTGTCAAAAACTTGACTTGGGATAGGAGTGGCGTCCACCAATACCACTGTAATGGTAGCCACCCCTACCACTATAGTGGTAGAAGCTAAGGAAAGAGGATCATTCGTGTTGCCTCCGACTGCGGGCGACCATCACTATCCCTTTGCTTCAAATTAAATGCTATCCAGGACGTACCACCAATAATCCATCCAATGAATATGTCCATTTTTGTCGGGTATCGGTTGTATTACATCCAATTAATTTTAACTTGTCTCCGCTATTTTTGCCGAAGGTGGCTAAACACGCACCTAGACGGTTCAGGTGCCCTGTTTGTGTAGCCTCGACTCCAAATGAAGCTGGAATAAATAGAAACTTTCAAATTAGCATCGTTTATTGTATTTAATATGGCCTAGAAATTAACAACAGCAAGACCAATGTAATTTGTGTGAACGGCCAAGGTGTATTCCAACTCCAGAATGATAACATCCGCAATGTCAAAGAATTCAAATTCTTGGGATCAATTATAACAACAGTAAGGGGCAGCGTGAGATATATCACAACCAGACTGGCAATAGAAAGAAACAACACCATGTAGCTGGTATATGGAAGAGCAAGGGCATCAATGTGTCTCTGAAAGCTTCCCTGGCGAAGGCTTTGATATGGTCGGTGACCTCATAAGGTTGTGAAAGTTGGATGCTGAAGAAGGAAGACAAACAAAAGCTGGCAGCTTTTGAAATGTGGGTATGGGGTTCTACGAACAAGCTGGGCAGAGCACAGAACAAACACAGGGTTGAGATAACAAGTGAAAGAGCCAGAGAAGAAAGGGCTGTTGATGGAGGTGAAGAGAAGAAAGATCAATAAATACAGTCACTGGAAGAGAAAAGGAGACAGTTTGTTACCTGCTACAATAGAAGGTGAAATAGAAGTAAAAGAACAGAAAAGGAATAAGGCACAGAAGCTGGATGGATAACATTCTGGAGTGGACGGGAAGTGAACTAGAGTGTCTACATCACGATGCATGGAACTAAAATTGGAAGCGCCTACCTAGCCGTGGACTACGGCTGAAGATGATGATGATGACTTCATTAAAAGCCTCTATTTTTTTGGTGCAACTTATAATAATATTCATACTAACTTGTTGCCTTAAAAGAGTTTGAAACACTTACGAGTTTACATGATTGAAGTGAACAATAAATCTAAAAAAATCATGATATCTCTACATAACGTCTGCTATATATCTCGAAATACGCAACTCATGTTGTAACCTGAAAAGCTTTCTTTCCTATGGGTACTCGTCAGAAACTAACGTCATAAATACAATTGGAAACGATTGATTGTTTTCCCTCTTCCTACACCTTATGCTTTTAAATCAGACGTGAATTCCTTTCTTTCAGGTTAGTTGTTCCTCTCTCTCCCTCTGCTTACTTTTGACATTGTTTACCTCTTCTGATCCATACACTTAATGGCTTTTGTTAGCCTTGTATGGTACTACGTTTACTAAAAAAGATTTTAAAAAAGATTGAGGAAAAAGCGCTGATAGCTTAATTACTTACAAGATAAAAAGATGTGGACAAAAACATTACTTAAACAATAAAATGTTCCAAACAAATTCTTATTGGCGGCAAGGTTCTGGCCGAAGTACTTAAAGGTAACGAAGGACCAAAAGTACCTGAACACCTGAGCATCTACAATTCCCGCCGGGGGGGGGGGGGTTCAGTATCAAGTAAGTAGGAACACGTAGTACCACCCTGGGGAAGCCAAGTATGGTACATTATGGAAGCTAAACTAAACACGTGTACTAGATGTTGCTCATACGGTAATTAAGTTAATATATTAAAATTTATGTTTTGCTCAAATTAGTATTTAACTTAACTTAAAATTCCCTTTCAGCTGCGAGAAACGGCTGTTTGAATGTGTCAAAGGCGATAAGGAAACTCGGTTAATTTTCCTTAGTTCATAAAATTATAAACTGGGCTCAAATCAGAAGGTTTTGATAGGCGTGATACATGTTTGAAAGGGCGTATCTCAACGATTGCTCAAGATATAGTTCTCAGAGTTGACATGTTATCTACGACAGTAAGGAAAATGCAATGCGTTCAAAACACTATCAAATTTCAGACTTTCATTAAATTGTGACGTCAAACTTTCGATTTTTCTCAGTATTGAACCTCATCGCTTAATCGTAGAAAATGGATTCAGATGTAGGGCTGATACTTCGAGCGTGTTAAACTGTGTGTTCTATTCCTCCTGCAAATACACAACACTAGGGAGGGTCATGAAGTGTCAGGTAGACTTAATTCTAGAATAAAAGTTAAATTTGAAAGACAGCCTAACCCTTCTTAAATAAGTATTCATAGATCTATGTTTTTACTTACTCGTTATATCAAAGTCTGAATATGGATTAGGCGGATCGTATACTGTAATATCTGCTTTTTTATACTGTTGCTTTACACCCTCCTTGTAAGTCGTCATTCCATTATCCTTTGCATTCATTACACTTTTAACTGGATTCTGAGCATCAAAATTAAATCCAAATTGCATCCGATTTCCAAAAAGTGTAAGATCTATCTCCGCTCCAACAACGAATCCGTTGAATTTTTGTCCCAGTCCAAAATGGAACTTTATGCTAGACGAAGCAAGAAGGAAATAGTGTTAAGAATTATTCTGCTATATAACCTAGCCAAATTAAAGGTAGAAGAGGCAGGGGTTGATCTCGGATGACATATGCCAGAAGTTTAAAGTATCACATCGAGAAAAGTAGGTAAGCAGAAGGGAAGAGAGAGGCTGGAATAAAAGAGCTATTGCACCTTACAAGGGACAGGTGTGGAGGACAATGATCGCCTAAGGCCAAGAAGCATATGGTACTTAGACAGACAGATAGACAGACAACCTAACCAAACGTGCAAAGTGCAAGATAAAGAAGACGACCCATTAAGGTGTGTTATGGCTAGGGGCGTTAACAGGCCGTAACAAATTAGGAGATACAAATATTTGTCTACGGTCGCGCCCTTCTTAAAACTTATTTTTAGCTTCCTCAAATTATTGCTCATTTTACTTGTAGTGACTATAAGTATTTGAAATATTGCTGTGATCTTGCTGTGGCAATGTTCGTAAAGCAGCATACATCAAAAAGCGGCCTCTAGACTCGCGTCCTATTTGCAGCATTTATGTTTCATTTATGTATTTATGCAGTGACTCTTACGACATTTCATTTACAGATATTCTGCCTTCTTTTGTCAGGAAGAACGAACAGATAAATAAATGTCGCCGTGTACTGTCTTTCGTTTAAGACCCAAGCCGTACAACAGATTTATCTGAATTTGTTGGGTCACTGAGGATGAACGAATGTAATTTGATTGTCAAGATCCGTATATGATGAGCAAGTAGAACCACAAGAACAAAGGTCACAATGAGAAAACCTGAATAAAAACAATAGGCCTCCTTAAAGCGTGTTCACCCTATTCTTCATGGCAAAACTAACGTTAAAAAGGTAAAATAATTAATCGTAAAAAGAAAATTCTGATGACATCATCACTTTTTTCGACAAAATTCGTGAAATCAGTTAATGTTGAGTTTCTTTTGTAAATCGAAATTTTAGGTGTATATATATATATATATATTCTCAGCAGACACATTGCAATTATACATAATTCTCAAAGAGTGGAGCATTACCACAATACTGTTCTCGCCCGGCATAATGAGGGCTGTGAGCTTTATAATAGTGGATAACAATAATAACAAATAACAACAATAACTACAGTAATAACACTACCAACAAGATCGATGGAGGCGATAACTAAAGACGCAAAGTCAATACTAGTTTGAACAAAAATATGTAAACTTCATGTATTTATGTCATTCCGAATAATACAACCATTACTCACTTTACAGGCATAACAGTTACATGTACGACGTACGTTTTCCTTTACAACTATCAAACAAGAAGCACGGGATTGGGCCAATCATTATTTCTCTTACAAAAAAGAAAATGCGTTGCTCTTATTGCACAAGATATGATTTCAGATAAAAAGAAATTACTATTTTCAACATTGAGATCTTTAAGCATCGTTGTAAAATATTCACTGTCTCTAGCCATTAATAATAATAATAATAATAATAATAATAATACTAATAATAATAATATATTGCCATTTATTCTTTTTGTAAATTTACAGTTAATAAACATTGCAAGATACAAGTAAAAAAAATGAAGATAATATCCTAATTTAATGAAAATGTAGATTTTCTGGGCTTTTCCAATGTTTGTTTCGTCGACAAAGTAGGTAATAAAGAGAGCGCAATACTACTTCTGTAAGTTTATCCATGATTCTCTTACTATCAAGACCATATTTTCCTAACAGCTTTTCAAGCTTTGAAGTATTATTGGAATAATAATAATAATAATAATGTTTAAAACTTCATCATTTTTTTTCCTTTCCTATATCAAAATACATCCGTTACTCTCTTAACAGGTAATGATAATGATAATAATGATAATAATAATAAGCTTTGTGTCATCCATTATCAAGCCACATTGTCAACCATATTTAGCTAACATCTAAGTCTATGACGGCTAACAAGAATGAATGAGTTAGAGATTCGATTTCAAAACAGAAGATAAAAAGAAATAAGATTTAAAGACATTAGTAAACGTCGCGTCATGGTCGTGACGAATGGTAAACAATTTTCAAACTAAGAATAACGCAGAACTCCATATATTGAGATGCCAAAATAAATAGTGTATTTAATATCAATGCATCTTAGCTCATATGTATTGACCTTGGTGTCCTTAAGATGGCTTTCTTTCAATATTATCTCCATATTTAATAAAATGTCACGACAAAAACGATTTCCTTAGTCGGTGTGATACCATAAGGTATTTTAAACTGAAAGTAATAATTTTAATCAAGTCTCAGTCAATAAATAATAAATAAGTAAACAGGTCTACTCATGTAATTAAAGTGGCCTATGATGAGCGGGTTCTTTGAATGTAAACTGGTCAATTTTTAAGTTTATTTTCTCGTGACTTTGAAAACGTGACTTACTGAAGTAATATAATTAATTTTTTTCTTTACTTTATTTGTTGATTGAAACAGTAGAGTTGTGTTTCTTATAGGACATTAAGCCAACAGTTTTTTTTTCTGATAATGTTTTTACGTGGCAAAGAAAACAAAGAAAATAATAAACAAGAAAGAAAACAAAATGAAAAAATAAACAAGAAAGAAAGCAAAAAAAATAAACAAGAAAGAAAACAAAGAAAATAATAAAAAAGAAAGAAAACAAAGAAAATAATAAATAAGAAAGAAAACAAAGAAAATAATAAA
>JAAAKM020006971.1:104222365-104243364 GCA_010016025.2 Alatinidae sp. Z8VKAUB7J3 | reverse complement strand
GAAAACAAAGAAAATAATAAAAAAGAAAGAAAACAAAGAAAATAATAAATAAGAAAGAAAACAAAGAAAATAATAAATAAGAAAGAAAACAAAGAAAATAATAAATAAGAAAGAAAACAAAGAAAATAATAAATAAGAAAGAAAGCAAAGAAAATAATAAACAAGAAAGAAAACAAAGAAAATAATAAACAAGAAAGAAAACAAAGAAAATAATAAACAAGAAAGAAACAAGGAAATGATAGTGCAATCTCAACAGAAAAATCATCTTTGAGGATCAAATAAAATTATAGAAACAAAACCTTTGAGTATCTTCAGCCTCTTCCTCTCTTTTAATTTGGTAGCATGATACTGTCCTCTTCTAGTAGTAATTTTAAATTCCAAAAACAATGCTATTTTTCTCCTCTATATTCATTAGCTTACCTACAGAAGTGATAACTTTGTATTCCCTTATTGTACTTTGCATCTTCCTTTTCTACAAATGGATTTGTATGTAGTTGCATTGTTTTGCCTGTAATTGATAGATAACATATATATGTATAAGAAGGCTTTACCTACGTGTTGAAATCGATTGCTTACAAAGTCAAGAATTGAAACATGCCGTTGCTTACATCTCAGAATCCTAAAATTAAAATCCGAACAGAAATAAAAGTAAAGCACTTATTAACAACAATGCAAGAATTGTAGCAGAAACCTTTTTTCAGCTTGTGTTACTTGCTTGATTTCAGTACTCAAAAAGATTTTGCAAGGAACACTTTTGCAAAGTTACCTTTGAGACGTAGTAAACGCATGTGTCTAAAGAAATATAATGCCAGAATTCAAATTTTTTGTTTCTTAATCTTATGCCATCAGAAGTCGAAATTAAAATGTCTCTAATTTCAAGCTGAGAACATGGAAATGTAGAAAGTTTATCACAGTTGACCAAAGTTGTAAAACGTGAGGTGAAAAAACGTGAGGTGAAGAGCATTGCAATGAAAAGACAAAAGTTGGTCAGGTCAAGGCTGCAGGTTCGTTTTATCCATCCCATTTACATTTTAAGTTATCTATTTACAGCTAAGATATGATTCCATCAAAAGGGTAATGTTTCCTTCATACGCCATAACATCAAAGACTTTGTCACGTCGCTCTAATGGGTCTAACAGGATTCATCTTTTGTTGTTCAAATACTTGTGTACTTCAGCAATTAATCTTTTTATTCAACAGAAGTGTGGTCACCTTGCAAGGCCAATATTATTTCCAGATCATTTGAACGCATCACTGGATCTGCACATGCTATACCAGGTAAAACAAGGGCATTCAAAACAAAGTATTTCATAGGCATTTTAAAAGCAAGTTTAAAATTTGTTTCCCTGGCACGATTTGTTGAATTTGGACTGAAACAAAGTATACAAAAAAATCTGCCAATGTTATCAAGGTATTCGACCAAGTACTTTTTTCATCTTAACTAGATCATAACTAGGAAATAGTAGGTATGGCGCTTTCCCCAGACAGTACCAACTTCATTGCTTGTAAACAATTTATGCTTGTGACGAAGTCGATGGGTCTGTGATAAATACGTGATGGTAGCCAATTGACATTTGACTCAGACCACTTACAAAATAAATGAACTGTAGATAAACAAGAAACGATTCCTTTCTTTGAATTGTCTGATAAGTTCATTAAAAACATTTTGTTGTTGGTAAGCTTGTGTGTTCGGAGACCAGAATACTAGACGACCGAAAGACGGACAACGGTGAGTACAAATTATTTTTGTAAAGAACGTATTTTCCCTTGGAAATTTATCATATTTTTGAAAATTTAATTAACTATATAAAGCCTACATCATTTTAGCAACTTTTAAGTAATTTTATGTTAAAGCAGATAACATTTAATTATTTTCGTAGAAATAGGATAGTGGGAGCTTTCTTTCAGTTCTTGGTAAGGCGCATTGACTGTATTTACCATTTCTTTTGAGAATTCTTTTATTTTTGTCATAGTTAGATATATTTACATCACTTTTATGTATCCATGTGTTTTCATAAGGATAGTATTTTCTACAATTTGCCATTTTGTTATCTTTTTTTTATCGACTTCGATTATGTGCAACAATATCTTTGATGTTCTTATCAATGTGCTTCTAACTAAGCTATTTTAAGTTTCACGCATTTTGCGATCGGTCAAGCCTTAGCTTACTAGCCTAATGGCCCAATGGCTGAGGCGTTGATTTAGTAATCATCAAGTCCAATAATTGATGTGAGAAATTATTTTCAAGTTAATCTTGTCATGCTTTTTCTCTTCCACTCAGTGGGTAAGGGGAAATGGTCGCATTGATCGTTTTCTATTAATTATTTTGAGAACTATTTTACTTTTGCTCTAGGCAGATACGTTTTAATCGTTTGTGTTATATATCGATGTGTTTTTATTAAGGATAGTACTTTCTATAATTTGCCAATTTATCCATTCCTTTTTATCCACTTTGATTGTGTGCAACTATGTCTATCATGTTCTTATCATTGTCCTTCTATCTATTATTTGTAACCTTGCCTGGCACGGACCTTTCAAACTTAAGCCTACCCGGCGCGGTGGAAACAAGTAGGCTCTTTCTATTTTACCTCATATAACTTCTTTAAAACCATGTCTTTACTTTTAATGTTATGATATAAAATGTTTAAGCCTTAAACGTTAAATTTTTAATGTTTTTATTATGCAAGTGTTGGTTAAAGAGGTGTTTTTATTCGAATGGTAGAGTGAAGTAATTCTTTAAAAGGATTGTCTGATGTAGATCTAATCGGATGGTACTACATGTCGTATCAATTTGTTTGATGTATTGAATACCGCACTGTTTGCTCTGGCCATTAAGAAAAAAAACCATGCTTGTACCTTGTGACACGCAAGTGTTCGTGGCAGTAGTGGACATAAGACGTCTAAAAACCTCTACAATACAGAATACACAATGTCTGAATAAATTAATATATTTCCTGATTACATTTGGTATAGCCTATTTTGAACGCTTCTTAACATTTTCATGTATGCAAGTGTTTTCATTTAGTTATGTTTCATTTTAGATGTAAACATCTCAAAAAGTTTAGAAGACTCAATATCACTTTATTAATTGCAGTTATTATATTTAATTAGTGTTAACTACATGTTAATTAGTGACTGAGCACGTTAGGCAGGAATATCATTCGGTTTTAGATACTTCTGCAATTAGTTATCGAATATCATGAAATATGCCTCTTATATTATGTGCTATATTTCTTCTAGTTTGTAAGGGTAACAATTTTTAGCCACGGGGAATGATGCCCAAATATTTCTTTTGTACGACAGTTTGCATAAGAAAAGTTAGGGAAAGTCGGGAAGTTTTAGCACTGTATTGTAAACCGTTCAAAAGATGTAAGACCATATCCCAGGTCCGAGCCTTCCAGATAGGGTTGATACGCACATATTTGAGAATAAGTCATTAATTTTAGGAAAAGAACCATGTTTATTACTACAAGAGGGTTAAACATTGCTAATTGCTAGAGTTCCACTCTATGTTGAATAGCTAGTAAAGCAAAGAAGTTAGTTCACAATACACACAAAGTTTACTACAAATTTATTACTGAAACAAGAATACTGATTGTTGATTATATGAGGCGAGGCGATGAAATTTACTTTACTGTAAGAACGTAGTTATAACAGGGTTGATTCATTTTGCTAAACGTTTTCCCAGACATTGGTCACTGTATTTGTGTCTGGCGAAAACGCAAAGTGAATTCGTAATTTAACGCAATATACGCAATTGTTTATTCGTATAAAGTACTTTCTGTTGCAAAATTAAGAAATTTAAAAGATGCTTATTAAAAATTGGTTATGTTTCTTTGTAGTAGATTCCTCAAATTTTAAGCAGGACGGAACAGACAATATCAGAAATGAAAAAGGGGTAGCGGGGTAGAGCAACACGTTACAGCCTGTGAGTTGTGTGTTGGTCACTTTGAGTTTATAGAACATTTCGCAGATAGAACAATGCGCAGGAATTTACAACTTAGCGATCGATATTCTACAATTTACATTCTACTCTCATTCAAAAGTCCCTGTGCATAGAATTATGGGATAGAAATTGTTATGTTTATTAAGATGGGCAAGCTTTTATCTTTGTAAGTAAAATTGATACCATTCGTTAAGGTAGAAAAGCACACCTTTAATTCTTTAGAACTGAACAGAATCGAAAAAAAAAATCAAATCAATGAAATCGGCTAAGAACCCAGACTCGTATCCTTGGTTCTCTGACCGTGATCAAAAGATTCGATGGAGGGAAGAATTAAATCTAAGAGGTAGTGCAGCAAGTTTTGTTTATAACAATCAGGAATCGTATCTTTATAAATTTTAAGAAAAATATACACTAAACATAGAACAAGTGGATTATTGTATATCTCTTCAATTATCAACATCCTGTCCTATCATTCTGGTTGCATTTTTGGTAGTTTGGAATGACAAATGTTCCCCTTTTTGTATTTTTAATATCTCTGATCATATGATGGTGTTTGCGAAAAAAGCTTATCAAACTAATTATAACTTTATAATATGTTACTACATTACCAAGGGACTTATTGGCATTTTTTCACAATTTTTCTCACTATTTGTAAGTTCCACAAACGCAATATCATCATTATAATTATTAATTTTTAGCCCATAAATCTCCTGAAAAGTTTCTTCGCAGATGGCAAAATATAGCAGCCAGACTACCAGCTAATGTCTACACCTTTTGCAGAAAAGGGCTTATTCTCAGCCTAACAACGAACGCTAATTTGAAAATTTGGAATGTACTTTCTACAAACGTTTGTTCTCTCTGTTCTCTCTCCCCTGGAACTCAACATCATATCCTCAGCAATTGCATATCTGCTGTCGCAGAGGGTAGAAATCTTTGGAGACATAACAATGTCCTGAAAACGATGGCTAGTCACCGGGCCAGCGTAAATAAGGAACGCCTGCAATTCTTTGTAGACCTACCAGGTTTCAAAAATCCATGTGTGCTATTTAGGTCTTTGCGACCCGACATTGTTTTAATTGAGGGTAACGCAGTAGCTGTTGTAGAGCTCACAGTTTGTTTTGAAACAAACTTACACAATTCCAGAACTTAAAAAGAACAAAAGTACAGCTCCCATCGTCAGGCTACTTGATCTGCGGAATTGATGTTATTTAATAGCAATGTTGTGCGGACGTCCTAGGTGACAGCTAATCCAATCAGACAACCAGCTTAGTCTGACAGGTTTGAGCTGGTTGACTGGTACTTTGCATCATTAGTTTGTTAATTACTTGCAATCACACAAAGTTGCTAGGAACCACCAAGCACTACCTTCATGTACACCTATAAAGAGGTTTATTTGTATAGTGCTTGATTAAATTTTTACATTTTTTACATCCACAGTGCAAGTCTGTCTCTCACTTGCTTTTATGTGACACTATTGTGGTAAATTCCAAAGCTCAAATCTCACAGTGTGGTGTTACTATATCTGCCCTGTTACATGTAAGTTATTCTAGTTATTGGGTGTCATGAAAAGGTCATCAATATAAAATGCTTAGGTGAATAGGCCATTTCTAGAGGATATTCAACTGATTTATGTAATATAATGCCAATCTGGAAACTCACTTAGGCAGGTATAAGTAACCATCTTTGATAAACAGGTTTCTCAAGTTACCTCTTCCCTCCTGAGGGGAGCGCCAATAATTTAAAGGGCTTTTCTTGGACATGGAGTGATTTTGGCTATGGCTATTATGAATGATTCTAGTGCACCCTTGGACATAAACTTTTATGCCCATTTTGGCACTGTATTGAGCAATTAGGTGTCTCTAATTAGGTGCCAAATACTAGACATAACTTTGAAACAGCCTTGGGAAGACAAGTGCAGATTTTAGTTTTCTGTGGGATAATGCTTTGAGCCAGGAGAGCCTCCAGTAAATAGTTCTTGCTTTGATAAATTATAGCTATGCTATATGTTCACAGACTCTATCGACATTTGTAACTTTAAGGTGGTCATTGTTTTGTGTCACCATACACTCTGACTGCTGGTAAATTGCTCGTGTTCAGTAATCAGGATTACGCAGAGTGACTCATTCTAGGTGACAATACACATATGAATTGCACTCATACTGAGATTAAGAATGATATCAAGGTAAAGAAGTTTATTTGTGCAAATTGACTGAGATTGACACAGGCCATAATCCTTTCATGTGTTGAAGTTGATATTTTTCTGAAAGTTCATGGGAATGAAAGGCCTTTTCAATGTTAAATAAAAGCTTTTATAAAAAACCACATCTGTGACCCATTGCCCCATAGGAGCTGCATCAGAGCAGTTCCAGACTTTAACTTGAATTGCTTTGGTATAATGTATGCACATGCTGATTCACTCATACATGATGTTAAGGGGAAGTTATGCAGACCATATGCATTGATACCTGGCATCTTGCATACCATAGCAATTTTAACTACTTTTTTAATCAGTTTTTACGCCTTTTACTCCCCGTTAACAGGGGCTAGGGCAGTGCCCATGTATATGGGACTTTTGCTGAAGCATAGAGCACTTTAAGACCGTATGCCCTTCCTGTCGTCACCAATGGCCCTTCGGGGAATCAAACCAATTCCCTCTAGCACCGAAGGCAAGTGAATTATTTACTTGGACCATGGTGGCTGTTTGTAACTACATATTCAATTATTTGTTTTGAGCTCATCATTTTAAAGTATATGTTGTGCTAAGTTTTTGTGTTTAAACTTTTATTCAGGAATTAATGTTGCTTTGTGATCACTGTGACCGAGGGTATCACAGGTACTGTTTACACTCAAAGGAAGATATCAAGGAAACAGAGGATGGTAAGTGAAAGTAGATACTGCGTAAAGACATCTGCCTATAGGGGGAGGTGGGGTTGGGTGGAGTACTCAACCATACATATGAATGTATACCTCAGTGCCTATCACTTTACCTAGTTCTACTCTATAACTATTGAATTCCTTAGTTATAAGGAGTTCATAGTCATCTGCTGTTTGTATGATCAATACAGATTGTTTCTTTCTTTATGCATCTTCATTGTTGCTTTTGAAGTAGATTCGAACCACAATTGGCAATCTGCACGTAGTTTGGCCTGAATCCTGTCATTTCGTTGTGTAGTGATGCGACAACCTCCTCTGAAAAGCAGTCAACAAATCAGTTCACAAGGTTCAAGTTGTAAAAATGTATTTATATAGCTTGTTAATTACCTAGTATCTTTACTGAAATCTTATTTATTCAATATTTCCTTTAAATTTTGATAAAATATATACTGTACTTAGTGTGATGCAGTTTTTAAGCTAGTTATTCAAAGTTTATTGGGTGTGAATGCCGATCGAAAAAATCACAAGTACAACAAGCCTTTGTTTCCAGATAACACAGTTATATTCTGACTAGCAATCACTTGTTTATGTCGGTTATGCTAGATCTCATATCAAATTGTAAAGATGGATGGAAGGAAAATGTTTCATGGTAAAGCGTACAAATCGGAGTATCCCATACATAACAATACCATCGTGTGTAATTTAAGATACAGTACTCTGGAGTGCCGAATAAATGAGGGGGGTCTGAATAAATGGGGGATCACCATTACGGTCTAAAGTTAATAAACGAGAGGTTCCAAATAAACGGGGAGGTCTGAACTCCAGTCTGGATCTCGTGAAAGTTTTAAATAAGGACGACGCACATGAAGACAAAAATCGTACTAATTGACTAATTTGCAACTGTTTCAGGGTCAAATGTTGCATGGGAAGTTATTCAAGTGTTTTCAGATGTCATTTACATTTTGAGTACTGGGAAAATTCCTGAAATTAATAAACAGGGGGTCTTAATAAGGAGCGGGGGGGGGTATAAATTACAAAAATTAATTAGCAGGGGGATTATTAGGCACTCGAGAGTAGTCTTCCTAAATTTTATTATTACTTGGATCATTTCATATGTAGTTATGATGTAGCAATTATACTACCTGTCCAGTTATTATTTTTATTCAGGTGACTGGATATGCCCAGTTTGTAAAATCCCTGAACCTCCTATGACAGTAATTCATGATGCCGCGCCAGATTATGATGTTGTAACCGCTCATGGGCAGCCAGAGTGTCCAATGCGCGGAACATCCTCGGGTAAAAGACTTGAAAAGTCCCCAAGCAAATCACCCAGACGACCACCAAGTAGATCCCCCAATAAAACTAGCCAATTATCCAAGACACCAAAGAAGGAGCTACGTAGCAGCTCGCCCAAAACACCAAGTAAACATCAAAACGAGTTGACCAATCAAAAATTAACTCAAGTTATTACTGAAACTATTGGCGACGACAAAGAGACGTCTGTACTCGAAAAACCACAAGTACCTGAAGTCAAAACTCCTACAAGATCAGGTATTAAGATTCCCGTAGTATCGCCTACTCGACGGAAGAGAGGTTCCTCAGAGGAAGAGAGAAGACCAGCAGAGCTGCCAAAGACAACTCCTAGACGGTCACTTGCTCGTAGGAGGGGCTCTGCAACAAACACTGAGTCTTTAGTGTCTGATGAGATTAAGAAATCAGAGTACAAATCCCCTGCCAAAGTCACAAGAACAGTGTCAGTATCCAGTACTTCCAAGAATACGTCTTTGCCACAAAAAGATTCAGGTTGTGAGGTGAAAGAAAATAATTTTAAGGTAGAGGAAACTCGTCGCCCTCGTGGAAGACCAAGTAGAAACTCATTAAAATCAAGCGATCTGTCCTCTGATGACAATGATCCGAAGTCGCCTAACAAGCAGAAAAGAATTGGAAAGGAATCTTTTGTTTCCCCAAAAGTATTAGGGCAAGGGCCACCGAAGAAAGTTCAGCTTAGAAAGTCCACCTCGGTGGTTTCTCCAACAATTACCCCAATAGACAGGCGACGCAGAACTCGAAGCCATAGTGATGCTACGTCATCAGCTACTGATACCTTGACGAGTGGCACTGAGTCAAGCCAATACGACACAGGGACAAGTACGGAAGATGAACAAGGTAACCTGACTTTTTTGCTAATTTTTATGTCACGATGATTTTAAATAACGCTCTTTATCAACGTAGACTTTATAGCCCGCACATTTACCTCGACAATCGGCAATTGCCGGCGCAGTTATCTAGGTGGTTTTTGTTTGTCTCGTAATGATTTGTAGGGGCCTTTTTGTAAGCATTTACATTGATCAGCCTCTACTATCCGAAGATTGACAATCAGAACCATCTGCTATCGCAAAGACAAGTAAAGAATAACAAAAATGTTCTCTCCTGATGTTTCGGTGTCATCTTGACGCCATTTTCAAGGGAGATACTAAAGTGCTGCAGAAAGATAATTTATAAAGCTGCAATACAATAAAGAAAATCTAAACAACTACGAAAACAATTATACGAACATCCTTTGCTTAAACCACCAAGCATACCTAGAGATCTACTGCAGAAGTTATGCATAACACAAATGCCTTTAGATTTTGACGGTAAGACCTTCATCTAGAATAACGGAGTGTCTAAGGGATCCCTGTTAAGATCAAGCTTTGTGGACTTTTATATGGCTGGCCTTGGAAACAAGATAGTGGGCTACAATAATGCATGGAATTCTCAGATCTACGTGCGATGAGTGAACGAGACTTGGGGCTACGTTTAACAGCCCCGAGCACTTGGACCTTTTCATAAGAATTTCCACTACAAACAGCTACCTTAATTTGACTTACGAACAGCCAGAAAGCAATTTGTTTAACTTCCAAGATGTAAATTTTAAATCGGTGCTGCGAATGGTCACATCGTAGTTGGAACATTCCCCAGGTAACCGACAAAGATCTATATTGTGATTAATGCTTCCAAATTCTAGATTACTACAACATATCATTTTAGACTTTAAGACACAGAGCACATCGCGTATGATCTGCGTGAAAACTTTTCGACAAAGAAATTAGAAGGATCTCACAAACCGTACCAGTAATAACTTTCCACAGTTTATAGTCGACAAAAATGTTAACAAGATTCTAACAAAGCTACGCACTAAAAAACCTGCGAGAAAACAAATAATAATGGTATATAATATTTTACACACGTTTTTTTCTGTTTAGATGTTAGTGTTTCATTGTTGTGGGTGGAAAGTGAAGTCTGCATATCTTCGGAGGCAACAGAAAGCCCAGTTAGAAAGAAAAAGCAACGTCTACCATTCTCATGTACGGATTCGGAGGACTCTTCTCCACAGAAGATAAGTAATGGCGGCAAAACGGTTTCCACATGCCCAACTAAAGGTTGTGATGGCACCGGTAATTTAGATTCAAGGTATTCAAAGCATCACACGGCACTTGGCTGCCCGAAGGCGAAAGTAGCTAAGCGAAGCAGTAGGATAAAATTGCCTCAAAATCAGGTCAGTCCGTTTGCTAGCAGCTTTCCCTTTTTCAAACGTAAGAGGTTAAGCTATAGTGCGTGAGAGGGAATTAAACCAGCTTAGAAGGTTTCAGCCATTGCTTAATAGTTCTATATTATTGAAAAAAGATACTTAGTCATGATATATTTATCAAGCTATGAACTGCTTTCTGCAACCTCTGGCGCCTGACGCCTGAGAGTAGAATTTAAAATGTACAATAAACAATGCCTCAGACTGAAGGAAGAGGAAGGTTTGGCTCTTGGTGCAGGCTTTGCCTCGAGTTGCCTTAAGTTAACACTTGTCCACCTCATCAATTCGAGCACCAATTACCTCAATGTTGCGCATTGCATCAAGGTTCTTGGTCATGGAAGTGTTTCCTACACCCTCTTCCTCCGTTAAACCCGCTACCAAGCTCCAACCCTGGCCACAAACTGAAAATCATTAATGAAATCATCTCATATTGTACGTTCACATATACGTCTTCGGGCATATGCATCATGTAGCTTGGACTTTTAAAGTTGAATTCTGTCTACTCCTAGTCTAAGCATTTCTTCATTCCATTACCTCTTCCTTCATATTTTGTCCTTGCTCTTCGTGACTACTCACTGTTAATTGTATAATAATCATACTCACGCTATTAAATGCTTATCTTATCAATACTAGCTTGTGGCACAGGTGTCAAAGCTTGTGCTTGTCTTTATACTATTTGTATGACGCAAATGTTATAGTTTTCAGAGGCTGGTTGGAACCTTATCATTGTCCAGCTTGAGTGAGCTATTTAAATGCGTCTTTTATAATTGTTGCCTGCAATGTATTTGTCTGTGCCTGAAGTTAGCGTAACGCTTCCTCACTCTTTTGTTTCTTTCGTACTCTTTTTCCTTCCTTGCATCCCCTTGCATCCTTCCGCGCATCCTCCCTTGCCTTCTTCCTTGCATCCTTCCTTATATCCTTCCTTGCATCTTTCCTTGCATCTTTCCTTTCACCTTTTCTTGCACCCTTCCTTGCACCTTTCCTTGCACCTTTCCTTGCACCTTTTCTTGCATTCTCCCTTGCATCCTTCCTTGCATCCTCCGTTGCATCCTCGCACCTATCCTTCCGTTCTTCCATCTCTATTTCCATCTATCGATCGTTCCTTCCTTCCATTCTTTCCACCCTTAATTATATCCCTCCTCCCTCTCTTTTATCCTATCTTCTGTCCTTTCTTCTTTTCCTCCAACCTTTCTGTGGCCTTTCTCTCTTTATTTTGAACCGTATATCGTGGTTTAATCTTTCTTACTCTCATTCCTTTGCGTTTTTAGCTTTTTATTTTCTCATTATACCAGGTTTCCTTTGTCTCACGCCGGTTTACTTCCCCCAACATCCGATCTTCCTAACATTTTCCTGACCATTGTTTCTTTTCGTTTTGGATTCTTCCATTTTCCGTGCTTTTTCTTTTTTTTACTGTCTCTTGCTGTTTTTTTCTCTTTCTCACCATCTTACTATACCCTCGATCGCTTTCCAACCCATCACTTAGAGTCTTAAACTTTTTTATTCCACAGAAAATGTTATTAATTTTCGTATCTCCGTTGTTTTACCGTGTTCGTTATTTCTGCTTTTCCTCTGTACCGTTTTATGGAGAAGCTCGCATATAGCCCAAATTCAGTTTTACTGTCTGTATATATATAAATTTATACCCTTTATCTAGTTATATCTTTTAAAGCAAATTTATAATTCTTTCATTCTGTAAGGTATTTATATCATAAAATAAGCCTTGTTATTGCATGTAGTTAAGTTGCTTCTTAATAGCTAATACAGTCATATATAATTGTATTTACATGATAAAGTAAACGAAATAATCTCTAACTTGCTAAGGCGCCCCTTAATCTGTGTTATGCAGTTAAACTAGTAGAGCAACACCTCATCACGTGAATGATCATTTCTATTGCTCCGGGTCATTTGCTATACTTTTTGAAAAGCTATCGGAAAGATATCTGAATTTACACATTTATGCGTTTCTAAGCGTCATTGCTTTCAAAGAAATGATCGAAGAGAAGAAAGCCTTTATATGTCTTGTAAGAAGCAAAACATTTTCACACCGTCTTTTCAACAATCTGTTTTAAAATATTTTTTTAGAAAATTTAGTACAACCTTTAAAACCTATTTAATTTTACCAAAATTAAATGACTGTGCAGTACTGCAAAATATAATGATTTATAGAACCTCTAGTATTGAAGCAGTTATATTATGTAACTCCGTGCCATTTCACACCTTGGGGCTTCAAGGAAAGCATCAGACCGATGTTGAACTTAAGACCTTGATGTAGTCTCTTGAACTTTGTTCGTGCACCAAATACAGAAATGTACGGTGGTTCGATGTGGTTTTGCTGTTTGTTATTCTTGGATATAGTTCTAATTAGTGTTAGTAAAGCTGTCCAATCTTATCTGATCGTTCCCGTTCAAAGCTTCCAAGGTATTCAAAATGGGACGAATCGATTGCAACACAACAGGAATGTTAATTGGAGCCTTTGTGAGGGGGAATTTACCCAGAAATGTTTGTAAAAGTATGCAAAACTTACTTGCTCAATAATTTGGCCACTTAATTTGCATTTCCAAGAAGAGAAAAGGAGAGCAAAGACGGAGTTTCTGCAATCCTCTATTAGTTAATCATTATTTGCAATCTTTCAATAAATCGTACCGATGGCACAGTTTTAGGACGATTGTCAATTCAACAATGTAGAGTAAAACGTTTTGTCAAATTTACTATAGTGATTCTTTGGTCATTTATCCACTGATTGTTTCATAAGCGAGTTTACTTTATAAAGTAGCATTAATGCGGTAGGTTAGAGATACCCCAGAGTTTTGGGTCTCCTGAAAGGAAATGCTGAGGTTGATAAAACTCGTTACAGACAAAAGTATGTTTGCAGGGACGCAAAGCGAGCTAAGACGAGGAGGCTCAAGCGAGAAACTCATAGTAGATATTTAATTTACAAAGGCATTTTGGAAATGACCACTAGTATAGTCTGTTTGGATTACTTAACGGACTGTGATTTAGCGGCTACCAATTTTGTCCACGGTGTAAAATAATCAAGATAGAAATACGGATGTCATTAAAAATACATTTGATGATGTTTGCGTTTTGTGCGTTAATATTATTATATATCATGATATCCGTTGGAATCTATAACGATTTAAGTTTGCAAATTAAAATTTGAGCATCAGTTTTTCAGTATTTTAACAAGTTAGAGAATAATGGTTAAAAGATTAGATCTTAAATCTTCTTTAATAACATTCTGAGTGTCACCTCTACTCCATCTCGCTTATTTTAAAAATGATCATTATCTCTGACCGAGAAAGTGTAAAGTGACGCTTGACAGATTTACTTGTTTCTCAAACGGTATGAGTAATTCTAAACATAGCCGTCTTTGTAAGAACCGTATATTGTGGATTTTCTTCCATTTTACTCGAGTGAAGAAGCATAGTTTGGCGCCACTTGAACGCAATAACAGTTACATCAGGTTCTTTAAAGACAAGCAACGAAATGATTTTGTTGAATAGCAATCAGTACCGCATAAAACACCAAACCAAAGCTAATCTAGGTTAATAAAGAGAGATGAACATTGTAGAGAGATATACGTTTGATTTATCATCTGTGCGTAACAAAAGAAAGTAATCTTTAACGTCGATTTTTTAGTATATCGCATATCGAAAATAGCAGAAATTTTAAGAAACTTTTAAGAATCAGCCAAATTCCAACAGATGGCCAAGAAATCAAAACCCAGTTGTTTTTCTTCATAATACATTGATCTATTAGTCTGTTACTCATTGAATTTCTCTACTTCTACGTCAAAAATACCTATAGAAGCACTATAGGTATTTGAATGAATACGAATACCTATGAATTAAAGGTTCATCTAAATTTACGTTTAGAAAGACTTTGTGATCCCATTTGCTACAAGTTTTGCTTACATATACTTTAAAGCCAGTTTCAATGGGCATACAAAGTTGGACTTGAGCTCCGGAGTTTTTATGTCGTAAATTGTCAAGCAACCCCTTGCAGACTTGATGACATGATACATGCAAATTCGAAATTTATTTGTACAATTGATAGCATAACATTGCATAGACGAATGATGAAAACATTATTGATAGAGTAAAAGTGCAAAAATCCCTTGTTTATTAGTTTTTTTGGTCCAAAAAGAATTCCTTGGTTTTCTCCTTTCTAACATATTTTTAATGCATGGCTTTTTTCTACATGGCTTTTTCTAAGTTACTCTTCAAAATTATTTCCTTACTAAGATGTGCAACAAGTCAGGTTTAGGGATTCCTTTGAAAGTGGTGCTGTGTTCAAAAGCAAGCAGCAGCTCGAACGACTGTATTCGGGGTTAAATTTTCCTTTTTAGTCTAAAGTAATTAGAAAATTAGTGACAGTTAACACTTTAATGATATCGTTTGTTTAAATGTGTTTTCCAAGCGGTAAGACTTTATCATTCTATACAAAGCTATATCTTTTCATCATCATCATGCTGTTTAATATCCATCTTTCCTCTTTACAGAGGATTGGACTGCCTTATGGTCGACCGTATCCTTCTTCGCCACTCGTCCCTGTTGCTTGCCATTTCCATGGTGAGGCCACAGGCACGAAGGTCTTCTGTCAAAGTCTCATTCCAGGTTTTCCTTGGTCTTCCTCTGCCAGATCTGCCTGCTACCTCCACTGTCTGGTACCACTTGATTCATGTCTCACTTCTATGGATGTGTCCGAACCATCTGAGGCGGTTGAGTCATAGCACTGCATCAAGGTGTGGGATTTTCAGGCGTTGTTAGAGAGACTCTGTATTCACCTCATCGTGGGGCATTATCCAGTAGATCCATCTCATCATCGCACGGCCATCGCGTAGCAAGCGCTTGCATTCCTCCTTCCTCACTGCCCAGCATTCACTTGCATATGTGAGTACACTTCTCATGCATGAGACAAAGATCTTGCCCTTGGTGCGCAGGGTGAAGGATCTGCTGGTGAGGAGTGGGAGTAGTTCCCTGAACTTGTCCCAGGCTGACTTGCATCTGGTTGTGACACTTGCTAGACATCCCCCTCCAGCACACACTGTGCCTCTAAAGCAAAAACTATCTACAGTCTCCGATTGCTGATCCTCGATAAGCACATGGTCTAGGGGACGTCCGTCTGTCGGTCTTGCAAACTCTAAGCACCGGTTGCATCTGAACAGTGGATATTTAGGGAAAAATTTAAAATCAAACAAATAATTTGCCGAAAAATTTATATTGACAGAAGTTAAACTCATCGCTGTGCTTATAAGAAAAACAACAGGGGGAGTGTAGCTATGACGTCATTTTTTCAGGTGTTAGCTATTGAAATCAAAATGGTAGATATTATGCAATTTTAAAAGCAACGAGTTGTCATGACTACAAGCTTTGTTGAAAACAATTGACTTTTGAGGGTTTTAGACAAGGGATAATTTTTGCATCATTCGACTCATAATAGTACAAAATTCCATACATAATAGGATTTAGTAACAATTATGTCAGCATCTACACTTAAATATCTTGAATATGTGAGCCTTGAATGACTATTATGAAGACCTGTATTAGCAGATAAGATTACTACCCCCCTGCTTATACTTTCAATGATACTTGATACACAGACAACAAACACTATTATGGCTCATAAAATGCTATAGGCTATTAACGTCCTCAATAAACGAAAGCCACCGAGTGAACATCTTGCATAGAACGCTAAATCTTTCTATAAGAGATCTACATTCTTTTTACCGCACCTTGTTATGTAGATATTATTCTGTCAGCATTCTTTATTTCTGAACGAAAATTCCTTTTAGTGTATTCATAGTTGATTTATAGATTTTTACCTCACGGATTAAAGTGAGTTACATTTGAATTTCTTTCTAAAGGGTGAGTATGTACAGTGTTGGTCTGGGGAATTACTAAGTCTTTGTGGTTCTCTTTCTAATAATTGATGTGAATTTTTCTACTAGTAACCAGATGGCTGTGGTGACGAAATCTTGTTAGACTGATAGACAAACGAAGTGCAAAATGTTAACATTGCTTACAGTATCATCAATGAAGAGACAATTATACAAGGAATTTAAAATATTTCACGAAAGATAACCGATGATAATCACGTTTGGTGGACAGAATTATAAGAATCTCGCGGAGTTTAGAATACAAAGTCATTAGTATTATAAAGAGTATGAAAACAAGATTTATCAATTGGAAAAGAAAATGGGCGTGACTACAAACAAAGAGCTGATGAGAAATTAAAGTTGAATTCCAAAGGAAGATAAACGGGGAGAACAACATTTCTTTTTATTTCTTTAGAATGGGAAAATGTACTTGTTGAGTTTCTTGTCACTTCATCAATACAAATTTTACACATAGCAATATTTTAATTTTAGCATTGCTTTAGTACAAACAAAGATATGTTTGTATAATGTTCAAGTTGAATGTTTCATTTAAAAAGCTACAGAAAGCAAAGTTGAACCCACTGAGTCTTGAAGCACCCTGCTACAATATTGTGGAACATGTTACATATAAATAATAGAATCAGCATGATACCACACTGTCGAATCGAAACGCCGTACTGAATATAAAGAAGTCAAAACTAACCAACCGATAGGCTGTCATTATCATCTTCAATAACAAAAAGTATTTCTTTGTAGTACCTTTTATAAATACAAAACTATAAATATGATAGAATCAAATAAAAGCCTGTGAAGTACAGGTAAACATGATAATTGTTTCATAAAAAATGTAGGAATTTTATTAACAAAAAATTGGCTCGCGATCAACTAAAGCAACATATTATTTAGAAAATACAGTAGAGCTGACATTCCATTTATTGTTTAGCATTTCCTTGGCTCTATTAGTTACGGCTGCTACCTTTATTTTTAAAGCAAAAAAAATCCAAGCTTTGCAGATGATCTCTCAGAACTTCATACCAAATACCCTATTTGTTCACTTGTCAAAGGTGTTTGCCATCTGAGTTCTAGCTCAAATACGTCTTCCCTACAAAATAGGTAAATAGAAATACAGTTGTATGCTCGTCTCTTCATAATCCTTGTTAACGTCTATCCTTTAACAGAAAAAGTGTATGCCAGGGTACAAATTATAAATTAATCAAGTAGCATTTATATCCCCTTTCCTCCCATATTACAACCCCGTGACCCACTGTCAAAAAACCCCCGCAAATGAAGGTAAATAGTAAAATTGTCGTTGCTTTACGTTGGGATATTAATATGAAATTTTCTACATTGAAGATATTGGAGGGGCGAAGGCAAGACAGAATCCAATAACACTACGTTATACATTTGGCGAGCCAGTAAATTTCAGCTATTTACGAACACACACATGACACTGACCAGGAATAGAATTTGCTATTTCTGTAGGATCAAGGAAGCTATCCGTATTAAATTTTATTCCAATTAAATCAGGAAGAACAACGGCAGAAAAAGTATAAAGCATGAATATCCAACCTGAAGAAACACCACAGGAGAGTAGTATTGTCGAGGACTGCATCTTCCCGCCAAAATTTGAGGGTCGAAACCGCGCGAAGCATAAAATAATAATGACGAGCAAGCACTTCATACATTTCCTGGCGAGGACAAAGTGTAAGCAGATTATAACATCTGATTCTTAAAAAGATTGACAATTTCTAAGACTGATATGATAAGTCCATATTGACAATACTATTGATAGTGTTTGGGCAATTGTTGAAACATTGCATGATATATTAGCGAACTACAAATCCGTAGATATTTATTGATCATCTGTTAATGTTGGGAAGCACAAGATCGTCTAATCTTGAAATCCAGAGAGAAATAAATCAACTGCAAAATATCTAATTGATTTTCACCAGTGACGTCCTTCACACTCAAAAAGATATAGTTAAGCGTTATCTATAAGAACTAAGAAGCAAAAAGAAAGGATTAAAGGAAGAAGTTTTAATTGCCCTGCAAACCCACTCTTGGAATCAGTTTAAGAAGTTTAAAGCTCCAGTCACACCTTCTGCCGGAACTGACCAACTTTACAAAGAAAAGTTATAGTATTTCGATGCTCTAAACCTTTCTTTGGTCCTTTTAGTTCACCTTGTTTGTTGTTACTTCGTTTTCGTTTTCTTGCTCCATCCGTGACGAAGCGCACAGGTAAAATGAGCCGGTATCTTTAATAAAAGTGAATCATCTGGGGGGGACTCATAAATACATCAATAAACGTTCGTCAATACCATTGTCAATATTATTGAGAGTCTGTGGGCTGCTTATGAAACCAGGCGTGAAATATAGGCAAGCTTGAGAAACAGACAGGCTAAAGTTGCACTTCTCAATTTCATAGCTTGTAGCAATTTAAATGAAAACTACATTAAATGGGTGAAATAGTGTGTGGATATCACTCAGGAAGTTTTGTACGTTTTTTATTCGGTTTTACGCCTTGTATTTCCTTTGACAGAGTCTAGGGCGGTGTCCATATACACAAAGCTCCAACTAAGCCTCTAACATGAACAACTTATTTAGGCGAGGGGTATGATTTATACCTGCATTCCATAACCCAAGTCCCTACAGGACTAGATGTCAATTATGAAATGGAGATAACCAACGTACTCGGTCAGTAGACGATAAGGGAGAAAGAAACCGCAAAACTGACCAGCTGGCTCTTTGCAAATAGGTTCAGTTTAGTAGGTTTAGCTTTGGTGTTTTTGCATTCATCCCAATGCCACGTATTAATGCCAGGCAGAAATAATGGACGCAATGTGGTTTTTGCAAGTTACCTTTTAATGATCTTAAATTGAATTTGTTTGAAAGGTTTTTCTTATACGAACCAATCTATCAAAATGATAAGCTCAAAACAATCACAACGTGACTTCCAATTTTATGCTGGAATTTTATGTAATTGAAATCCCCTCTTTAAAATGTAGAAATTGGCAACTCGTCAAGGAAATTCATATTTAAAAGCATTTGAGACAAAGTAATATCCTTGAAAGTTAAAGAAAACCGAATTGTATCTTTTACAACAAAAATAGAGGAAAAGTGGTCATAAGGGATGACGGAAAAAGGTCAAATAACTCTGTTTCGTCTGACATAATTGCAAAATACTGGCAGATCTCCAGATCACAAGGTGAGATGGCAGCTTCTCAGTAACCTATGCTGCATCCTCACCCTCACCAGAGGTTAGTAACATAAGCAAATCCACTAAGGCATAGGTAGATAGCTGAGACATGATCGAAGACTTCGTTTCCGTCATTTCAATCAATTACGAAAGAAGATTTGCATCTTTTGAGAGTATGATTTGACAAAGGACTCTCTTTTCCTCTTTTCTTTCTTCTTTCAATATTTCCTCTGTTCTCTTTGTCGGAGAAAAAATTACTTGGCGAACAAATAGAGGGGCTTAAGCCCCCATCCTTCTTGGTTGTGCCACCACTTAAGAGCATGCACTCTTTTGAGGAGGAAGGAGGTAATCACAATCATAATAATAGTGATAATAATGGCGATGGATATTACGCAGGTGGCGATGGTGGTGATCATATTGGTGATTATGGCAATGATGATGATGACAACGTTAAGGTAACGACGATTCCTTATAGTGGTATTGCTGGTGATCATTTGTGATGGCCGTGGCGATGCTGGGGTGATGGCGGTACCGATGATGATAATGACAGGGGTGTTGATGTCGATGATGATGACGTACTTTGTCACTTGCTTTTTTCTTCGAGGAGGATCAACCTGGTACACCTGCCTATGGTACATTACCACAGTATAAATATTCAGAGACCTGATACTCTTTCCGAGGTTACCGGATGTCATACTCTGTCGTCCGGGCAAAAAAGAATAGAATAGAAATAGAATCATCCAATGAACCTTTAGGAGCACGTGAAACGGTCGCTAACAGCCCGGAGACCAATCTATCTAACTTTGAAAGTTACTGTCAGTTTTCAAAGATATCAAGTAAAACACGTACTGTATAAAAATAATTGTTCTTGAGAGTGCAGCTTTGATCCCACTTTTAGGAAAGGACTTGCTTCCCTTACCTAATTAGAATTTATGAAATGTCATTCTGGCATCTTGAACGAAAACAAATTGGATCGGTCTATATCAATTTTATATTTTCATTTTTTAGTTGTGGTGAAATTTATTTGTGGTGTACTGTACACTCTCTATGCGAAAATTATCGCACTATATGCTGTGTAAGTTATTTTTATGACTTTGTGTCAGTCCGACCTTCCATCTGTGAAGGCACACTGTCACAAATCTCAGCACAACTGGATAGTACACATTTCCCAAAATCTGATGTCCTTGGCCTGTTTTGCATTGTAAGTCGCCCTTTGTAACTGATGTTTCTGTGTGGATGACAAGCGTTGTTCAAAACAGTATAGCTGTCGGTGTCCATTTTGAACATGTGTCATTTTCAGATCTAAACAGATTTATTGTTCTTGCTGCTGTATGACTTGAAGCTGTAAAAAACAGTATTTTGAAATAGGTTTGTTATATGGACGATGAAAAGGTCTTCAATATGGTTATCGCCTCAACACCGTTTATATTTGAACGAATCTGTCCAGGATAGAGCAAGGAATTTCATTAAATGGCACCTACTATGACAAAATGGCGAATGTTACTACTACTGTTTTACATTAACTACGATCCTTCCA
>JAAAKM020006971.1:104201054-104222265 GCA_010016025.2 Alatinidae sp. Z8VKAUB7J3 | reverse complement strand
GCAACATGCAACATGCAACATGCAACATGCAACATGCAACATGCAACATGCAACATGCAACATGCAACATGCAACATGCAACATAAAACGTGCAACATGAAAAGTTTGGGCTCAAACCACGATAGTGACAACCAAAGAGAACTTCCTTTTAGACAAAACCAAAATGCGTAACAACATAATCACGAAACTGCAGCGAGAAATGGTTTTCAAGGAATATCCCTTGAGAAATGGATTGCTTTTGAAAAGCACGAAATTCTTCAGTTTGCTAGCTAATTTTTAATCATATTTATTGGCAACAATAAATAAGCTCCAGCAATATATGTTGAACGCCCTTATTTGGAGACCTTGTTGTTTCATACAATTATCAATCATTCTGTTGGATGCTAACCCAAAATCCTTAATCATTTCATAAATTTTGTATCAAATCGCAAATCTACATTCTGCTTTTTTCCTTTCTCTCTTTATTCATTTTTTCATGAAGTCCAAATTTCCTCCTTTGTTTACCCTTTAATGACTTAACCTTTCTTTCCGATGATTAAGTTACCCCCCCCCCCCCAGAGTAGGCTTCGGGCAGTGGCTGATTCAGGGGGGCTATACATCCATGCCCCTACCAAGGATCTGCTCTGTCTTACTGACCAAAGATCGACTAATTGGGTAGTTTGATTGGCTTTAGTATGTTTAATAACGAGAATTAAAATGTAGATGTGGGTGACAAGAGAGTACGTCAGAGAAAAATGCATGCAATTCAACTTGTGGAGTGTTAAAACTAGCGCTTCTAAAGCTTCCCTTCCTACGATCAGCTGCTGGATCCGCCACTGGCTTAGAGCTTTGTGCAAGATTACTCCACTGAATTGCTAATAGAAAAACTTTTTATATAGCGTTCAATGATTGATTCGTAGTACGAAAAAGAAGAACCGCATGTCTTTGTATTATTTCACTAGAAATGTCTATGATGTCATCTCTACAAACTATGCAATAGATTGTAGCTGCTTTCATTATTTTCTTAACGCTTTTAGTCCGACAGGATACACGTGAGTTTTTTGAGAAAATAATAAGGAAATAGAAAATACGTCATCACCGGGATTCGAACCTGTGACTCATGTTTTCACGTCGTACCCTTTACCAGCTGACCTAGGTGGCCTTCAATGTTAAAGTACCATATTTGTCTAGTCGCCACATTATCTCCCAATCATCTATTAGTGGACATCGACAATCAGCTCAAGGCAATTGGACACCAGCCTCCCTGCGCCATGTGACTTAACCAAAAAAATGACAACCATTCGAACCATCTATGTATTCAAAGCCCATTAAAAGTTAGAAAGTATCATTAAGAAGAGAGGATTTGAAATATCAGTTTCGAAAGACACCAGATAAATAAGAAATATGTCGCCATCGATTAAGTTTATATATGGAGAGAGGCTAAATGAAGCGGTCATGTTGGCATCATTACCAAAACCATTTCTAAACTCAAGAGTGATTCTAAAGCCCGGAATTCTCATCTTACCTTTGAAATTTGTGAAATGAAGGTAGGCGTAATTGTTCAGAAATGAGGATATCCCAATTCTTGCGTTTGGCAATACAGATATACTGATCCTGGGACTAGATAAAATTATTAACTTTCATTTCGATACAAATTAGGCAGTCTGGTTTAACTGGTTAACTCTACTTACAGAAGTAGGAATGGAGCTATCAGCTTGCATGTTGCCTCCTTTAGTATGCTCAATATCTTGATATTTTCAAATTCTTGATCTAAAATTAGTACCCATACGGAGGCAATTTGTATGATATGGTTTGTACAGTAGCAATGCCCAGCAAAGAATGCGCATATGAACCATGTTGAAGATTTAAATTGAACATATAAAGCAATATATTTAATAGCCAAGCTTTCGATGTATTATCACATCATCCTCAGGGTATAAGAAACTTTAACAGTGGGTACGATATTTAAGGTCACAGTGGCCTAAATAAACAATATACTTAATAACAAAGGAAAAATAAAAGAGCCTCATAGGAGAAATTAGAAGAGTGAAAGTGCCAATGAGCTTATTGTTCCATTTAAATTTGGCCTACGTTTAGCAAGGAGAAGGCTTTCTTTGATAAGGAGAGGGAACTCAGAAGAGGCAGAAGTTAAGAATGTGAAATCAGATTCAGAAAAAGGATGAGAGTGTTGAAGAGAGTGAGAGCGAATGTTAGAAAAGGGTGGAGTTGAGAGAGGATTACCAGTAACGGCCGACGTTCCACTGTACCCACTGTTAAAGTTTCTTATACCCTGAGGATGATGTGATAATGCATCGAAAGCTTGGCTATTAAATATATTGCTTTATATGTTCAATTTAAATCTTCAACATGTGTCATATGCGCATTCTTTGCTGGGCATAGTTATTTATTACAAAATTACGTTTTCCGCCTGGTACATCAATTGCAGATAAAGTTGTTAATTGCTTTGTAGTAAGCTATTAAAACCACCCATTATATTTAATACAAAACTCTCCAGTGTCTAGTAGATAAAGACCACGACAAAAATAGTGTCTCAAGGGAGGGGTTATCTCACCAAGTATTAGGTACCTTCAGGATTAAGGTGCTACTCAATCAAGACAACATAGACGTCGAACGAAGTATGCGCTGGCGGGTGTTACTATATCTATATCAAATGCAGCTGACAAAAACATTTCTTATTAATGAGATGTATGAAAAATAAATACCGAAATGCCATGAACTAGAAAGTTTTGAATATCCTTATGAGAAAATTGATTAGTTAGTATTTGCAAAGAGTATGCAGACAAGGAATACTGTCTGGAATATTTTTCATCTGAACTGATGTTAAAATGTTATCGGATGATATTCTGGATGACTAACATCTTGATAGATCAATGTTTTCAGAGGCTCATTAAGGTCATGTCAAGTCTTCTAAACTGTGAGGTACATTTCAACTTGTCGCATTTGATAAAATAATAATGAATTCGAGGCGACAGTTATATTGAAGTAGTCATAATCGTTTTCATCAACAATTCATTACTTCCTAATGTTAAGCTTTGGCAGGAACTTGATGAAGATCACGCGACAGCGACAGCTACGATTTCTTGTCCATGCTACCTTAGAAGTGAAATAGAACGTACATTTACTATTGGAACCGTTCGTGGCAAAAGAGGAGGCAAACGTCTCCCTGCAAGCGGCAATGCATTGAGTAAAAAGGGATTGCAAATGCGTATACAAGTTATCTCAGCAGCTACAATTGTAACAATTTGGCAAATAAATGCAGTAAAGAGAGCATAGCTGCAGTTGATTCTTCCGTTCCAATGACCCGAAGCAACCCATCAAGTGGTGTTATGGTAAGTTACAATGTTCAGTTGTACACTGCTGTACAATTTGTAAAGGAGGGCTGTATACTAGAGATTCTTTTTACTGGAGATATACACAGTTTGCTTATGTTCACGCAACCTATGAGCAACATACATTGCATATATGTCTCACCTTTCCCAAGCGCCAGGGGTTTGAAAAAGCGGTTTACAACTGACATTTACTCGGTGGCATGATCCATCCAAAACACCGCCCAGACGATAATGGCCATATACATGGCTCTTATGTTGCGCACTTGGCGGCCCTTCTCCCTCATTTCCTGGGAGATTACAAGCGTACAATGAACATTTTCTTTACATAGTGATAAGAGACAATCAAGTTGCCTTTACATGCATTCAAGTGTCAAAGTAGAGGATGTACTTTGAGCTGATTCAAACACTAGTCTTGAGAATCTTCATTCAACAGTTTGAACAAATTAATGACTTGTCTACCATAAAGCAAAGATAAAGCTACTGTAGTTTCCATGCTTAGCTAAGCATCTATTTGACAACATTAAGTTTCTTTCATGTAAACCAACAATTTCCTCATTTTTTCTTCCTAAATTTTTGGACATCAAAAGAGTAAGTATTTAGATAGATGAGCAATTAAAGTATTCTGTTGTGTATGGCTCTAGGACTTTCAAAACTGTGGGTTCCATACTTACCATGTTTTGCTTGGCTTTCATAATAATGATAATCAAACTGAAAGCTCTCATTCGCCAATATACAACAAAGTCAATGAATTTCTAGGCAAGGCTTGGAGCCAGAAGACCAGTAGTTTCACCTATCTACCCCAAAAATGACAAGTTCTTTTGTAGCAGCTATCCTCTGTGCCCCTAAAAGTCTGATTTGTTTTTCATTTACTGTTGTTTTCACTCTAAACGAGGTTGTTGTTTTCACTCTAAATGAGGTTGTTGTTTTCAATCTAAACGAGGCAATTGCTACTACGATATATGAAGTTACCTATGTCTCTTCCTTTGTATCTCTCATTTCATCGGCTATCAGTAAATTAATTGGAAGTAACAAGGGCCGGTCTTAGCGACCAATTTATTCAAGCTCCTCTCTGCAGAGTTTGTTGGCAGCTGCGTAATCTACTGCGCCTCATCTGTTAAATTGTTTTCGACGGCAATACTTTTGCACCTACAATCTTGGACAAAAATTAATGCAAACTGGCCTCATCCCCGTTCCAACTGACGATGGATTTTGAAAATCTTCATTTCGTTGACTTGCATGTCACACCTCCCTATTGATAGGAGCATTGAAACTACCCTAAATAAACAGAAAAACCATCAAACAGGCTAACTAATAAATAAAGGGCAGCTGGGGCGTCCAATGGCAACTAAAAGAAATGGCAGTGCAAGTCTTATGATAATGTGCTATTGTGTCCATATGTTCGAACTTTTAAGGTAGTATATCCAAAACATAAATCCAATAATTATCTTCATACGTTTTCACCATCTAAGGTCGTCCCAATTTACATAACTGGTAAAGCATGCTTGATGAAGTATTGTACACATATCCCCGATCAGAAAATAATATCATGCACAGTAATGAGTAGCATCTGCCGGCAATTTAAAACTTTTGTCGAGTGTTTACTTAAAGTAGTTCTAGTATAAAAAATTCACCATAAACATCACTGCCGACGTTGTCATTATTATCGTCGTCGTCATCATCATCATCGTCATCACTATCATTATCATATCTATTATCATCATTATCAACACATTATCATCATCATCATCCTTAACCTCATCATTGTCATTATCATCATCATCACCACATCGTCGTCATTTTCGTCGTTTTCTTCGTCGCCATCGTGATCGTCAGCAGCATCAGCAGTTGACGGCACCATAAACAAAAGATGAAGAGGAAGCGATGATGACGATGATAATGATGAAGATTATCATGAGATAATGATGAAGATGATGATAACGATGATGATGATGATGATGATGATGATGACGATGATGGTAATGATGAAGATGATGATGATGATGATGATGATGATGATGATGGTGGTAATGATGATGATGATTATAACCCAAAAACAACTAACAGAAGAAGAAGAAGAAGAAGAAGAGGAGGAAGAAGAAGAAGAAGGAAAGAAATGAAGAAGAGGAAGAAGAAAAAGAAAAGGAAGAAGAAGAATAAGAATAAGAGGAAGACAGGAAATCTTAGCATTTTATGCTAGATGTATAGATATTACAGATACCAACATTCAGCCAAATGACGAAAGAGTGGAGAAAATTATCACCTTTCTAACCTTTACTGTACTTCGTAAAAAATTCTGGAAGCGTAAATTCAGAACTTAAATGCTTTCAAGAGACATTTTATCCCAACGGTCGCAACTTGACAGCAGCAGAAGGCCGATTTTCCGTATCCTAAACGTAGCCCCTAGATTATATTTGGAAGATTAGCAAATTTTATCAGTAGGTTCAAAAATAGCATATGATAGCTACATGTCTGCTGCAGCACGATACAACCCTTAATTAGAGCCCCAATCTAAATATGAAGTATTTTATACTAGCTATGGTTTATGCATTTTACATAAGTTTTCATTCAAAGTCAAAGGACCAAATATTTTCCAAGTTTACAAAGCTGTATCTGTATTCTTGAAGTCAACAAAACACTCTGTACTCACAACTAAGGAAACGTTTCCTTTGTATCAAGGAAATGTTTGTTTCACTTGCAGCTAGATCCTTTCCTTCCTACGAGCGAAACAAGCGATAAAGTCATGTCATTGTCCAACGTATTCTCGCATATATCGGAATTTGCCTTCTATACTATCCTGTTTGTACGCACGCAGGGCTAGATGTCGTTCTATTTCATTTAGAATTCTTAAACAAAACAGCCATCGATTCTTTCTCATTGTCAAGAGAGTGCATCATGCATTGTATAGCATTAGGATTATTTCGCGGACCGGACAATCCCCTCTGGGATCAGCTGGAGTACACCGTACCAAATGACCACATCAAATACTAAGCATTGTCCTTAAGCAGTAGAGAGGTGCAATTGTTCCTCGAATGACTAGTACTAATGCTTTGAATTACAACTTCCTGAACAGGACGTTCTTTACATGCCGTCTGAGATAAGTAAACTCAGAAATGTCTCTCTAAGGAAATCTATGACGAAGGGGTCATGTCTTGTCTCCTGATGAAAACCTCTCTTTCAAAATGAAGAGGGCACATTTTAGGGCAGAGACATTGCTGTCGGGTTACACACAAGGCCATTTGCTTGCTTTTGCTTTTCCTGTTCACGGCTTTTCATCTTGAATTACGAGGTAAGACGGGCGATGATGGACCTCCATTCGCCTCGATCCAAGGCCGCCTCTCTTCTGATGTTGAATCGTCTCAAGTCTTCCTACATGTTCTTGCTCCAGGTCTTATTCGGTCTACCTGGTGGTCTTTGACCAGGAATCTCCAGACTTCCATTTGACCTCATAGAAATGCTAACAACCCAAATTTCAACTACTTCATTCATCATTTACCTAATATATCATAATGCTATGGATGATCTTTCTAACTCTATTTTCTTAGCTCTTAATTTATCTATCTATAATTTATCATTTTTCAAACTTCAATGACATCTATTCTGCGACTGAAATTGAACGATTCAATTGTTACAATTTCTAAGCTACTAACATTCTCGTTGCTTTCTCCCGGCAAGTTCAGTGGGGACCACGAGATTCTTGTTGTGGATATAAACACATTAAATTAAAGCAAGGTGAACTAAAATTTATAAAACAGACGAACAGGATGATAATGATAACAATAACAATAGCATAAATACGATAGAAATCACTACAACTTTTAATTTATTGATAATAGACACGTTTCGAAGAAACATTCTTCATCGTCAATGGTGATGTTATACAAATCCTGTACTACCTTTTTATACGGATACCATAAAAGATATATTTTCATGGGTAGGTATACCCGTACGTGTAGCAAAGAAAGAGAAATGAACACATAGAATTTTGTTTACAAAATGCTGTGCAAACAAAGACCTTTCGGAAATAACAATAGCAATAATAATAATAAGTATCAGTATGGAGGTTATGAAAAAGACGGCAATACTAGGTACGGTGAGAATGTTAAGAAAGGTACTGACTTTATAGAGCTGGAGAGCCATTCATCGGAGCCTTTGGTGACTTGCTGTCACCTGTTCCCATATGCGTAATGAGCGCCAGAAGAATAATTTATTTGTCTGAGATAGTAATAATTGACAATAATAATAACAATGATAATAATAAGCAGAGTATTAACAGTAATAATAAAAAGCGAGAGGGGATGAAGAAATGGCAAGATAATCATAAGAATAATAAAACCATTAAAATAAATAAAAGAGGTGCGGTAAAAATCAAGTTTTGATTTAAGTAATTAGTGACAGTTCACGCATAATGGATTGTTCCGTTTTTATAATAATTATTGTAACTATATATCGGAGGTATAATTAAGTATATCTAGGTAAATGAATATACAAAGTGACATCACTAACAAAGATATCAGGCAAATAAATTGTTTCGCCTCGGTAGCCACGAAGACTGAGTCGTTTTTGTATACATGACCGTATAGAAGGTTATCACAATTAACTCTGATGGGAAGGTAGGTAACGGGACTTGACAAGGAACACTGAGGAGCTTGCATGCATCCTAAAAATAAATCTTGTATAAGCAGATTGGAGGAAGTGCTTCTTCTGGAACGGGAAAGGATACAAAGGTTGTGTTTGATTTTTGCAGTTTCTGTGATTATTCAATTTCTTTCTCAGCCATTATTATTAGATTTTGACTTCAGTAAGATCAGAGTGGGTTTTTCCGCTGGATTGAAGGGGAATGCTCTAATGAACTTAGGAAACCATTGGCCTAATGAAACTTGGCCTATAGCACTGGATATGTACTGGATACTTCCTTACTTACGTAGAACATTGAAATTGATGTATGAATTTGTTATTTTTATATTGCATTCTATCGAGAGATGCCGGGCACTCTACAGTCACAAGCAGGGGCAAAGTACTACAAAGTTTGGAAACCGTAGACCGGTGCAAGACATCTGTACGTGGGTAGTTTCTACAAAAAACCAAAACAAACAAAGTCAAACTTGTCATTGGAGCGACTGATTTCTCATACCTCAAGCTGTTTTCCTTGAAAAGATGAACGCAGATTGCCTTCCGTGCTTTATTCCAATGATATTGTATTCAACTGCTTGAAAAAGAGATCTCCCGTGGCACAGCACAATCTTTGTAACGAAAAGCAGTATGATTACCATGACTGGAAACCTTCCGCCGGTTTTCCTTGAACGCATTGGGCAACCGGAGAATTCCCCTTTAAAGAAACAAAGAAATACAGAACCGTCAACAGTAAATGACATCCCGCAAACGTGTACAACGAAAACCGTTGAATGTTTCCATTACAATAAGTACAAGGCTCATGTAGCAGACATTAGCTACTGGGCATCGTTTAGTAATAGAAAATTTTCATGAGAGATTCATAACTTGACAAATAACGGAATTTTATGGACAAAGCATTTCACTAAATCGGTAGGTCTAGTATCACTTTTGAACTAGTATCAACTAGCATCACTTTTGAACTAGTATCACTTTTGAACTAGTATCACTTTTGAACTAGAATCACTTTTGAGCAACGAAAGTCTGGCAGGAGTTGGGAAGATACTGACAGTTGTACGGCTGTAGTTAGCAAGTAGGTCTGCAAGCTCACCACCAAAGGTTTTCAAAGAAAATAAAACTGATAAAGCAACACTAAGGTTCAAAAACAGAGCAAGCTTGAAAATCATTGATTATGTACTCTATCAAGGAAAAACACAAGGTTACGCCCATGCACAAGTAAGCCTGTAAGCTTTGCTCCATTGCACATAAAACAAATTTCTATTCCGAACACCTTTCATTTGTGTATATCGAACACCTCTAGAAAACCAAAGATATCCGATTATCAGAAGTTAATTTTCAAGCTTCACACTATTGTTCTAGAGGTTACACAAGCTTACTTACAGTTTTTGTGAAAAAATGTTTAAGGAGAGGCTAGAAAGCAAAGCTCGATGGTAGGTGAACTATTTTTCAGGATACCACTTCGTAAGAACCTCTGAGCAAGAGAGATTGCTCTTTTGGGAGAACGCCAAGAAGGAAACTACAATCATGACAACGTTTCGTCTTTTCTTTAAGACTTCGTCAAGTCCTTGTACATTGGAGGTTATAACGTGAATCAACTCAGGCACAAACATACAAAAAATATCTGTCACTAATCGCGAGTTGCATTGTAGGAAATAACCACGATAAAACGATAGAAACGATAAAAAAGAAAAAGAGAAACAAAAGCAAAACAAAACCGAAAAAAATAAAAAAATAGAGTCACAGTGCAAACAAGTCCCTTATCATCTCCGCAGATACTCCCTCTCAGGTCATATGAAAATATGGAAGTCTACTTTGGAACCACAGACAACGCAGCGTCATTCTGTCCAAAAACCTGCGTTGTTCCTTACCAAAATGTATTTGTTAAAGAGGTGAAAATTCTAACCGTGAATTGTCCTTTCTCTTTGATGACGTTGATATTATTTCATTTTATGGACCAGGTCATCGTTACTTATCATGTCTTAGATACATAGTGCGTCACAAAAGAAATACGCTGTTTGTACTCTTTTGAATTCGGAACGTTGTTTCAGAAGTCAACGAAGGCCAGTGCTCCCCTGTGGGACAGCGGTCTCTGCATGAAAAGAGGAGATTAATCCTTAGACACGCGGTGTTAACGACGACAGTTCCATGTCGAACAGATGTCTATTCCGGCAGAAGTTGACAAATAAACTGGCTGGTTCCTTTGGAACAACCCCTGGGCCACCGGAGGAACATCCAATAGGATGGACAATGAAGCATCTGTGCGGATGTTCACGGTGTGGACGTTGCAGAGGGTAACTGAAGGGGGCCTGTCATTTGAAACGTCACTGTAGCAACTTCGAGTATAGTTGGCTCAACATTTGGGTTTCTTAACATAAACATAAGACTTGCAAGTAACTTTTCAATTCTTCTGTTTAACCTTTGCCCAGTTAAGGGCATCGAAGAAGTCGTTGGTCTGTTTTGATTTCGTTCACACAACTCAGCCCTTTTCTTAGTGAAGACACAACTTCACTGACTGCATTTTTCTCTTGATCACTGTATATACAACAAACTAAATGCACTGGACGTATAACATAAATACGAATATTGCACGAAATAGCGGAAACATTATGTACTTAAATGCTTTTTCTCATGTGACACTCCTCAGAGTGAAATCGTAAGAATGATCGAAATAAAAGGAGTGAAAAGAGTTTACCCAACTGTATTTTTGAAAGAGCCAATCGGAAGTTATGTTTTTTAACCAATCAGTGTCCACGACTAGCTTAATTGAATAGGCCTAATGAGAAAACGAATTCTTTTTGCCTGCATAGCAAAGGTTTTCTTGCTTTTATGTAGACTGACTGCAGAATGGCAGAGTGAAACACAGACCTTTCCTTGCCTATCATATTGAAACAATTATCCGTGTACCTTTTGGCAAAGTCTGGGTTTTTAAGCAAGTGCTGCACTATGGCAGAGTCACATTGCTTAACGGTGTTTTTGGTCTTTGAAACCGGCGTGGTTGTTTCCTTTTAGGAGTTGATGTTTGGCGAATAAAAGATGGAACATGCTGCTTGATATATACAAATACATTCATATATGTATATCTATATATACCAACAAGTACTGTTGATACCACAAGTAGAGTACATGATACAACAAGCCTGATTCATGATAACAAGCACTGGTAATAAAGGCCAACTACCAAGTTACCTCATAATAATAGTAGCAGTAGTAGCAGTAGTAGCAGTAACAGTAGCAGTAACAGTAGCAGTAACAGTAGCAGTAATAGTAGTAGTAGTAGTAGTAGTAGTAGTAGTAGTAGTAGAAGTAGTAGTAGAAGTAGTAGTAGTAGTAATAGTAGAAGTAGTAGTAGTAGTAGTAGTAGTAGTAGTAATAGTAGTAATAGTAATAGTAGTAGTAGCAGTAGTAGTAGTAGTAATAGTAGTAGTAGTAGTAGTAGTAGTAGTAGTAGTAGTAGCAGTAATAGTAGTAGTAGTAGTAGTAGTAGTAGTAGTATATAAGCAGCAATCTGTCTGTCTGTCTGTCTTTCTGTCTGTATGTATGTATGAATACATGTATATTCACGTATGTATGTATGTATGTATGTATGTATGTATGTAATTATATATTTATTTATTTATGTATGTATGTATGTATGTATGTATGTATGTATGTATGTATGTATGTAAGTATGTATGTATCTATGTATGTAGATAAAGAGATTGAAAGAAGGAAAACACGAAGTTTCATTACTCGTGAGCTTCACGCTTCTCTTGCGATCATCTGGTGAATTTGATTTACATCACTACATTCTGCTACTTTAATTTGCTAGGAACTTATTCCCGTGTCGGCACTTAGTGAGGAACTATGTACTTGAATTCAAAGGACGCGTTTTGTCGGACTTTCGTCAAAGTGATCTTCTCCTCAAGGCAGAGAACGCAGCGCCCGCCTCCACCTTCGTAAAATGGCATCGACTTAATGATTGACCACTTAGTTGTAAAAGGCTTGTTTATAAATCAAGTTCCTAAACGACTTTAGGTGATTGCGGTACCGTTCTTTAAAAGTCCCCCCTGCTATCCCAATGTAAAGTTTTGTTTCATTGTCCGTAACAATTTCAGCTTGGTAAACAACTTCCTTCTGTAGGCAATGACCTTCTAACGGGCACAGTTCCTTTCTCCTGCAGTTACAGCTCTTCTCTTCCTCCTTGGTGTTATTAGCATTTATAACTTTTGTTTACCAAGCTGAAATTGTTATGGAGTAGTTTCGAAAACAATGCCCCGACGCTTCAACTCTCAGGCTTACCACGATACCCAGTTCAATAAAAAGGAAAACAAGGGTTATAAATATCGGGAAAATGTTCAGAAGAAATTTTTAATACCGTAAATTACCGATTAAGCGCCCAGGACTCAAATAAGCGCCCAGTTTGGAAAAAATATTTCTCACAAGCGTCCAGGTCCGCATAAGCTCCCACGTCCAAATAAGCACCCAGGTCTGAAAAAGCTTCCAACATATATTGGATGGGTGAAAAAGAAACAAAACGTTTACGCTTTTAGATGATGATACGGAGGACGATGAAGATGTATTGATTGACTGATTGATTGAACGTTATTTTTCAACCTATTCTATAGAAAGATCATGTGTGTTTAGGTATCTGCTTTTCCTTTCCATAATAAGCGCCCAGGTCCGAATAAGCGCCCACCCAAAAATGTTTGTTTTTAAATAAGCGCCCAGGGCGCTTAATCGGTCATTTACGGTATATATGTAAGTCTTACATAGAGAAAGTATCATTCGTCTCAAACATTAGGAAATCAAGGCTCTCAAAAATCAGCTTCTTTCCTTTTTCTAACAGTTGCCTCAATGATGACGTCATTATAGTCACGTGACTATTTTTCTCGAAAAAAAAAGTTTATTTCCTTGTAGACCAAAGACCAAATGATGTTAGACAAAGCTTACAGTTATAGTTTTGACGGAGATCAGAAATCACTCGCCCTGTTTTCTCTGATGATTTTCTCTGACACTAATCACATGATTTTACTGTGTCGAAAACGTTTAGCAGAAAATGAAAACATGTAATGAACTTCTTGTGTATAATTGGCATGTGACTACTTACTAAATATAACAGTAATCACCCTGCCATTAGAGGCTGGTGTTCGAAACTCCGACAGAAGAGTCTAAAAAATAGTTTATCAGTTTATCATTCTTCTCGAAAAAAAGTTTTATTTCCTTGTAGACCAAAGACCAAATGACGTTTACACAAAGCTTACAGTTACAGTTTTGACGGAGATCAGAAATCATTAGCATGCGACTACTTACTAAATATAACAGTAATCACCCTGCCATTAGAGGCTGGTGTTCGAAACTCCGACAGAAGAGTCTAGAAAATAGTTTATCAAACACTCTCTGGATGCTATCACGTCATTTTCTTCCCTTGCATATATTTAGTAGATATACGCGGCTCTTATCTCATCTTGGGGCTTGTAATATTCCCGAGGCTATCTTTCCTTAGCCAATACAACCATACTGAAGGCGACACAACTTGCCAATTTACAGACATTGATGTATGCACTAAGCACAGTGCATCGTCGATTATCCGAATATCGAGTATCCGGAATTCGATTATCCGGACGTCGTAAAAATTTTAAATGTTCGCTTGCGCCTCAGCAAATTTATGAAGATTGGTGTGGAGCGGTGCTTTAATATTGTCAAAGTCCGCTGTTCAAAACAAATGCTTTCAATCATACATCCACCATGTCCATAGCCAAACAGCACTTGGTTAAAATCCCCTTTCATTCAAAGCCGTACCATACAATATTTGCGAATTTTAACTTGGACTCCTTTTCTTTCATACTTCATCTGTGAACTCACCAGCCCACTTTGAAGAAAATACTGAATTACCAATGAGTTGTATTATTTTCGATTATCCGGATTTTTCGATTCTTCGAAATTTGTGGGGGGGCTGTTGAGTTTTGACCGTCCGGAGAATCGACGATGCACTGTACAATATCCAGCTAGTACATCAGATACTGGATAACACCACTTTATTGCAATCTATTGTACCTCACTTTGTTTTCTTTACGCTACATCAGTCTGCACGACCATGTACATGATTCGATGTTCCCTGACGTTTTAAAAGCCTTCCCCATTTACCTTACATTCATTCTAACCTCCCCTAATACCCCTGATTTCTAGGTCAATCCCACATCCTTCGTGTTTCCCTGACCCCTGATCATGCAAACACCCTGCAAGAAATCACCACAAGAGACATTGTAGCCAAATCCTAGTCAAAAAGAAGAGCAACTAGAATGCATCATTGCAGTACACCAGTTATTAATAAAGGATAACCACCAAATAGCAAGAATACGCAAGAAGCCGTTGCTAGCTTTCAGTGCGCAAACAGCATCAAACATTTCACTGGTCTTCTGTTTCAGTTGTATCTATTCAGCAATTATACAGTACAATTGTAACCCCTTTCGAAGTGAAAAAACACAAAAATAAATATCGTCAAAATGGCCTTTGGTACAGGTATTCTAAAAAAGAAACGTAAGGTGATATACAAAGTGGATTAAGGAAAATCTCCCGTATCGGAGGTTCAATATATTACAACTGTAGATCAAACAGGTAAGAGATAGCCGATAACTGGTATCACTTCGGCAATGCCACGAGCCAATTACCAAGGTTGTATACAATGCCAGTTACTAATGTCAAGTAAATTCGGTACCAAGCACTCCTTTTCAAATAAGGGAGTGTCTCGAACAAATTATTACTGTCCGGGGTGCATTACTATTGGATTTTAATAGAGTAGTATCCAATGCGAATTTTAGTTGTTTAGACATCGCTGTACCAAGAGACGTTTACCTTCAATTTAGAGGTACAGCGTAACGTACCTTCGCGACCGCCACCGTAAAAACGTAACCTGTCTATAGAGGGTTACCAATGGAGTAGTCTTACTTTCATAGAACGGATGGTCATTTGGACGGTGATCACTACATCCCAGCCACGTTTTATAAAAATTTAAATGTAATTGCACATGCTGCTTTTCAAACTTACCAAGAGGGAAGGCATTGTCACATTACAGCCACCTTACGTGCAGCTCAATCTCCATTGTGTGACCTCTCTGGGCGTTTAAAGCTGAATCTCACCTTGACCCGACCTTAATGGAACGCCTTCCCCTCTGAAACGGCTAAAATTGGTCAGTCCCACGTGACCGTTATACTCAAGTTGAATTGGGAAATAACAGCTGACTTCCTATGGGCGTGGCCTTTTGAATACAGCAGTATCTCGTAACCAATTCAGCTATCTAGATTCCGAAACTGACAGTGGACGTAACAAGCTAGAGAAATTTAGCACCAATAAAGTTTTAAAGGAAAGCAATTACTGCACCGCAAGTTAACACTTGGCTGTCTCTTACCCGGACTTAATTAATTAATCGATCAATGAAGTGGTAATTACAATTATACAAATAAGTACACGATACCAGACTACCCACTTAAGTTGCTTGCTCCTGAACTAAAAAAAATGGAAGTCTAATGGCAGACGTTACCTGGCAGTATTTCATTGAATGGAAGCTTAGTCGCAGACCCTCAATTAAAGACCCTTGATGAGCAGTGGGCCCGATTTGAAACTAACCTACAAAAACAGGAAAACCACCAATCTGGTTAACTTTTCTCAGCTTTCTCACCAATCCGCCTGGTAAATTTTCATCTGTCAGCTGGCAAGGCCCTCAGAAGGTCCCTCCACTCCTCCCTCATAAAACAATGGAAGTCTAATGGCAGACGTTACCTGGCAGTATTTCATTGAATGGAAGCTCAGTCGCAGACCCTCAATTAAAGACCCTTGATGAGCAGTGGGCCCAGTTTGAAACTAACCTACAAAAACTGAAAAACCACCAATCTGGCTAACTTTTCTCAGCTTTCTCACCAATCCGCCTGGTAGATTTTTATCTGTCAGCTGGCAAAGCCCTCAGAAGGTCCCTCCATTCCTCCCTCATGTCAAATTTCGGGATCTCCTCAACTTCGTCAAGTGATGTGCCCCTTCTCCTCAGTGCCCCATCCACTCCCTCAATCCATCTCCTTCTAGGACGACCCAATGGCCTCTTTCCCGCTGGTCGCCATACTTTCATGGCTTCTTCCCCTCGTTCTTCCTCTTCACATGGCCATACCAACGAAGTTCATTCCTTTCTATGTCTGGGTAAATAATAAACAAAAGGCGACCTGGGGCGTCTACGGGAAACGCCCCTCAGTTTCGGCCTCCGGGCTGAGCAGCCCAGTAGGATCGCTTAGTCGCTTATCTTAACCCACTCTTGCAGATGCGGTGGGGCACTTTAAGGGGGCGGGGTAAATTTAAGCCGCTTTGCAATGTACTCCTTCAATAAGACGGGGTAACCATCCACCTACATAAGCCAATATTAACTTGACCTTGGGAATGAATTCAACCGTCTCATGTATTCTACGTTGTAGGTTTACAAAACCAGGCTGCAGCAATTCGAAAGTTGCTGGCTAAAAATTTGATGACTAGGGCGAATCCAATAGTATAAAATTCTTGACGCTAGGCATGCTCTTGGGAGGAAGCTCATTCAATGACATACAGCATATGTCGTGAAATCTAGTGAATGCTTATGTATTTATAACTTAGAAGAATCTGATTGAGGTATAAACATAAAGAACAGAGATTCCCGTCCTGCTTAAGGAAACTAGCAAGAACATGACGTTACCGTGCTGTAGTAGTTAATGTCTCGATGCCGCTAATGCTTTCTAACTAACACTCCCTCCGTCGCTCAGATAATTTGCGGATTATATGTCCGTCTTCAGCAAAAGTGTCACGGTCATTTGTTCCACAATTTCAGATTTACTTCCCATGTTTGCACGTTTATCTTCATTTAGCGAGAAAACCCAAATATCGTATCAATGTCTGGCATGACGTCACACCGCAATCAAATGTGAAGTCATCCCACAATTAAACGTAACGTTATATCGCACAAAACATATCGAATGCAACCCTTTTAAGATTGAGAACGGCAGAATAATTCATCTACAACAATCACAAGTTTCTGGCATGCCTCTCACTGCTTTCCGCCCTGGGTAAAAAAAAGGCTAGCAGTACTGTATACCAAACTGTTTGCGCACAAACTAAAAGCTGTTGTTAGGCAGTAAAGCATTCCAAACCCTCACTGATAATGAAGAGTGACGTCAACTGGTTTGCAGTATGGACGTACAATTTTCCAGTCGTTACCTACGTTGACTGCCACGCCGCCTATTCTGTTTTATATGCTCCATCCTCTTTTGTTTGTCCGCTGGTCACATGGAATGTATGAACCCTACCCGTGGATCTACGCTAGACATGACCACAACTGAAAATGACCTAAATACCTAAACAAACAGCGGTGGATAAACGCGTCTGATATAATTAATATACAGAGTTGAAACGAGCATTGAAACGTACTTACACTCATTCAATGCTTTACCTAATCTCTGCTAACTACATCGTTTATTCGAAGACTTTCATCATCATCTATCATTTACCCATCGCACTCTCCTTTGACAGGGTCCAGGGCGGTGCCTCGGAGTATTGTTGGAGCTCAGTAACCAGAAGTTCCAAATATAAATTTCTACCGTTTTCTGCAAGTCGACAACTACAGCCCTTTCTAATTACCCTTAAAAATTTTGAATCGGCTTCTACGTAGGTCGCGCATCACACACTGGGAAACGCTGCTACAATGTTTTCATATTCATATACAGGTCAATTAGTACACGTACGTTGTGTACTCCCTCTTTCCATGATTTTAACGAACGGGAGTATTTATCTCCCGTATTCCATTAGACAACTATGTCTGTACGCGTCGTATCTATTTACCCCTACTGTTCAATGTAGAAAATGTAGATATCTATTAAAAAAAATGAGCGAAGAAAACACCTCAAGACAAACGTAGGCAGCCTTCCGTCCTATTCACAAAGTACTCGGCACAGTTTACACGCGTCAAAGATAAAGTACACTTAGAATATTGGAAGGAGGCTGCCCAGGCCTGTCCTGTAGGTTTACAGATGATATCTGAATAAACTTCGTGACATGAGCACCTTCAAGCTAAAAAAGGCTATGAAAGCTCAAGGCGCGCGGAGCATTTTTCGGTGGCAGGAACCAATGCTTGCTGAAAATACCCTTAAAATTAGAGACGTCATACATCTGCAAAATAAAACAAGGTTCCCAGTCCATTAACATCTTTCAGTGCTACACCTTTGTCATATATTTTCGGACTACGGCATTGGCGTACCATTTTTAGAATTTAAAAGCACCCTTCCTTAGCTGTAACCACTACGCCCTACCCCTTCGACCTAAACTCTTTTTTGGGGGGTGGGGGGGGGGGGGCGGGGGGAGACAATTTTTAAAGAAACGTCACCACGGGACGCCAATTGCAAATAGTGTACCAAGAAAAGCTTTGTAAATGAAGAACGCGTTGAGAATAATGCACTGACCTAATAGCAAATTTAGACGAAGCAGGCTTTTTTGTGAGGAAAACCAGTTTGACACGCTTTTATTCCTTCACTTTACATTGAAGTGAATTTCTGATTTTAGCTAACATAGAATAGCACATAGTTAACCCTTAGCGGACATACCCATAAATCAATTGTTTGGGGGTAATGATACTGACCGGTTACGTTCGGTTAGCTACATACTATACATACGTTAGGTAGTTAGATTATTTAATTAGGTTATATATTCTCCCTTTCCTTATTGTAGAGGGCTAAATTCCCCTTTTTGGCAAAAATCTCAGATTTCAATTAATTACTAGCCTCCGAAACTAGAATTTTGTCTTAAATGTGCCTACCCTCTTTAACAAATTATACTTCCCCAAAATGAGTATCCATGAGTGAAAAATTCGAGGCAAACCGAACAATTTAACGCAAGAAAACTTAAATAGCGCCTCTTCAACAATGCAGTGCTCTAAGAACGTCTAAATAAAGTCTAATTAAACAATTCAGAGATATTTTCATCGCCATCACTTGATTCCTTCGTTAGAATTGCTTCCTTGACTCAGACTTTCATTCACAGTGCTGTCTCTGCATCCACTCTTGAACGACGGTAACTAAAAGATATCTCAACTCCCAAGACTCTTATATCCCGTATCTATAAAATAACACCGATATATCTATCTCCCTAACTAACTGACCCACTCCTGCGATTAGATACAAGGAAATAGTAAGCAATTTAGCCTGTTAGTTAGGTAGTTAGGTTACTCTAAAAAGACGACTCGTCATTATTCAGGTTGAAAAAGAGTTTATCGTAAGACTCCCAACAGAACCTGGTGTCATAGTTACAACACAGGTAAACAAAGAAAGGGATCGAAATTTACAAAATAAATAAAAACTAGGAATGCGATTGGCTACAAACATTGAACAGATCATGCAAATGCGGACGTAAAAGAAGACGCTACTCTTAAATAATCATAAACAAAATATATTTGGCGCAAAAGATCAGGCGTGAAGTGCTTGACGCAAAGAGCCTCCAAAAACCCTTCAATGAAATACCAATTTACTTTCGTAAAATGACTGCAAAATAATCATCGGTAAAACCCACACTGCATTTAGGATTTAAGAGCAAGTGCTGGCTGATAGAAAAAGCTTTTCAACCTGAATATGGATAAGTCATCGTTATAGAACAATCTTTGCAGTTTGTACCATTAACAATCTATTTCAATTTATGATGTTACTTAGCGACTTTTAATGATTTGAAATACGGAAAGTGATCCGGGTTTAAGTCCATGGGCACAAATCTTTCTTTTACCTTTTCGATGAGAATAATAATTTGGCAAAAACCTTAATTAGCAGACTATCAAATTGATATAATGTAAAAGGTCCATATATCACCTAAAAGAAAAAGGATATTCCGTACTTATAGATTATCCTAGACGCAATCTTTGCCACTTGCAAATGTTACCAGTTGATTTACAGGAAAGTATGGTCATATTCGATAACGTTAAACATGGATCACTACTTAAGGCCATTGACCTAAATCCAGATTGCGGCATATATGCTCAGATTCGCAGAGGGGCAAAAATTGTGGTGATAGGGTAATTAGTTATTTAAGTAGATAAAATTAGGTATCCACTGAAGGCAAACTCAACCGAAACAAGGACGTTTTTGTTCGGTGAAACATTGCATACATTGACATTTCGATAAAGAGGAAACGGATGTGACAGCAATCAGTGCAGGGTTTAGCAAGAAACCTAAAAAAAATCAATTCTGGTGGAAACCACGTGGGCAGTTAAGAACCTTGAAAATGAAAAAAACTCTTATGATTCACGGTGCACAACAGTCTCCTATGAGCAGGACATGTTTGGAGCGTTGCTATAGTGAACTGCAGAACCTATATAAAATTTAGAAGTATTCACGGGAAAAATTTTTATTTGAACTAAAGTGGTTTTCTGTCAAACAAAAGGATCCTCACAATAGAGTATACAAATCTTTCGTTGTCCGGGGGGAGCGAGTGTCGGTGAAAATGTGGTGCATCAGTTATAGCAACATCGTGAAATATAGATAGGGTTTGCACCACTTGCTCGGCGTCTTGGAGATACGTTCCAAATCAGTATCTAAAGCGACTTACTTATATGTTTCCTTCAATAGACTGTTACCAACACACATTAGCAGAGCATCAAACTGTTGCCCAAGTTACTAAAGTGACCACAACAATTTTGTACGAATTTAATCTATTTACTTTGTATTTTTACATGCCTGTCTTATTAACAGATAAAGCACTAACACGTCTCAAGTCAGTTGTGGTCATGGTTGGTATACTTTATCGTGCTGCAGCCTTTTCTCAGATACGTTTCGAGAGATATTGGTGTTTTCAGGCTATTGGAAGCTGGAGTGTTGCGGATTGTGAAGCTGTCTTTATCATTGCAGAGTTATACGGTATATTGTTATTGTTGTGGAGTGGCGCTATGCTAATTTTGTGTTTTCTTCGTGAGGGACAGAAACCATGCTAAGCGAAGGTAATAGTACTGTATAATGACCAACCAAATACATTTAGTGCAGACTCGGTTGCAAAGGGAACGCTAGTTTATGATATGGTTATTAAGACACCGATAAGTGACGATAGAGAAAGCACAACTATTGGAAAACTGTAATTGACGACGTATTATCTATACAGCACTTCCTTAGCTTGATTGAGAGTAAGGCTATTCACACTTTTATTCGATCTGACAAATAATAGTAATTACATTAGTAATTAGTAATTACAAAGTACTTCACTAATTAAAGCTGCATTTTAAAAAGTTTTATACATCA
>JAAAKM020006971.1:104157581-104198780 GCA_010016025.2 Alatinidae sp. Z8VKAUB7J3 | reverse complement strand
AAATTTGTCGCAATTATTTTATATTCCTAATATCGTTGGCAAGTGGTATTGAATTCATATGTCTCCCTATTATGACAGCATACTCTTACATTTTAAAACATATTCCCCATATTATTGCTATCGGGAAAGTTTTCCCGAAAATTAAAGGAACAAGATCCAGGAGCTACATTGTGCTACGTCCTACCTTCACACATTCCGTATTTGAAGGTCTTGAAACTGCCCAATGTATCAAAGATTTTCCATTCGAGTCCTTCATTTCTATAGCTTTATTCAAGGCATCTTCATCTGATTGAAGACTTTCCAATAAGCATTCAAGGTTATCGAGTTGATCAAAGTAACAGGCCCACATCAAAGGAGTCAGGCCATCGTGATCAGTGTGGGTACAATTAGCACCATGATCCAAAAGCAACTATTTGGAGGAAATAAAAACAAAAACACAGATTGAAAACCGGAAAGTGTTACCGTTGAAACGTGACCAATACTTTTAAAATGCAAGAAGCAAGGGAAGTATGAAGACATCAGAAGATAATTCATTTTTTCTCCGGCTGAGTTGAGTTGCCACTTTCCTGTTATCTAATAAAAGAAGGAAAAGAAACATGGTGTTACCAGCAACTCAACCTTCACTCCTTTGAAGAATGAGGTTATCTCTATTTTTTTCAAATGACCGAAATTTATTGCATTCATTAGATCATTTTAACTTCGTCAATCATGTCCACTATTTGACAGCAAACATTTAAATTTTACAGCCTTTCTCTTATATAATTGCTTTAAAATTTAGGTAATTTTTTTCTACACTGTAACACTGACTTCCTTCGCGTATACTATTTGTGAACATGATAATTCTTCGACTCACAGACGCGTAAGCGTCATATTTTCTGGACTCGGGTCCGAATCGAAATTACCTAATAGTGAGGTTAAGGGTTAGGAAACACAGTTAACGTAATGCCTCGATTAAGTGCTTCATCGGGCAAGCCTCCCCTTAAATAGGCGCTCCCCCTCTTGGTTAAATTATCAAATAAGCGCTCATCGTCGAATAAATGCCCATCCTTCAATCTTCAAAAACGGGCGCTTGTTCGAATTTACGGTAAAAACAATATTACGGAAAGATGGAAGGAAACTCAGTTTCTGTTTTTCTAGCTTTTATTCTTATTCTTTTTTCAATTTCTTTGTAACAGAAAAACTTCTTTAAAAAGCTTTCAGATATTATTATGTCAACATTTTCTTCTTTTCTTTCAGCTTTTCTACCAAAATTTCTGCCAACTTTATAGCGTTTGTCATTGTAATGTATTTGGCTGGAAACAACAGACCAATATTTTTCCTTCTTTAGGCAACAACTTCTGCCTTCAAATTCTTTTCGCTCGCTATCAGTCGTGAGATGATAATTTAAAAGTCGGGACACTTCAATAGCCACGTGCCCTATTGAGACAAGTTCACCATCAACAATTCGTAAACACACAGAGCGCGCTAGTCGTACGTTCGTGTTTCGTCTCTTCGATCCAGTTTGTAATAGAGTTGCCCTCCAATGAACGGCGACCAACAATACTTGTATATATGATGCCAAAGAACAGGACCTGTAAATTCAACTTTGTACAGCATTTCGTACTTTAAAGAACTTCCTCTTGATACTGCACAGTTCTCTGCATTCTTCAACTAGATCGGAATCAACATTCAGTTCAAACAAATTTGGAACCTAAAATCTACTTCTTTTTCGTTACCGTATTTCCTCTGATAAACATCGCGGCGTTTATTACAAATTCCAGTTTTTGGATGCGGCGTTTAAAGGGTTGGGTTTCTTTACAAAATGAAGAAAGTTATCGATCAACTGAAATTCGTGCAAAAATTCTTCATAATGAACTGTTGAAACGGAAAAGGCAATATTCGCTTTTATGTTTAGTTATGAAAGAATTTGTTGATAGAAAACAAGTAAAACTTGTATAAACCATTTGTTGTTTCTTGTTTGGTCTATTTTCTAATAAACTATCAAGATGCGGCGTTTATTAGAAGCGGCATTTATCAGAGGGCGGCGTTTATTACAAATGTTCGGTTAGAAGTGCGGCGTTAAGTAGAGGGTGGCGTTTATCAATGGAAACATGGTATTTTCACGCACGATTGAACTCCTCCACGTTTTCGAAGGGACGTTTTTCTACAGAAAAGAGAACAAAGAAAACTTTGAAACAACAAAGAGAGGGGGAAACAAGTCTTTTTTGTCAGATCATGGTGTTAAAAAATGCAAAATCTTCTAGTTATCGATTTAGAATTAAAAAACTAAGCCCTTTGATTGTATCTAACCGCTCTTACCAAGAAACACCTTTCATCTAGTGGCGCCGACCCTGCAAGTACCTTTCTTTCGCCTGCTTTGCAATTTTTCTGTACACGTTTTACCGTCCGAAATAAAACAACAACGACGCACATAGTTAACATTAATGAATCCTACCATTTTATGTTACAAAATCAATTACAAAGTCATCTTTAACAGCTATTAGCGTAAATAATTGTTGGGACATTACGCGAGGACATGCTATGGAGTAGCCTGCGTGCATACAAAAACTACTGACGTAGTGATGAACAATGTTTTCTCTTTCCAGACTTTTGTTTTCCGATTCATTTAAGTAAAACTTTCTAGAGACGAGACTGAACACATCCACAGAGTAAATAGCTAGCAAAGAGAGTTGACGACCTACGGCGGCCAGGTATTGCGAACGAGGAACAAAAGGAATATCACCACCCAATAGAATTTCTTGTATGATGTCGCTGGGATTCTGACACACCCTTTTGATTCGTTGTAAAACAATAAAAAGGCAATAGGGAGTTCAGGGTCAGTACGAGGCCACAAAAGGATACCAATGTTGATGCGTAACTACCCACTATAGCTGGGATAGTCAGCATGCAGGCTAGCTATAGAGTAAACAACTGCTGAAGGATAACCGCAAAATGTCAGAACCCCTTCGTAGTTCTTCGGCATCGAAATGACTCTGTACACACAGTTTCATACATGCATATACCTTTGGCAGCGCTTAGGTAGCAATGGGTTATAGGAAAGTGTTGTAAGGTAGCTTAGGAAAAATATATTTTGGAGATTATTTTCGAATTATTGGAGTAAATGAACCACAACATTTACCGAATGTCTAGAATTTATAACAGCCTTACTATCGATATGCCATTGTACTGGATGCCACAATTTGCAAGCACTCAAAGAGCATCATTTTATAAGTAATCTTCTATACACAAAAACCGTTTAATGCTTTACATAAAATTTACACTTCTTTTCTTTCATAGGAAACCAGTTTATAAGAAACCAGGGCTCAATCTCCGCAAAATTAAAGAAACTCGAGGGCTGGATGGGGCTGCTCTAAAAACCTAAAAAATCTCTGAAAGCGGTTTAGACAGTTTGATAACGGGTTATTTCATGAATTGGCTAGCCTGGAACAGAGGGTACCCTAAATGAAGTGTGAATTTACTAACAGCAGTGTGACTAGCCCCCTCCGTGTATTCCACCCCCTTCTACTTGGTACCAGAGAATAAGAAACTGCTAAGAAACTTTGAGGGCTCAAAAGGTCAACATTTTAAGAAACTTCGAGGGCTGAACGCTGAGATAGTTTCTATATAAAAAAAAATAAGTGTTCAGCTGTGAACAGATTTTGAGTGTCAATTATATTTTCGCGGGTTGTCGTGATCTGACACCTAGTTGAGTAACTATTAGTGGTCTCTCACAGCTTTTAAGAAGAAACTAAGTGACCAGAATATCAGGACATCGTGTTCCTTCCCAAATCGCTTTCTTAAAATCTTGATTCACCGGCGACAGACTGTTCAATCACATTTATTCTAGTAATTAACCAAGCTAAGACACAACAGGCCAAATAATTAATCACGAGAACACAGTTATTTGCACTCTGTGGGAAAATGAAGGTTTTTACTACTTAATTTACAACAAAATGATTATGATAAGTAGTCTTCGTATTCTAAGAGCTCTTCTCACTTCTTATTAAAGCCTGGTTCACATACGAGTAAAATCCGTCGCTAGCTCTAAAAGGATCGCAAGCAAGCAAGGAGATCGTTTTACTTAACTTCTGCTGATTCACATGCCCGGTCCAGTCATTGCAAGCGCAAATAACCAAAATGGAACAGAACAAAATTTTTGGTTACTTTCCGACGACTTTTTGCTTTGGCATATGTCAATCAAATTGTAACTTTCACAGCCAAGTAGCAGCGTTCGCATGCAAGTTAACCTGCCTTTAACACGCCAGACGCTTGTCTGGCAACGGGATTTACTTGTATGTGAACCATGTTAATTTTTACCATAATTGTCAATTCTTTGCTGTTACCGTGAACGTATTGCAAACATACATATGTATACTTTTTAACTCAACGGTATACCTTAAGTGGGAGGCCAAACATTGTCTCGTGTACGTTCACAATCAGTTGTAACTTATCAATTATATGATATCACCGTTGACCAAAAAATTGTCGGAAGTGGTTCCGGCATAGAAGGATTTTAAATATGATAGTTGTCAAATCATAAAAAAATAGAGTGCTAGAGTGATGACGTCACAAACCTTTCCTTAAGGAAGCGCAAGTAAAAATACACCAAACTGTAAACACTGCCACCAAATGTCTGTGGACAAAATACAGATTTCATATGTCGTATCAACTATACAAACAGCTGTTTGAATTAGCAAAAGCCCTGAAACAAACACTGCTAATTTTCCTCAATTCACAAAATTAGATGGATGGGTTCAGATAACATGATGGCATGATTCAAATTTTGGCAGCACGTATCTCTGCAATCTTGTAAGATATATTCCTCGAACTTTCACAGCTTATCTATATCAACAAGAGGCATGTGCAAAAAATGAATATGATATCCATCAAATAGTTGAGTCACACTTTCTGTACTCTGTTAGTTGTATACTATCGCAAGTTTAACTTTGTTCATGGATGATTACAACCTATCACACGAGGAAGGTAAGAGCACTGCTTTTAAATAGATTCTGGACTTGAAAACAAGTCGTGGGAAACGCAGTTGACTTTCAGCTAGATCAATAGTATTATATCTTAAAATCTGAAGAAGGGAACTAGCAGCTTCTCCAGTGGTTTTGGTAAATGTCGCTGGCGTAATAAAAAATCATTATCTGTTGTAAGTCACCCAAAAGCTATTCAAAACCCAACACCTTAAAGAGGTGTTCGGGGACCTCAGCTTTTCCATCTTTCAGCCCAAAAATGTTTTTCTGTAGTAACAAAAACTAAAGAAAGAAATGAAATAGAAATGAGATCCAGGAGTCATCTCTGAAAATATCAACAGGTTCCAACTGTTATAAATTTGTTTCTGTGCGGGCAAGATAAGTTAATAGTAGACTGAAGTTAAGAGTCAATACGTTTCTTTAGTTCTGCACAAATCCAACCACTCCTCTCCTAACTCAATCAGCTACTACCTCTACTCTGCCAATTGAACAAGTTCAACCACAAAACAATGTCGTTAACTGGCCCTTTGGGAATTCTATTGAGCAAGAAGTGCTTCTGCTCATGTGAATAAGCACGAAGATCATTACTCAGCTGGCCGTTTATACTCTAGAAGCCCAGGCCTGTAACTAGATAGAAATAGAAATAGAAATCATGAACCCCCAATGCAATCAAAGAATTCTTATTTACAAACAAGTTCTTATAAACGTCCCTAAAAACATAAGTTCAGAACAACAACTCCTCTCTAAATATCAAATAGAATGAAAAGAGAAACTTTTAATTGTCTTTCAGTATTTTCATGAAAATACTATCAAGAGCTGCCTTGGTCCATTTCACTTGCCTCAAATGGCAGACGATACCGGTTTGATTTCATGATAGGCTAATGGTGACATCAGGAGGACCATCTGATCTTAGTTTACAGCTCCAACGAAAACCTCACTTATGCGGCCGCCGCCCTAGCCCCTGTCAGCGGGCGCTCCGAGACATAAAACCGTATTATCACAGAATTATTGTCAAGCTATTATATTTGTTTCACATAGATGACGCATTTCTCGCAGATCTTTACCGAACTTTTGTTAATCAAGTTGGATTTATTGTCATATTGCTCTCTCCATGATCCTATTTGTAATAACGGCGTCAAAATTGAAGATGCTGCACGTTTTGTAAAAGTCAGTCTGTCTAAAAATATTGGCACTCTCATATTTCTAGCTTCACTTTCACGTATACCTATAAAATGATGGATTAAGTTACGTAACTGTTGATAAAATTTACCTTATGATCGCTGAGATAATGATCTGCTGTTAGGTCTGCGAGTAACAAATATTTCTGTTCAATTTATCGAAGTGTTTAAAAACTATTATTAACACGGATCGTCACTAATAGGTATATTTTGTTGCTGAGTATCCTAACGCAGGCCAGATTTCTTTTATCATAACATGAATTGCTTTCGCCTCCGAAGACTATCTTTTCAAAGTCGATAACTATGTCTTAACACGTAATGCATCAGGCATGATAGGATGTATTAAATACATGTTTCACCCCTTCTTCCAAAGCCTGTATTTATAATTAGTATTGGGCGGGATAAAATAAGACTTACTACTAGCAAGGTGTCACGCACGCAAATAGGTGGGTAGCGTTTCATACTGGGAACACAATTTATATCTTGTGGAGGGAACTGCCCACAAATTTCTTCAAACTGCGAAGGAAAAGGTGGGAAAAGTACTCCGACAGCAAGTACAGATGGATCAAAGCTATAAACCTTATTTCACAAAATAAATCCTGCTAGTATTCCTCTGAGTTTAGGTGTACCTTTATCGTGAAGGGCTTGAGAAGAAGGACTTAGCTTATAATTATTTAAAATACTTTACATCTTACGTTGATAGGACTACAGGTAGTCTAGATGTTTATTCCTTTATCAGAAGCAGTGATTGCAAAAAACATGTATTTTCTCACCTAACTGTTTTTTGATGATTATTTTCCGCATCACTCTATATTAATTGAATCAAAGCCTCGGATTCAGTTACCATCAATTTATATATAAAACTCACTTGATGTAGTTGCAAAGATAAATTCAATTTACTTGAGGGATTTTGTTGCTTGTTTGCTTGTACTACTCTATCTTGTACTACAAATAAGTTTAAAAGTTGTTTCACCACGAGCATGTGTCACTACACGATCCTTAACCCTACTCAAGATGGGCTTACACTGTTTCTTTTTTTATAAGAATTCTTTTTATAGGAATCATAAGGCTCAAAATCCAGTCCTTAAAATCTAAGAATATTTTAAGAATCACCCTCAGGCTTAAATGATACCAAATTAAAAAATTTAAGGCTTAAGGCTCCTGTCGACTCAGAAAACTTTTCCGCGGAAAGGTCGGATAGGAAATGTTTTTATTGGAAAGATTTTCCTAGGAGAGTTTCCACTCAGAATTCAAATTGTTGGAAAATGAAGTGCCTATCAAGAGAGAAACCATTAAGCTCAGGCAAATTTATGTAATTCTTATAAAAAAAGAAACAGTGTACCAAGTGCAGGCGCCAATGAGTTAAACTTTCTCATAACTTTCTCAACTCAAAAGATTTTAATATGACTTTTTCTAGCAATCTCTGTGAACTATTCAGCAAAGTAATTATGGCTTGAAAACGTAAAACGTTTGGATCATTTTGCGAAATTTTTCAAAAAACCAAAGGTCAAAGTGTTAAAAATCTGAAGATTGTGAAGATCGAAAATTCTGAAGGTCGTGCCTGCCACTGCCGTGGAAAAATCTTTCAGTATTTCAGTACTAAGTCTAAAAATATGAAAATTGCATTTGACAAAGCGTCGTGCCATAGCCCAGAAGTACTTATAGCCAAAGTCAAAGGAATAACCAGTGCTTACTCAAAACATTTTAATAGCTGTAATTGATTAGGACTAAGTCTCACAGACAAAATATGATAATCGAATGATTGCATAATAAAAAATGTAACAAAAATGTGTGAAAAATATCTTATTTATTCCTATTTCCGAATTTTGGCGAATCACTTCCTGCTGCAAAACCTTTCTTTCATTTAAACGTTAAATATTAGCTAAATTATACAATTTTGATTATCTTATAAACTTGGTAGTCTACTTTACTCAAAACTGTTAAATTTGATATAAAACCACGCACCAGCTTATAATAATACTTTGGAAACTCACATTTTTACCACATATGCTCTTCAAAGAATGACGTCCTAACTATAAATCCAATTAATGTTTTTTAAGGAAAATTTTTAGAAAAAGTGTGCTAAAAAATTTTAGGAAAAGTAACAAAACTACTTATTCAAAATTTATTGAATGTTCGATACAAAAAGGTTTCATCAAGGGAATTTCGGGTACCTTTGAGCATACGGCTCATTTGGCCCATGTTATACAAAAAGCTAAACTAAAGCAGCGTTCTGCATTTGTTACTCTTCTTGACCTTAAAAAGGCGTGAGGTTGACCATTCATTGATACCTATAATTCTTCGATACCATCACATCCCTGAATTTGTCATATCTGTAATCTCAGAACTGTATGATCAGTTTTATACATCCCTCGCATGTGATAAATTTCGTACCGAGTATGTTCAAAATTCAAGTTGGGTGGGGCGGGGTTGCTTTAAGGACGGATGCTGAAAAAATTGGGCTCCCTGATTTGTTTTTCATCCTTCCGCCTCTGTAATTACTGCAAATCTCGACATTCTGCAAGGTCAGTTGCTCTTTGCTCTCATCCACCTGGATCTGTCCCTGCTTATAGGGACGTGTAATTTTTCGAAAGAGTTGTTTCAAGATAGGGCAGTGATATATTCCAATGGCCCGTTTATTTACTCTTAGGTATAATATCTTTAAGCATAATATCATCCAAGGCAAATTGTTTAAAAGCTTTAAACAAAGGGTTTTCAAAGAAAAGTAAAGACCCATATTAAAACAAATTCCCATAATAATTCCAACTCATAGCGACCACAAACTACTATTAAAGAATAAATGAAACCCAAAACAAACACAAATTAAATAAACAGTCATAGTAAACATTTAGATAACAGATAGTAATATAAATGAATAAATAAATCTTGGAATGAGCAAAAATTAAGTTGAATGTTCAAGTCAAACTTAGTACGAACAAAAATCACTACAAACAGGAGCCTGACTGCTAATCCCTTCCCATTCCCCATCCTGTAACCGTAAATGTCTAAAGCCTATTGTGTCATTGGTGTTTTACTGAAAACTGTACGGGTTTTGAACAGTCCTTGGAAAAAAAAACAATAAAAACAAGCTAAACATCCTTTTTGATATATAATAATATTAATTGCTGAAAGCTCAGTAGTTCAAGATTTTGTTTCGTTGTAATTTTATTCTTATTTTTCAATGTTGTAAATATATAAGAAAATATTTGTGATAAAAAAATTTTCAGTTCACAACGTTAAAGAATCAAACAAATTTAAAATGAACAAAACTTCTTATTTCAAATAAGCTTACTAATTGTTTTTTTTCTAACCTTTATCTTACCGTACTGTGGCAACTCAGCCCCCTCCCCCTTAAAAAAGTGAAAAATTGAAAGAAATACAAAATAAAAGTAAATGTGGTACTACAGAAGTAAAGAAGATGCTTTTTGAATAAATAAAAATTTCTGACGCCCATAAAATAAAATACGCACATAAAATAGATAACTTAAATAGAAAAGCCCTGAAGAACAGATTCTATGAGACACCATTATTAAAATTGAATCTGTGCTGGAGTATAAACCGGACATACATATGGCTAGGACGAAAAATGGTATATTATCAAGGTCGTATCAAGGAGGGTATTGATTGGGATTCCCCCTCCCTCCCACCGAAATTTCTATCGGACTTGTTAAAAACAACTAAAGTGCATATAAACAAGTTTTTAATGCTTTTTTTACCCCCCTCTCCACATAAGCGAAATATCCCCTTCCCGGACAAAAATTTTGTCTACGGCATTGTGTATTATTTTCTACTTACATTTTGGGTTTACACGATGCATGCACAGTAATACATTGAAAATAATTGAAAATAACTTTTATTTAAAAATTTCTATTTAAAATGTAGTTTAAATTCTAGCTAATTTATTTATTCATTCCCTTTTAGGTAGTAATCAGTGTGAGCTTGCTTGTCTTGCTGAGGGAAAGAATTTTTACTACTCTTTTGGAAAAGCTGCTGATGGCATTACTTGTAGTCTGAATAATGGAAACACAATTGAAATGGGTGTTTGTGTCAGCGGAAGATGCTCGGTAATACAATTAATTGTAATTTTATTTATATCTAATTTAATTTTATTATGCTCAGTAATAATTTAGGTTAGTATTTGTATTTTATTTAATATGTTCAATATGTGCTTTCTTTTAAACTTCATTCGATTTATTTAAATCTAATATTTAGCAGCGTCTTGCAGTTGATTTTAATTCACAGTGCTTAGTTAGAGTGGTAATTAGGTGACACTCTGAAAGCTCTTCGTAGACAGTCACTTTTTCTGCGAAAATTTTGAATGAACTGACTACAACAGTTTAATAGCTCCTTTTGAAGAGGAGGTTTATGACTACTTTTGCTAAAAATGAAGGTCTTTTACGTTTGATATACAAGTCTTCCACTGTCGAACAGTTTGCTATTGAGAACATTTTAAAAATTTGACTTCTCAGTCGTTGTTTTTTTTTTACCAGTGCTGTATCTAGGATTTTTTTATACAGGAGGGGGAGGTATTATACCAGAAGAATTTTTTGTTAAGAGAAGGGGAAGGGTTTGCCATAAGAATGAGTTTACATCCCTTGGACGTTAAGAGTTATTATTTTTCTTTTGCTTCCATTTTTTTAGACTAATATACGAGTTTGACATTTTTTATTATTTTTTTAAGACGATGTTTTTAACTTGCATTTTGTGACCAATCTACGAGTCGGAGTATGTTTTTGGTGAGGGGAGGCTCAAACCTGATACTTCCCCTAAAAGGCCCTGTTGTTCGTAATAAATAAATTGATAGTAGGGAAAACTAACGTTAACAAAGAAGATGTTGATGAGTTAATCCAATCTTACCTCAAATCTTTATCGAATGATTATCCTTCGGAAATTGTGAAATGCCGAAATAAAAGTGAGGAAGAGGAAACCGATAAAACGAAAAAACTTTGACAATAAGATAATGAATGAAGATTTCATGTATCTTAGAGATTTTTTGACTGTCATGGAAGAATGTGATCCCAACGAAGAGCAACTATCTCAAGTATGTAGGGAAAAATGTAAAATGTTACAGAAACGTTTACCAAAAATTGAAAAAATGCGTTCAATAAATTCTCTTCAAGTATTTAAAGAAAACACCCGAAAAAAATACCTAAATGTCCCTCGTTAATTTGATTATCTTTTATGATTAAATATTTTAAAATACGCTCTTTGGTAAATTTGCTTTTACCTCCCTTTAATTTTGAAGATTTGGGAATTCAAACACACTTTAAGAACAAATATGTTCCAAAGTTGAAACCTGCTTGTATAAGGTTCAGTCCATGGATTGATGATGTCAGAAATGCTGTAATAAAATCCAGCAATTTCATTTTTTGTTTGTTTTATAACTTAGTTTATTCTGTTATGCTCAATAATATATTTTTGGTTGATAATTTAATTTTTATGTGAAAACTTCCAAACTATAATTTCATTCACATTTTATTCATTTTAAAAAAAATTAAGTATCTAGCAATGTCGTAAAATGCCTTGTTGAAGGTTTTTAGTTAGAGTGGTAGAAGGGTGGCACTTAAAAAACTTCTATTTAGACGAAGTTAAACTTTCTGTGAACATACAGAACGAAATGAGTACAACAATCCAGTAGCTCTTATTCAGAAAGAGGTTTCTGGCTATACTCGGAAGTTTTAGTTGTACTAGGGTGGCCGTCAGGTGGTATGGTGCTGTTTGGTGGTCTGGTGCTGCTATATTTTTTTTACGAAAGTGCGACATTCATCATTCAATTGGATGGAATTTTTGAATCAAAAGACAATATAATTCCAAAGTAGGAGTATCTGTATCATTTTTCTTGAAATTTCTTGTTATAGTGCCTTTGACAGACGCATTGGGTAAATCAGAGACATTGTGACGTATCTCAAGAACCAAAAAACATATTGAAAAACAAAAAATAAAAATTGACCTAGCGTGTTTATTTTAAGGTGATGCACACTTTAACAAGAAAATTTCACATACCCCATATGAAACTGTCAACGATGATTTTCTGATTATTACCGTTCGAATTATCCTAACCCTAATTAAATAATTTTTTTTTAATTGGTAAATGTTTGTAACTAGACATAATCTTTTTACAGGAAATCCTTTTTTTTGTATATATTGATATACCAGATATGAAAACTAACTAAAAAGACCGGCTGACTCAGATGATTGTGCATCAGACTACCAGTCTTGGGGCCATAGGCGTGAGCTGTACGTTTTCTTTTTCTGTCGTTAAAAAGTGAAATAGTTGAGAATTACCTTGTTTCATCTCACGGCAGGCAGATTGAATTAAAACATTCAAGACCATTTTTGGGACCGGAAGGGCTAGAGGGGAGAGTTGACTTTGAATTTTGTGCATGAGAGACAAACAACTTAAAACAAAAGAGTCCTGACTGTGGCCGCGATTCTAACCACCATGAATCTGCCACCATAAATATGGTGGCTCTGAGGTTAGAAATAAGTTACTGATGATTATGAGTATGTTTGCTGAAAAAGGTAAAGTACCTAATGATTTTAGGAAAACCATAATTAAACCACTGTATAAGAAAGGTGATAAGAGTGAGGGTTATAATTATCGAGGAATTAGTCTGGTCTCTGTAGGTAGCAATTACTTAGTAATATGATACTTTTTAGACTGAGAGATGCTCTAGACAAAATTATAAGAGAAGAACAGTGCGGTTTTTAAAAAGGTAGAGGATGCATCGACCAAATCTGCACTCCTAGGCTAATAATTGAGAAATGCCTTGGTTGCTAAACACCTTTGTTCCTCAGTTTTATAGATTATGAGAAAGCGTTCGATTCTGTTGATAGAAGAGCTTTAGCAAATGTCTTATTAGTATTAATTGAGAGTTCGTTGCTTGAAAACCGTGTTTTTGTACTAACATTTTAATAAATTACGGTTCAACTTGTGGGATTTCCCCAGAAACATTTATGATCGGGTCAATTTATTTACTCCCTTTTGACATTTTTGCTACTTATTATAAATTCCCTCGGGATTTAGTGACTTATTAACTGCGGAGACTTGGACTAACAGATCTAATTAACTTCGGATTGAACTCGACTGGACTCTTTGTGCATAGTATCAGATTCTATTTGGATCTGGAACATAGCGGCATCTACTTCAAAGGAATAATTAGCAAAACAGGCGGCGTGCAGTGTATATAAATGTAATAAATAGTCTCATTTTAGCTGTGGAAAAACTGAGTACTCAAATGACTTGATGAAAACCTTTGTGTTGAACATGTGCACAAAATGATTCTCCAAAAAATTGTGGCCTCTGCTGTAATTGATGCATACACAGTTCTTTCTCTGCAGAAGCCCTCGGGACGATTCTTTCTTTTTACGTGTGAAAAGTGCTTAAGCCAGCGTATTAGAGTGGGTCAAAATGTCCCAGTACTATGTATCTGTTCAATACAGTAGCTTTGCTACCAGTCAAGTCACGCAGACTCAACAAAAGTATCCTTAGTCCATTCATACACATTAAGAGACTCATACAACTGATCATACTCCCGAGTGACGTGTTTGCAGATTTCACATAGGTGGAGGCTGCAGAAAGGCGGAGAATTGCACGTTTCTTCATATTCGCCTGTATTTTTTTAAAGGTATTTGCCATGACGAGTATTGTCTTCTATATTTGTGTAAAAAGTTCTGTCATAAATTTTGTTTCATGAATTGTTATCCTAATGTGCATCTCACTTTCCATAGATAGAGAAAGCTACATTTTAAGACTGAATTGCAAAGTCCAAAAAACGGGATGTGAAGAAATGCATCTCTGTTGATGCAGGGCAGCCAAAGACGGCCATGTCTAGTCACTCTTATGAGTTTGAATCACTTACTGCCTCTCTTAAATCAGCCAATGCCTTCCTCCATTTTACAGCCTCCTTCCCTTGTTGAAAACCTGGAAAACGGGCAAGAACTAACATTAGACAGCATTTTGACAATTTGTCCAAACAACCAAGGGAGTTGGACTTTTAAAGAACTCAAAGATTCACCCACCAATCAAACCATGTTTTCCGAGTTTTCCACTCGGAACCGATTCAGTGGCCTGCCAAGCAAAGTCGAGACCGCAGTGTAAAGCCCTTAATTCATCCCTATTCATTTCCAAAAATACTAGTGTCATATGTCAGGCCACTTATGAACAAAATGGAAGAGGTCAAACTATGCTTGAAAAATGAACTTATTGATATTGCTTTTTTCAGTGAATTGTGGTCTGCGACTGAAGACTATGTTGCATTTAATGGATGTTATACCTATTTTAAGCCAAGAATGACACCCGATAAAATTACAGTAACACATGTTGGAGGTGTTGGTATTATTTGCGATCATTTATAAAAACTAGAGTTCCCAATTTCAACAATAAACCAAGTAAACACGGTTTCAAAGTCTTATGGTTGAGGTACAGGCCTAAGAGGCTACCTAAGGAAGTGGCATCACTGGTGTGATATGTGTTGTTTACTATCTACCCTATGGCCCCTATCGTAAAGACCTTGTGAATTACTTACTGAGTTGCACTGACAATGTAAGATCCTTGTATCCTAACACTGGTTTCATAATGACTGGCGACTTTAATGACTTGTATCCCAAAATGGATAAGCAATTCACTGTCACTTAGGCAGATTGTTAATGTGCCAACAGGAGGTAAGCGCATGTTAGATCTGATCTTTAGCAACTGTACGGAATATTACATTACCCCAGTTACATTACCCCCACTAGATATGGGCGACCACCTGTGTGTTGCTTGGGTAACTAATTATTTTATCCCAAATGGACAAAAAAATGTGTGGAGTACAGGCCCTACACACCCGAGCTAGTAAATATCTACAAGAAACTGCTCAAAAATTGTGACTGGCGTGATATCCTCTCATTGTCTGATGGTGACAAAATGGCACGTATATTTTGTAGGGAACTCTTCGAAAAATACTCTGAAATTTTCGCACAAAAAAGCAAAATATGTGAAATCTAGTGAAAAACCATGAATTACTCAAGATATACTGGATCTGATGAAATTGAGGAATGAATTCCATTTAACTGGACCTGAAGAAGATTTCAAAAGGCTAAAAAAATACAATGTGTATAAAATAAGATGTTCACGTAAGCAATATGGTTCAAAAATAATAAGCAAAATACGTCAATCCAATTCAAGGAAGCTCTATCACACAGTCCAAAAGATTATCGGCAAAAAAGTGACCAAAGTTGAAGTCAGAGATAATGATGGTAAAACCCTGCAACCTAATGAGATTTCATCAATATCGATAAAATAGACTGGAATGTTGTAGTTCGATAATCACTGCTAAACAAGTAGGCCTATCACTTGGTGACGTACAGTACATGACCACAAGAAAATTGATGAAATTGAAAGCTGCATGAGCGTAAATGTTAGGAAGTAAATTACCAGCACTAAAATTATAACCCGCAGTAAATACTCAAATTTAAATGAAAACTAATGACGGGGGGACTTTGAGGGGATTTTGAGGGATTTCAGTAGGCCTATCCCCTCCCTTGGTCTAAAGATACATGATGGGTTTTCAGCTTCTTCACTTCAATTGTAATACCCCAATTTAACAAGTGCAGCAAGAAATCCCACCACGCTTGTTATCAATACCCCCTCTACACGCAAAAAAGATAATTGAGGCTTTTAATACTGAATCAGAAAAGTCACTGAAATATCTATCTTCCTTCTTAGGATTCTTGTAGAATTTTGTCAACCCCTCCTCGACAATTCTCGTCTCAAGATTCTACTATGTACGTCTTTACTAACTTTACTACAACAGTTGCATTGACAGGCTCCCCAAATTTGAAGAATAGCCCCTCTAACTTTCTATTTCACTTTGTAAACACAGCCAGTGGTTGCTTCGTCTGCCATTTTATTCTTTCTGACCCGCGCAATCAAACCGTTCTTTGCGCGGATATCATGGGCAACTGCAACAACAACACCTAGCTTCCTCGTCCTTTGTGACGTAGATTTTGTACCTTGTGACGTCAAAAGTAGCCTCGTTCTAGCATAACTCCGTTAAAGAATCACGTATATGGACTTACAGGTGCGTGTACGGCGAAAACCAAAGTAACAGTTCGATTCCTCAAGAGAAAGCGAACAAAATATCAAAAAATTTCTGACCACTGGATGTACACTTGAACAACTGCGTTGTAAAGCTTGACAAAAAAAGCAAGAAAAAGAACTGAGTTAGTAGAACTAGAGAGAACTAGAAATTATAAAGATGATTTATTCAAATCACGTTTCCATCAATGTCATCTCTTCAAATTTCACAGTTCAGGAATGTCCATTCTATCACATGATACAATGCATTGTGGAGTACCTACTGTCACAATACATTGAAATCACTTGAGGAAACACTTGCAAAAATAACAACAACAAAATAGGGTTACAAGATAAATCTAGCATTGGAAATGTGCGCTCTCAAAAGCTCTTAGTGAAATCTTTAAATGAGCATCACCGGCATCTAAATAGTTTGTAGTCATAACATATCCAAAGTCATACAAGGCATACTAGAGAAGTTTAAAAAACATCACCACTGTGATTCAAGCCGGTGAGCCACACTTTGGCACTATGTGCTCTACCAACTGAGCTAGATGAACCCTGATGCTACGATACTCCACCAAAGTCACCAAAGCGCTAACACTGATGTGTGATGATTTCCACAATGAAAGTCAACCAACACTCATCTATAATTTTGTTATATCACCAGAAGACTTTCTATTCAACAAAATTTCTGATCCAAATCAAATGTTAATCACAGTGGCAGTATGTGGTCATGGCAGATTTGTTACAAGAACCATCACACTGCTTCCCTCCCTTTGCATATGTATAGCATGGGTTTATGTATTTTCTTATATGGCAGGATAACTTTTTTGAGTTACACTGCAGTGCTTCATACAACTAGAATGTTAATTACCCCCTGCACATTTCCTGTCTCTTTGGAAGAAGAGGGCTATCGCAACTATGGATTATTTTTGCTGTCCTTAAATAGAACAAAAGTGATAGCACAATTAAGCATCTTTTTACACTCTTGGGTGCCCAATAGATGCCACTCCCCTGCTAATCAATTTTTCAAAAAATTTCCACCCTGGACGTTTTTATTCCACCCCCTTGCCTATAATTTTTTACGTAATCGCCCACCCATGACAATTTTTTGAGGAGGTACTTTGGCAGGCAAGTAGAAAATGTCTTAAAATATGAACACTAAAATATCAAAATCACACATTAAAAGATGAAGGTGGCCTTTTATGAGGCTTGAAGAAGCATGCAGACGCACATTACAGATGTTAGCAATAATACTGTCATTGAGCAGGAGGATAAGGGTAAATTTTTTTTTAAATCGTGGAAGACATGTAGGAGACTGCCATGACTTCGAATAACTGACTATTGTTTGTGTTGACTTACTTTACGTTTAGGAAGTTGCAGTTGATTCTAACGATTGATTCTTGACTTCATTTTTTACACGTTTTTGGTCGTTCCCCCCCCTTCTATTAGACACCCAAAAGTAGATACCCAGATACTATATATATGATGCAATTCTGGTACTAGTGTATGCAAAAAATCATAGTTAACCCCCCAGGCAGGTGGGGGTCCAGCATTTTCAATAAATTTTGTCCAGGTGGGGGTTGGCTCAAATCCCATTTACAGGTGTCGGTTGGCCTCTAAGGTAAGGGTTGATACTTGCAGGTGGGGGGTGTCAACTATAATCTAAAATAAATTGTGTGCCCAGTGGTATCCACTTCAAATTAAAAGTTGTAATAGTGATTTTGGTTCACCGAGGAAGGGCTCGACAAGGAAGCGGCACTGTGAAAGCCTTCAAGTGATGAAATGAAGTGGTATTGTGTAACCTTTCAAGTGATGATAAGTTTCAATGGGACAACTCATCACCCAACCAACTTCTTGAGACAAGAAGATGGGTGTGTCAGCATTTTTTCTGCAAGGAAATGAATGAATGAAGAGAATGCATTTTTTCTTCTTCATTGTAAAACCTTTCAAGTGATGGAATGTTTCAATGGCACAAGAGGGTGGGAAAGCACAGTGGCTGAATCAAAATCATTTGCAAACTTTGATCCAGTCCTTATGTTCAAACAAACTTTGGCTGAGCTATTTACATTATTGGTGGGAAATGGTGATTTGAACTTATGCGCAAAAAATTTCTTCCAGGTGGGGGTTGGCCTTTAGAGTACTAGGTGGGGTTGTCTTTGTAGGTGGGGGGTGATTTTTCAAGGTTGGGGTCCAGACCCCCTTCCAAACTATGGAAATGGAACCAGAGCTTGTATCTTGTGTTTGCTTTCTGGCGTCTTAAATACTTGGGTTTAAACATGAAATGCAGAAAATTGCCATTACATTTCTTCTTTATGTAAGACTGAACACCTACCTATTGAATGTTAACATTGTTTCAATTCCAATTACTTCCACTTCTGATAAAATGGCTGCAAAGTCCGTAAAAGAACTGTGGACATTCTTTCTTTTTATTAGGAATTCTATATATATATATTCACAGTCTGGAACTGATTCAGTTGATCACCATTATCAGCCGCTTTTAGAGAAATACCAACAAATGCGTACATAAACATATAAACTTTTACTCTCATGTGAGGCTGGCAATCTGTTAGGCACACTCAAGGCCACAACTCAGATTGGTCAGTGACATTTATTCACTTGGTATTTACTTGAGAGAAAATGGGTAAATAGTCAAATGAAGATAGCCAGAATGAATGTATATACTTCAGAATTATCTACCGTGATCAAATAAATGATGACGTACAGTGTGCATTCATAGGATTGAGTGCCATGACTCTACTGGCAAGCTAGGGAAATGCAGGGACTTATGCAATGTACTTGGAAACAATGGGAGTACAGTGGTGACTTCAGGCAATCTCCCAGCAAGAACAACTAACAGTGTAGCATGTACAGTAACACTTACTGCATTATCTATTGCCTTGTTATTTATGATGAGAACTAAACATGTTTCCTAATGTTCAATAGCCAAGTCATACTATTGCATCACATTACATATAGATGATAGATTAAGCATGCATACTATAATAGACAAGTCTGATCGGTAAGAAAATAGGGCGCAGATATACATATAAGGTGCTTGTGGAGGTCTCTAACATAGTATGCTAAGTGTTTTACTCACACTCAGTATTCTACTCAGTATTCTACTTACTTATATTTATAAACTGATATGTTGCTGAAGTTTAATTGTTTCCTTATGTTGAAGGTAATAGTTACATTCTATAGTACTCAGGAAGTTCTTAAAAGTCAAGTTAATGTGCAGTGAACATTGGGCTCTTTGTATAAACTTTGAGGAGTCTGAACCTTTTAACATCACATAAATTTGAAGACTGAGATGTTGCTTCGTAACTGATATGCCAAGTAATGTTCTCTCACAAAGAGGACACAGAAACAAATAAAAGGACACAAGACTTACTTACCAATAGTGTCAAAAGAAGAAAAATCTTCCCTGATGATAAAATGGAATAAATTACCCAAACGACTTTGATTATGTAATAGCCCTCACTTTTAAGTTGGTGGTGACATCCCTGAAATATAACACTAAACTTATAAAGAAAGCTTTAAAGTCAATAATGTTGTGTGTTATCTAATTTTGTTTTTATACATTACACATTGTACTATGTAATACTCAGTTCTTCTAAACAAATTAGTTTTATGGTTTATTTATGTGATACCCAGATTTTAAAATTGCCACTGTTCTTGTACGCAAGTGCTCATGTATTTATTTCACTGTCCTCAGGCCAGAAAACAGATATTCTATAAATCACAACTGCTGCTAACTGACCATATCCAAAAATACCCTTTCTCTTCCAACAATTTCCAAGTCCAATTCTATAGTAAGCTTCCTTTCTTTTACTGTCACATCTTTTATACAAGTGCTTAGTGCCTCGTATCCATGTTTCACAACTGACATATCACTGTAATTCCTTACTTTGATTCTTTATTCAAGTGTATTCTATTATCATAAATTCTTAAATCGAATATCAAAACCTGGGGTTAGGCTACACTGGAGCTTTTTTTCGTTAGCTTTACCCTTTAACACTAACAACATATAATTGAATTTCATTATGTTGGATATTATGTAATCTAGTCCAAAAACGATCCTTAACCACTTCGATTATAACTTTGATCATATTGTTTCGCTTCTTTTTCATGCTACACACAGGCAGAAGGTGCTTCACTTCACATTGGTTTAAGATGCCGTTTTAGCACAGTCGGACACAAACGTAGGCGACGTAACCGTTGAGCACAGGCTAGCAGAAGAGTTCCATAAGCCCTATCCCTACAATGAGCATGACACAAAAGCTGTTGGTTATGGCAACAAAAGTGATAGCACGATTAAGCCTTTACATCACGAAGTAAATTTTCAGGAATCGATATAAAATATTTATGAGAAAACAGATGCAAATATTTACAGGCGGTGATCATGGGTCGATGGAAATTGATCAAATGGTGCTAGTTTTCCTCTACTTACCAAAAGGAGGCTGAGAGTTCACGTGTACCATGCCCCAGGTTTGTACTAAGGTTTCTACAAAATGTAGGGTTCCGCATGTACGTACAAAGCCCCAGCCGGCTTAATTCATTCTACTTTGTGTCATCACTTCAATGACTTCATCATTAACATATTAGACAAATCACCATTAACCAAAGGCATCCAGTTAACCACTCTAGTGCTTACTACTGGCACGTTTGCCCTCCCCAAGCTTGTTTGACAGTGAAGTTCCTAATCTCAATCCCAACAGTTCCTTTTATCTCATTACTGCAGTTGAGAGTTAAAAAGTGCAGGCAGCCGGTTCATGGCGACGCCATATGACTCTATTTCAAGATAAACAAAAATTTAAGCGATCCGTCTATAACAGACGTAAAGAAATGCACGTTGAAGCGACATGCACAGAGATTTACTTCTTCACAAAGTCTTCAACAACTCATACTGCAAGTGATTTACTTCAGCAGATAAAAATTCTAGACCATGTTCAATCATTTACACGAAAAACATGACAAACTTAACACAGAATTTAGCTTGTTACCTTCTCCCCAAAACTAGCGGATGATCCAGGATGACGAACTCGAATCTCCGTGCTTGCTAGCGGCTGATATCAAGCAATATCTGGTAAGTTAATCTCCCTTTTTCTAACGGTTAGTGTAAGGAGTAAGGTTTTGTGTACGGTTTTGTGTGCAGTCGACACGCCAGTTGGAGTGCGATTTGTATTGTGAGACTTTCAGATTTTAAATTAGATTAAATGTGATTGGTCAAGTAAACAATAAATAGCATCCGATTGGTTTAGCTCCATTAAGCCGAACTCCAGCAAAATATTCGATTTTTATAAAAACGCGCGAAACACGTTCTTATCTCTCATGTGAGGCCCTGTGTTCTGTTGTAGATCTCCCATGTCCTCACGAATCGTAGACTGTAAAGAACTTATAAAATCCTAACGAATACAAAAGGGAGATGAACCTAGCGTCTATATACGTCTTTAACTAGAAATGAGAATACCACACTAACGCAGGGGTGGATTCAAAATTTTTTAATTGGGGCATATCGTGGGTGTGGTTTGTTCGAAGTCTTGACCTTTAAGGGGTGATATGTAGATGGGAAGAAAAGGTATACTTAGTAATTTTATACGTTGGCTACAGAAATCAAGGGTTTAATGCAGAGGAAACGTCAATAACGCGTCACTTCTCCCATTATTGTCTAATATTTTAAACATTAGTACTTAATATTATTACTTTTTTCATCGAGAAGAGAGGATTTGAAATGTCAGTTGTCATTATTACTTTTCTCTGTCTATTATTGCTCATGCATCTTACAGTGTGTATAAACACAACGTCTAAAAACTTCTCAAGACATTTAAATGCAAAATTTAGTATTTAGTGGCCAAACAAGACCTCTTATTGTCTAAAAAACTTATCTTGGCTAATAAGGTCCTTCTTTTTACCACAGTTTACTGTATGTAGTTGTGGATCGAACAAACTCTATCTTGTTTTATAGGTAGATGAAAAGTGTTGACATAAAACTTTGTCTTAATTCCATCATAGATTATATATCACTAATGCGTATTACGTCTTGCAGACACTCTGAAATCTTAAAGATAAAGTAGATACTATAAAGATAAAGTAGATACTATAAAGATAAAGTAGATACTGTAAAGATAAAGTAGATACTGTAAAGATGAAGTAGATACTGTGAAGATAAAGTAGAAACTATAAAGATAAAGTAGATACTATAAAGATAAAGGAGATATTATAAAGATAAAGTAGATACTGTAAAGATAAAGTAGATACTGTAAAGATAAAGTAGATACTATAAAGATAAAATAGATACTATAAAAATAAAGTAGATACTATAAAGATAAAGTAGATACTATAAAGATAAAGTAGATACTTTAAAAATAAAGTAGATACTATAAAGATAAAGTAGATACTATAAAGATAAAGTAGATACTTTAAAGATAAAGTAGATACTATAAAGATAAAGTAGATACTATAAAGATAAAGTAGTTACTTTAAAGATAAAGTAGATACTGTAAAGATGAAGTAGATACTGTAAAGATGAATTAGATACTTTAAAAGCAGCAACGGGGGAAGAAAAGGCGGATTCAAATTTTTCATATTCCACCTAGGTGCCTTTGGTCATTGTGTGGAAAGGGGTGTTTCGTAACGATATGAATATCTTGCTGTGACTTTTACACAATGTGTGTCTTAATCAGTTTCAATTTTGATAAAGCTGAAAAGTGGTCACTTTAAAAGTTGAGATTTTGACAATCTTTGAGGGGTCCATGGCCCCCTCTGCCCCCTGTTCCCCCGTCTTTGAAAAATAGGGTAGATACTATAAATATAGAGTAGATACTGTAACTTGATACTAGTAGATACTATAAAGATATAGAAGGTAGTATAAAGATAAAATAGATACTATAAAGGTATAGAAGATAATATAAAGATCGAATAAATACTATAAAGATGTAGAAGGTACTTTGAAGATAGAATAGATACTATAAAGATATAGAAGATAACATAAAGACACAGTAGAAACTACGAAGATAGAGTAGATACTATAAAGATGTAGTTGATAATATAACGTGATACTAGTAGATACTATAAAGATATAGAAGATAATATAAAGACACAATAAAATTTACGAAGATAGAGTAGATACTATAAAGGTGTAGTTGATACTATAACGTGGTACTAGTAGATACTATAAAGATATAGAAGATAATATAAAGATAGAATAAATACTATAAAGATGTAGAAAGTACTGTAAAGATAGAGTAGATACTATCAAGATGTAGTTGATACTTTAACGTGGTACTAGTAGATACTATAAAGATAGAGTAGATGCTATAAATATATAGTATAGGCCACAAAGGAGCCACTCCAAGGGAGGTAACTATATACTTGCATGACAGTGTTTACAAACACCGCTTGCCGGTTCATAATTCTTCACTTTAATTACATTGTGCTGACATTCCATATACCTTGGAAAATATATTTACTCATATCGCAGTGGGTACTGCATTCCATTTAGAGAGACTTTCCATCACCCCCGTGGGTGTGCTATCTAAATTCTTTGCGTAAGTCGAATCTTTTGTATTTTGCTATTACTCATGCTATTCTGCAAACGGTCATTGATGGACTTTGTTTGTCGAATTTGGTTGGTTGCTTAATCCTCCTTCTCTTATACTGGAGTACCCACGGATTGTGTCATTATTCGTCTATCAAGTCAACGTGTTTGTGCACAGTCATGATAATTTCAAAGAGAACTCTGAGAAATTTTCTTTAGGTACTCAAATCCATTTGTTGCAAATAAAATGGCTTCAAAGAATTGCATCGACGACTGACGAACCAAATACAGGGAAGGAACTAATGAGATATGAAGTTTGTCACATAACCTTATAAGTCTGTTGTAGCAAGCTTGCATATAAATTTGATCTTTTACGATGCTCTGTAAACGAAACCAATGTACGTGGGTGCAGAACGTGTGGATCCGACGATACAGCGTAGGTGTACTGTTTTATCTGCCTCGTTTTCACCTTTGATAAACAGGACTCAAAAAGGACATAGAAACGGTGAATTAGCTCTGGGATAAGACAGGAGTAGATGCTGTAACAAACATCAGTGGAGAAAAATTGCTGCCATGTCTACAGAGGTGTAGGAAGGGGACTAATTACGTGTCTAATCTTTAAACGACAGATGTTACTACAATGTAGAGTTACTCATTTTTGCCTAGTAACATCTGTTAGTAGTTTGTGTATCAGGGCACTTGGGCTTTTTAAGCGTAAAGTATGTAAACCATCTTTACAGGACGATTGGGTTCCCGGTACAGTTTCCACTGGATTGTAACCTCTTTACTAGGATTACACTAAGTTTGTATGCAACGACGCGGTACATTGTGCATCCCCTCTTTCACATGCATGCAAAGTTGTCGATTAAGAGTAAATTAATATTTACTGTACGTCTATAAAGGGTACGAATTTTGCCGCATGTCGGAGTAAAGGATCGGGAATACGATGTTGATAATGAAGAAATCTTGCCTCCAAATGTTGAATTCAATAAAGCATAACTAGTTATTTAAAAACTACTAAACATACGACGTACAAGTAAGAAAACTAGAGCTTTAGATAAAATTTAAAAACAAGTTTTGCAAAGATACGACAGAAATAGAAAAGATGTCACTACCGAGATTAAACCAAAGGACTTACCCTTTCGAAACCTGAGCTTTTCCAACTGAGCAACTTCTCTTCTTAATAAAAATGATTTCACTTTGTATGTCAAATAAAATTAAAGAGTCACCTTTCCACTGTTATTAAAATTGACGTGGTGAATAAACCTTGTCAAAGTGGTAAAATGCTGTGTTAGGAGGTAAAATTCTTTTGTACATAAAATTTGGTTTATCGATTTTGCAATTCAAAAATTTTGACCGTATTTTGCCTCATAGCAAAGACATTGTGAAGGCCTAACAAACATGCAAGCATCTAAAATTATTGACGTTTGGGAAACATTCAACAATAACGGTGGAATGCTGCTTCAGTGCTAAAAATTAACTTATATCTTCCCTTACTTAAGATTGGCACAAGATTAACTAGTGTCTCTTGTGTCATCTTTTACAGACACTTTCTGCAAACAACTGAAGGCTTCAGACACTACGCCAATGACCAACCAAGCATGGCGGGAAATGATACTTGCTTCTACAAAGCTTGTCCTGTTATGCAATACACAGTGAAATATTTCTAACATTTTAAGGATAAAACCAATCATTTTTCTCAGTAGTTTACACAATTAGTTGAAAAAGGTTTGTTTTAAGAAGTAGTGTGAACTTGTATTTGTTATTTCGCACGAAATAGCAAAAACATTGTGTACTTAAAAGCTGTTGGCCGCAGGACTTTGAGGCTGGTGGTTGACCGAAGTAAGCAGCATGTATCATCGTTTGTTTGCCAAACATAAACTCCTATAAGGAAACAACCACCTCGTTTCAAGGACCAAAAGCACCACTAAGCAATGTGATTATGTCATACGGCAGCACTTGCTTGAGAACCCAGACTGTGCCAAATTGTACACGGACCATTGCTTCCGTATCATAGGAAAGGCGAGGTCTGTATTTAATTTGACCGTTATGGAGTCAGTTCACATAAAAGCAAGAAAACCTTTGCTATGCAGACATAAAGAATTCGTTTTATCACTAGGCCTATTCAATTAATCTTGTAACGAACACTCATTGGTCCAAAAACACAAGCCATTCAGGCAGTCCAAGTTCTGATTGGCTCTTTCAAATTACAGTTGGGTATACTCTTTCACACATTTCATTTCGGTCATTCTGACGGTAGTACCCTGAGGAGTGTCAGACGAAAAATGCTTCTAAGTACACAATGTACAACAAACAAAGTATTTCTTATTTTTTATGATATTTTACGTACGTAATAATAACAGTTACAATCAGGTTCCAAAGAACGAAGCATCATTAGCAAATATGGAACAAGAAAATCTTTCTGAAATAGCTTAGTTGCGCTTAGTCATTCTTGATAGCCCATTTTACGACGTGAAGAAGATATGACGTCATGCAAGCTTAACCCTGATCGGGTGTTTCTCATTCATAAGCAGGGTTGTGTTATTTGAAAAGACGTGTCACGTGTTAATTACTTTCAAACACGTGATTGTTTCACTTTGAAAGATGTCTCACGTGTAACAGTAGGACATAGACAACGTTGACCTACTAAATTTTATAGTTCATTCATTTTCACAAGAAACTGTTTATCAATAGAGTAGATATTTAATGGCTGGGAAAGTATTTATACAAACTGAATATCAGGACAAAATAAGTTGTTGTCATTTTGCACAGTGAGGTTATTATACAGCCCAGAGTTCCTGAAATAAGATGAAAAGGGTGCGATATTTCAATTATGTCAATGTGATCATTCTTTAAACAGTAAGAAAGTAATTCATTCTTGGAGGCTGAGGAGCTGAATGAACTTCAGTCAGATTTAATGTAATTATATATCTTAAGCCAGAGATGAAGGCACAAAAATTCGACGACCAACTAAACTCGTCTTGCTGGTACATCTTGACATCACTTTATCTTTAGGGTTTCAAATAAACAAACCCTGCTCTTAACTAGTAACAAGTCATTGAGTTCAATGTAATGAAATACATTTCCGAGAAAAATCAGTTTACAAATAGTGAAAGAAGTCTGTATATCAATAAATAAGGGAACATGTTTCCTAAGAGGGATTGCACTTTGAAGACTTCCCTCAAAAAATTCCTGCTAATGTGGTTTGATTGTCGATTTCTTCCCTAATGCCCTTGTACTTTTGTTTTTGGTCTTATATGCTTTTGAAAGACTTTAACTAAACGTATAGCATTTTATTTAACACTTTTCTCATCTTTTGAGTTGTAAAGCTCAATAATAATTTCTTGCCCCAGTCCCGAAATCTTCATGGGAATCGTCATCTATCTTCTAAAAACACCATCGTCATCAGCAAGGTTTTATCAGTTTTGGTGGTGTAAAATGGCTATTTAAGGTCCTAAATGACACCAGGCAAAAAGAAACATTTAAGATAAATTATATTGTCGAACTCGCAAGATTTGGAAAGAAAGAGAAGGAGGTTAGCTTTTGTGTTTCTTGATTCGCCTTCGGCTTCTAGCAGCAACAGCACTCATAATCATGAGTGTAGTGATAGGAGGTAAATCTCATCTACATGGAGCAAATCTCAAGGAAAGGTGCTTTCAAAACTTATATAAGTGAGCCATTAGGCTAAATGTACTACAAAATAACTTTAAGAGCTGGCTGAACTGGCAAACTACCAGTAAAGATACAAAAGACGTCTATTAAAACACTTGCAACGACCACATTAACATACTTTTAAAAATTATTATTTGCTGTCGATAAATTTTTCTAGTTAAATAGTTATCCTCCTAAAGTCAATATCTTTGATGCAGAAAATCTGACCATGAAATTGGTATAGAGATGTGTACAGTATTAACTGGTGAAACATTGGGAAGTGATGGAGAGACTCAATAAATGGAAAATATTGACAATAGTTAACTACCGATACACCGACATAGCAATAAGTCAAATTTGCATAGGGGGCGAGTTTTAGTCCCTGTTGACGTATTACCATGATGACTTGGCTTGCACTGCAAATCGAACAACCAAAGCTCAATTCGGGATATTAACACCCACACCCTACATCTGTAGTGGCAAAAGCTAAAGAGAGAAGTTAAAAAAGCCACCATTCCTAATGTCCTCATTTGCCTTCCATTCTTTTATCATGATTCATTTACTAACATTTGATTTACTAACATTGAAAATGGTCACAAAGTTTTATTGGCAATGTATTAAGTACTATTTAAAAATATTTAAAAGTATATTGTCCATGAAATATTCAGCTAATGAAAGGAAATAGATTTTACTGCCTACGTGTTACTTTAGTACTGCTACTACATTGACCTTCCCCGGATTCGTTTAACGATATCTCTCCAGATTGTTTTGTTGTGACACTTTCCCCACTTTTGAGTTAGGGGCGCAGCCCCTGTACTAACATAATCTATTTAAACCTCCTACTTGAGTTCTGTTGTTGATTCTGTGTACTTGAAAAGACATCTAAAGCGAAAGAGAATCTTTCAAAACTTCGAATTCGTCATGTTCGTAGGCAAGCAACCTACCAAACATTTGACCCAGCAAATTTAACTTTCATCCCTTCTTGGCAGGCATTCCTTTCAGTACATATTTACAATAAATGTTTTATCAATACAGCAAAATTTTAAATAGTGAACACCAATTTAAACAAGCTGTTGTTTCGTATAACATTCGTTGCTATTCTTCTTCACAGTTAGGTAAACGAGCAGCCCACGTTTCAGAGACAATGCAAGGAGGGTCATATATTCCAATCATGTCGTAACAGTCATTTTTTAAACACCAGGGAATGAATAAATTTCTATTGAATTTCACAGTCATACTAAGATAGCTCGGCTGCAGATTAGGAATAAATCTGCAAATGTAACTTTCTGTTTGTTACTGTCAAGGAAGAGTTTTTCTTTTGTCACAACACCTGGTGTTGATTTTTCTAAATCTCTATCCCTGGGAAACAGAAGGAAGTTGATTTGTTTTGCTTTCCTACGTACCTGCAACTGTTCATAGAAGAATGGAGGGCTTGCATAGAGGGAGCGCTTCACTGTCTTAATAAGTAGTAACGGAGACAATAAAATGTAATGACATCATTATGTAATTTAGATGGTTGAGTCAAAAAAGAGTAGTGTCTTGGACGTAATCATCACCATCATCATCATCACTATCATCATCATCATCATCATCATCATCATCATCATCATCATCATAATCATCATCATTATCATCATCATCATTATCATTATCATATTCACCAACATAATCATCATCATCATCATCATTATCATCATTATCATCATCATCATCATTATAATCATCATTATCAAAGAAGGAGAAGAAGGAGAAGAAGGAGAAGAAGGAGAAGAAGGAGAAGAAGGAGAAGAAGGAGAAGAAGGAGAAGAACTATAAAAAAGATTATGACATCTATCTACAGTAATGGAACGAAATTGCATTATTTATTTAGCCAATTACGTAAGTTTGCCAATGATGATCTTCCTATAACCAATGCTCCTCTGGCCTTGAAAAACAACTTTGGGACTCGAGGTTGGGAGTCGTTGAACTGAGAAAAGTGGCCTTTGTTTATATAGTAGAGTATAGTAGACCTTTATGGAGAATGAGCAAATATAATGAAAGAGTTGAATAAATAATATATACCGCCACTGTTTCAAGATTTAAACAAATTATTGATAAACCAATGTAGCAGGTTCACAGTTATCTATAGAAAAGTGTTTTCTTGCATGCACAACAATAATCAGTGTACTGTATATCAAAGAATTGAAATAATAAATCTTTATTCCTACTGTTCACTGTTATTCCTATGAGCATACTACATATTGTCGTTTGAAAGCAAAGAGGCTAGTCACGCAAAATTGAGTGTGAGGGACTCAATACTTAGATTAAACTGAAATTTTGTGGCCATTATGAGAGCAGTATTTTCGCGTGAGCGCTCTCTTTGCTTTCAAGCCCTTTCAAGACGTTAAAGTCGCATCGCCATCGCTTGCTGTCAGTTATTAGTTTGTTCAAATTCTATACTTTCTATCGGTCATTAGAAGTAGTGGCAGTACATTTGTCAAATTTTTCATGCTTCTAATCCAAATAATCGCTATCATGATCAACGATTCGTTATATGTCTCCTTCACTCTGTGTGTTTGACATCACCAGCTTAAAGTTGTCAAATGTATCAACCGGAACGTCCATGAACAAAGTAGGGGACAGAACGTTGCTGGCCTTTCTCGTCGTTGTCGGCAATGTTTTGACTTCAAAAGTACAGTACCATAGTATAGGTTGGTACATTGCTTTGAAACAGGTAGCAGGTAGCCCTCATTCTTCCTACTTATCTCCAGAATAGCCTTAAGTTAAGAACATACTAATCCTTCAATTAAGAAATAAATATACTAAATCCATTTACTAGAAGGCTACAGATGATAGCAATCCGAAATCCCTTATCGCGACTGATATGCTATGGGAGACGTTTTTCATAGATACGAATACAGCAACGGAAAAGTTTCAAATTTTGGATGCCATAGGTATATATTATAAAGTATCCATGTAGAGTGATTGGTTTGTATGGTGCTTTTAAATTTTTAACGACTACTGACTCTTCGCCAAGAAGAAGATTAGAGGTTAAGAGAAACCGAAGCTTTCAAACAGGGGAAAGTCTTTCTCATGACATAATTTTGATTTGTGTCTGAATCAAATGGGAAAGAAATAAAGGTGGTTGGAGACAATGGAGAGTGACCCTTACCATCTTGTTGCTTGTAAACTGACCCTCTGTACAGGGAGTATGTGAAGTGAAGTACAAAGCCCGTTAAGTCTACGACTTAAGCTGCAATAATGTAGTTCTGTCGACAAGGTGAGGGTCACATTCAAACTTCTGAAACGTGATGTGGGTATGTAGAGTGCATGGGGAATCACTATGTGGAACATAATTTCATCATCTGCGACTGCAAAAACATCAAGGACGGGGGAACAAGGAGGCAGATGGGGCCATGGCTCCCCAAAGATTTGCCAAATCGCAATTCTTTCCGTGACCACTTTTCATCTTTGTCAAAATTAAAATTTATTGCGACAGACATTGTGCCACATTCACAGCAAAATATGCATTTCAACACGAAACATATCTTTCCACACAATGACCAAAGAAGGCAACTTAGAGGAATGCGAAAAAATAAATTTGAACCCAGCCTACTTGCCCAACCCACCCCCAATCCGCCTTACCTCTCACCGTCGCTGAACATTGACGTTGTGCTGTCGCATTTAAACACTTAACGCCTTTTACCAAGTTTACTATGAAAATTGAAAAAGAGAGAAGCTTGTTTCCAGGACATGACCAAATTTCGATATCATGGCGACAGCCTCACCACCAGCATCTGCAACACAAGAACGCACACTGACCAGTACCTAGAGTCTGATTCCCGCCACCCTCAGTCTGTAAAACGTGGTGTTGTCACGTACGTTTATGATCGTGCTCACAATCTTATGTGTACACCTTCAGGTATTTCGCAAGAGATAAAACACACTGTCTTCTCCTCTAGCTTAATGGGCAATTTAGTGGGCAATTTAGTGGGTCACAAAAGCTAGGAAAACATCTCTGAGAGAACAGAATGTGCTCCTGAATTTAAATTTACGGCAGTCTTACCGTATGCAAAAGGATTGTCAGAACACTGTTCGGGCAGGCAAAGAATCCGTACTCTGTTCAAGTCCAAAATTCCATCTAGTGCTGCAGAAGAATCCAGCAGATACAGCAAGATAAGAGATATATACAAGATCCCTTGTGAGTGTGTAAGGGAATATATTGGACAGACTATGGGAGCGTTGCAGTAAAGAATCAAAGAACACGACTGTAAGTTAAGTAAAGTTCATAGGTCGGGGTCAACATCGGTATCCCAGTAGAGTCAAGAAAGCGATTGGTATTAAACTTCGTCCTAATAACATTAGCTGACATTGTAAAAGAGACGTAATCTTTATCTAAAAATATGCATGCTAATCTTCTACAAAGCGTTGTTTAAGATTTAAAAGCTTCTTTTTAAATCTTGGTGACATTTACAAGAACTTGTGATCCAATAGTTGAAGAATGAAACCATCACCAACAAAACACTGCAATGGTTTCAGCTTGTTAGAAAGAGAAAAGAAACAAAGATGATAATCATTGACGGAATGTAGACAGGAGAAAGGTTAAGGTGACAATCAAAGAGAAGACGCTTTCAAAGCACAAACCTAATCCTAGCCTTTAGACCTTGGTCTGAGTGATTTGGGAAAATATTAACTCGAATTTTTGTATTATTTTAGTCAGAAAAATTATGTAGGTTGACATCCTATTGCCCCCATAACTCAAAATGCAAAAATCTTTTACAGAGAATTAAGTAAACTTACATTAATTGTTTTCGATGGAATTCATAAGATGAAGCACTGTTAGATAGTAATACAATGTCAAAAATTTTCATTTGTTTGTTATATCAATACAGGACAATATCTAAATAACCCAATCCAATTAATTTCAATTGGCTTCTATCAAAACAGATATTTTGAACAGAATGGATTAATTCAGACTTTCATTGCAACGATTTGTATGATAAGTTCTAATGTTTACGTTGAAACCTCTACATGTAAGTACAATAGGATCAAATGATGGTAAGCATTGTTCACATTTCTACAAAATTACACATATATTAGCACCATAGTGATAATTGAACGTTGCAATAATGCCTTTCTCTATGGAAAAAATAACAAAAATTTTCAAAGATCGGGGGTTGTTGACAAGAAACTGAATGACGTACAAGATTTTTCTTTCCATAAATCTAGTTGCTGGTTTACAGTTCTGTGAACAAGGCCTAAAGACCTGAATAAATTCAATAAATATCAAAGATTTACTGAATTTCCTTGTGTATAAAGCTGCGTTCATAAGTGTGAATGTTTACTTATATCTTGGTTTCATGCTCCTGTTTTGGCTTGCATCAATGCAATATACAGCAAAATAACTATTTTGTGAAGAAAGTCTAGACCAGCGTTTTTTAGGCTTTTGTACATTAGCTGCTTCTATCGCTATAATACTACATTTATCAGCATCCACTTGATAATTTATAAATTGATTTTCTTGTAATTAGGATCGTGTGTAAATGTTAAAAGGTGGATTGGTCACAACATCATTTTGGTCAATTTATCAACTTTGATAGAAACATGAAAATATGGCTCTTATCAAGTTACCCCCAGTTTGAAAGAGATGTCACCAACAGACAAACTTTTTAAAAGGCACTTGGTCAACTTGTCTCTCATAGGGCTCAAAGCCAGGACTGCATTACAGAATAGCAATTGAAAGCTGACGTAACATTTGTTCATCAGCAGCTTCGAAAACTTCTCCGATCCATCTGAAATGAATATGAGCACCAAAAGCCTCTAAGCTTTGAAAGTAAATATAACTCTTAACAAGCTACCTCCAGTTGGGAAAAGATATCTCCGAGAAACAAACTTTCATCAAGGCACTTCTCAACTTGTCTCTCGTATGTCTCGAAGCCAGGAATGCATTACAGAGTTTTAAAGTGGAAAACATTCTCAACGCATACAAAAGACAAAGAACATGAATTGCATCGAAAGCAATATGAATGAACTGAACATTAATGGTAAGAGTTGGCGAAGGTTAGCTTTACAAAAATTACAAATGTCAAGAGCACGAGAGATTTATGTGTCAACTTAGATTTTTGCCAGAATCTTGATGGAAAGAAAAAGCTGAAGGTATGAAACTGTAGATTCCCTTGTCTTTCACAAGCTGGAAATGGATATCAGCGCAAGACCCAATAAGTATATCTTGATTCTTGGATGAAACATACGATACCATGTGAAAACGAAAAGTAAGACCTTCACACTAAATAAAGTTTTTTATTGGACCTAAACAAAAATTTAAAGATAATGTGAAAGATAAGAGGTTCAAAGGCAGTGTCAAAAGGCACATTAAGGCATCGCATATAAACGTGTTTGGCTGGAAATCGGACACTGGAGAGACTAAATGGAGGAGCGTAATTTGAAAAGAATGTTACACTTTTGAGAGAGTGATAGATTCCTATGCTCCCGTATGAAATAAATGATCGCAAAATGGAAGAGAAATCAGTTCTAATGAAGATGCCATTGTGGTGTCTGTATTTTCAGGGCATGTCATAAACTGTGTGCATATCCAGTCTTTGACAAATACTTTCAATTCCTGAAATGATTTTTCTAATCACCTATACACAGCCTATCACAGTATAACATAGTGCCATGCTCCTTGGATTGCATCTTGGGTCGATACTTAAAAATGCCAGCAAGGAAGGCTTTATCTAAAACTTGACGATTTGGAACTCGGAGAATGTAGGAAAAATTGTATTTATTAATTTATTTTCACTTGAGATTTTTAGTCTTCGCTCAACTTATCTTCAAAAGTGACAAGGTAGAATATTATCAAAAATATCTTCGGTGATGTAACTTCTCAACTACATTTTACAGGCCTATGCCAAGTTGATAGTTGGGACTAATAAGATGTGTTTCGTATCTAGAAACCATTATTTACCTTCTTGAAATTAAAAAGCCCAGTAGATATGGATTTTTAATATTTTGCCTTGATAGTTCTTACTACTAAGGAAATTATCTAAAAAGTTGAATAAACTTAAATTTAGAAAGGTTGTTGTATGAGTTACTAAAGTATACGAAATCGTTTAAGAAAACTGAAGCTGACAGCGACGCGTTTAAAAGCTCTGTTCTGTACAATTTACAAGTTGCATTACTAACGTTCTCAATATATTCTCTAGTTCTTTGTCTATTAATTGGTAACCAATGCAACTCTTTATAATGCAATATCAAAGAGACGTGACAATCAAAATGTTTTAGATTATGAAATTTCACATCTTGTAAGATCCTTTACGTGTAAGACGAAGACCATGCCGGCACCGCAAAACATCACCTGAAGTTCCATCGGAGTGTATGGATAAAGTCGTTTCCCACAACGCACCGGTCAATATTCTCAAGCTCATTATAGAAAATGAAACAAATTTACAAAAAAAATTTAATGCCAAAGAGAGAAAGTATGAAACATTATGCAAGGATATGGAATCCCATTATGACAGCTTTTTATAGTTACAAAACAAGTGCCATTGGTGATATGGCATAGGCTAGTAAAAACTCACCTAATGCCATAAATAGAAAGTATGAAACATTATGCAAGGATCTGGAATCCCATTATGACAGCATAACTTTTCATAATTAGAACAAGAGTGCCATTGTTGATATAGCATAGGCTAGTAAAAACTCACCTTCTTAGAAAAAAGAAAATATTCAATCTTATATGCAGGCATCTAAAAAACTCTCTCAAATTCAAAGACTTTCATCTCTGGAGGAAAATCTGATAGCCCCATATCTTCTGGCTGTCTTAATTCCCAAACTCTTTAATACGCGGCGTCTCAAACAAGGACTTTATAACTGGAGACATGATGTATTCCTAAATGTTTTATCTGACTTCCTCTCTTCCTTGAATTACGTTCTTTGCATCTTTGCAGATAAAACTGGATACCAATTACCATGCATCATTAATGGACCTGATCTTTGCCTTGATATTATTATTCAATCAAACAACATATTGTATGTACCAGCTTTAACAATTGATTCTAAAACAAATTTACAAAGTATCTGTGATCGGAAACGTCTCAAATATTAATAGTTATGTGAAGACTTGATGGAAATAGTTGACATAAATAATTTTCTTAATCTATGTACGAGTGCTATTGGAACAATGGGAAGGGACAGTAATTTGTTTACGTTTATGCCTAAGGACCTTATTGTTGAGAACGGTAATTCTTCTTTATTTAAGATAATATCTTGTGCAATAAGAGCTACGTTTTTTCTGTGAAAAAATAGTAATTGGTGCAATCCAGAGCTTCTTTTTTGCTGGTTTAGAGAAGAACGTACATGGTAACGTGTAATGCGTTGTGCCTTTAACATGAGTCACGGTCACATCATTGGAGGAGAAATAATTATTATTATCATCATTATTATTATTATTATTTGTTGTTTTGGGGTTTGTTTGGTAGTGGTTTTTGGGGGTTTGTTGTGGTGTTATAATGCGATTATACTTGATTATCTATTGAAAAATCAATATTAGAGTTCTGTGATTTGGTTCGTACTTCCTAAAAATTTTACTGTCCCCATTTCAGGTTTTGCCGGGTGATCTGGATACTACATTTATAGTACTGAATGTGTGACAAATGAAATTTGTAACCTCGTGATATTTAGGGAGTTAAATTGTCAGCTATAGTTAAGAATTGAAAAGAACACCTGCCTTAGAGGTGTATATAGTGGTGGTAAACCTTGCAACCAGAACTCAACATGGGGACGATATACATCAGACCCTTTAGTATCACTGATTCACGGTTGTCCCATCTGACATTACTTAGAGTAGACTGATAAGTGATTTAGAATTGAGAGTCAGATCATAAAGTGTTATCATTATTAACAATTAAGACTCGGTAAACGGATTAAAAGAAGACAATGTGAGATAGACTATGGTCTGGTAACAAATTAACCTGTACAGGCAAGTGAATGGGAGCAGAGCTACCTTACTAGAGTATAGCGACGGTCTAAAACTAGGTGCCTACTGTAATGAGACTCCTTGCACTAAAATCTGCGCTTTCTCAATTCTTGCCTGTAATTGAATTATTGAAAGTTAAGCGTGGGAAGAACGTCCGACAGGAACAGATGTCGCAGATTTCTGTCCTCTCGAATATGTAGTCTGTTGCCAAAATTTGAAGTTGCGAATAACCTCTTCGTGTGTTATTATTTCAAAGATATAAGCTATGTCTAGGTCAGTGTTACATGACATCTCTTGGCCAATTAGTTGTGTCTTTCTAAGTCATTAAGCTTTAGTTGAAGCAAAACGAAAATTTAAAAATCCATTTTAGAGCTTCGAAAAGCATTCTGCAAAAGTTTCACTTGTCACTTCTTGCTTTTGTTGTTAGATGAGTACATCGCTTGTGAGTAAAGCATAACCAGTTCGTTTTACTTGCGAACAACACTACGACTTGCTAATTATGACGCGCGGTTCCTTTGGTCTCAACATTCAGAACTCATGGAATTTCCACCTTCGCTTTAAACAACCAATCAACAGCGATTATTCAGCCTCTTTTCAAATAAATTATTTTAAAGATTAAATAACGCATTGATCTACCATGTACACTGCAAACTAGAAAATTACCTATATATTGACAAAAGTTAAGATCTCAGCTATATAACTGGTTATATCAATCGACCTACATTTTTAGATATTTCTATCGTTTGGAGGTTTCTCGGATCGGTTTAATTCAATAGTCTCCATAGTAGCCAATACGTTTAACATTTAATGAACCGTTATGTACTTATTTACAGATACTAATATTGGAATTTTCTTGTGATTGATTGCCAGTAACAGCACGTTATCTCCTCTTATTACACCAGGGTCTTTGTAAAGTACATCGACTTCATGCATCGACTTTGATTACACCAAATCATTGTATCAATACAAAAGTTACAAGTTAGTCCTAAGGCCAATCCTCTAGCCATGGGGGCTTTAAGAGATCATGCCCCCTCTGTGATAGCACTTTTCTCCCCTTGATTAAAGTGTTCCAAGTACATTTTCCTATTAACTTTCCAAATTACCGTGCCACCGTGCATCGGAATATATAAATCGTACCTCACAGAGGTTACAGGACAGAATTGCTTACCACGTATCGGCCTTCATAAGTAAGCACTTTAAAGTTCCGGAAAATTTTACCAAGATAAACAAAACCAAATCAATAGAGCTGAAAATAGACTTAGAGCAACATTTTCATAAATATCCGATATGAGCCGACAACTACTAAGAGGATTCGATTAGGATATTGACTCACGCACAATGTCCTAGTCATCTTTCTCTAGAGGGCGTATTTATCAAAGCAAAGAGCCAGGTGCTCTCTCCACAAAAAGAATGTTGTTTGCAGCGTTTTTGAGTAACACGATTGAGTGTCGCTCACGTGGCTGTTGTTTTCTACTGCGCGTTTCATTGCTCTCATTTCCCATATATTCTTTGCAAAGAAGCTTCCTAGCTTTCTTACGTCAATCCACACAATTATTGTGACCAGTGTCGGGCAAAACGCTTCTCAAAATCCGTTACTTAATACAATTCTAAAATTTTATATAACAAAATAATATTTTAGACACCACAATTATTGATTTTAGCGCTCACGTGGCTGTTGTTTTCTACTGCGCGTTTCATTGCTCTCATTTCCCATATATTCTTTGCAAAGAAGCTTCCTAGCTTTCTTACGTCAATCCACACAATTATTGTGACCAGTGTCGGGCAAAACGCTTCTCAAAATCCGTTACTTAATACAATTCTAAAATTTTATATAACAAAATAATATTTTAGACACCACAATTATTGATTTTAGCGCTACCTTCGCCGCACCTAGAGATCCAAGTTTCACGTAATCAGCTAATCAAGTAGACAACTAGGAGCATAATGTTCTTTTTCATAGTCATCTTGTAGTTTTATTATTTGTACTTGTGGTAATGCTTTACTATTTCCTTCTTTGTGATTCAGTTGTGATGACTGTATTATTGCCTTCCTTGGGGGATGTTGAAAAAGCAAATTGCCAATGACTAATTGAATTAGCAAGACGAGGGACAAGATTAGCTGATGACATGCTAGAAATTACATCGTTCCTAGAAATTAAAATATTTTTAGCAAAGAGGACTAACAAGTAATGTCGAAGCATTAGCACTACTTTCAAACAATTACTCACTTAGATAACCACTGTATCTAAAAGTCCATAAAGGAAAAAGGCAACAAGGTAAAACATTCCAAAAAATTGTAGTTGTTGAAGTTTTATTCATTATTCTCAAAGAATTTGGAATAGTTTGCCAAACTAAGTTACACAGTATCATACCTGTAAGAAAGTAAATAGCATTAAACTTCTTGTATACCATATACCTGTATTGATAAAATCAGAGTTGGAGAAAACTCATAGTTAGATAATGTGATCAGGTAAAGTAATCTCGTGAAAAATATGATGTCTATATTTCAAAACTACTTACATTGCTCCTGAGTCATATTTTAAAAATAGTTTACTAGACTTATTACTAGACTACTAGACTAGACTCATATTTTGTTATATTCATTTCCTATTATTCAGGAAAACATTAACTGAAATTCATTTCAAAAACAATTACTTCTATCTCTTTTAGTTGATTAGGTAATATCTTCTCTTCATCGCCTATTATGAATATTTATGAGATAGTTGTCTCATAGTAGTATATGCGATTTATCCATTAAATCTGTTTAAATTTATTCTTCTGAAGTTCATTCCACTGCCATATATCTTGAATATATTAGATTGGGAAACAAGTTTAATACTAAAGAGAATTACAAGATGTTCTGCAATCATTTCATCTCAATATTTGTACATATTCATGAGAGATGATACTAGTTCTAGTATCGAAACACAATACTAGATCTTAGTGAAGATACGAAATATTGAGATAAAAAAAATGATTGCAGAACTTCTTTTAATTCTCTTTAGTATGCCATATATATATATATATATATATATATATATATATGATGACAACAGTTCACTTTTGTAATAGTCCCAAACTCGTCCATGTTTAAGACGCCCGTGATGAAGCAAATAAATGCCACTTGGAAGGAATAAGGTCGTGTTTAAGAATCCTATTCTTGCAAGACTCTACGTTTGAATGACACTGAACAACTCTTATCTTCTATAAATTGGTTTTATCACTTGCTACTTTAACTAAAACAACGAGAGAATGTTGTTTAGTTGACCAAACCCCTGATGTCCAATATGTAGGAACTGACAAGAAATTTTATTAAAATTAAAATTAAAATTGTTTTTCATCAATCAAGAGAAAAAATGTGTTGTAGTAATATATACTTAAACAACAATGTAATTTGTGATATCTTTAGAAAGCCTTAAGAAAATATTTACTTCAAAATTCAATTATTGGTACTATCTATATATTTGTAAATAGTAAAACTGTACTCAGTGATATTTCGGTTCATTTACTTAAGTTTCTAATCAATTTCATGGCTTGAAACTGTACGTTACCACTTTAGCAAATGCAGCAAAAAATATCGAAATATTTTCCCTTTATAGATTCAACAGCATGTTACTTGCTCCTTAATGTTTCTTCATAACCCAATGTGTGCCAATGCATACCAACTGGGTTTAAAAGCGTTCTTCTTTGCGTTTATGAAAGCTGCATTTATCATAACAAAATAGCTGTCTGTCATTTAATCTATATGTCAGATAACATTTTGCGTATACACGGAACAATGTTTCTAAAATCTACTGCTACTGCTACTATTACTATTACTACTACTACTACTACTACTTATACTACTACTACTATTACTACTACTACTACTACTACTACTACTGCTGCTACTGCTACTGCGACTGCTACTGCTACTATACAACAATTACTACTACAACTTTTAGAACAACAACTACTTTTACTACAAGTAGAATTAAACAATTACAGGTACTACAGCTGTTACAGTTATCATTGCTGATGCTACTATCTATGGACTACTTTGTCGAAAACCAAGTAGATATCCCTTAATGTTTCTTTAGTAAGTCAAAGTAACCCGTATTTTAGAGCAATAAAGGTAAAAAAATAGGGACTTTTTCAAAAAGTGGACACCTCTAATTAGCCGCTAAATGTCTCTGCATCAAAAGATTCATATTGTCATACCTCATATATGCTTTCAGGTGTTTTCTCATCGCTACTCTTACACTGATTTGTATCTTTGTTTCTGGACATCCAATTCTAATACTTCTGTATACTGGCTTTAAAAGTTCAAAGTAAGAGGTAGTAAATATACCGTCTCGAGTTTAGCGTCAAGACATTCTCGTTCGTCTACTATCTCATTTTTTCTATTTTGAAGATTTCCTCCGCACAGCCTGTTAAGAGTAATCCATCATTTGGTTAATCAGCCATGTCTTTGGGTCGCTAGTCTGTCTCTTTCACAGCCGGCAGAATTATATTTGCTGAAGTAGGATCCTTGCTTTAGGAAGCCTTTTATAGTAATGTCTTACTTCACTTGGTTTAGATCTTCTTTGATTTGAACTATTACGTTCAAAGAACGTTTATTACCAGCGCAGGTACTGGCATCATGTAACTGATCTCTGAGATCTCACTGCTTCAACAACCAAACTTCAATATTCAAAAAACATCGTAAACCTTTCGTGTTACGTAGTCTTTATTTACAACTCCTAAAACGTAAAGTGCTATTTTGCATGGTTGTAAGATCATGTATTAAATAAGCATTGCCTCATTTGGATGAAACTGGCAAACAAACTCTTTATCATCTCTGCTGATTTGATAACAAAGAGTGCTGCAAAGAGGTTG
>JAAAKM020006971.1:104129034-104157481 GCA_010016025.2 Alatinidae sp. Z8VKAUB7J3 | reverse complement strand
AAAGGTAACACCTGATGCTACCATGCTGATGAGACGTTACAACTGATTAAAAGAACCTTGGTACAGACAGTATGCTATCTCTGCAACAGCAAAACCCCTGAATTAAATTACTAATTCCTTGATGTTTGTTGCCTTATAGGCAAATATGTTGTTTTGAGTTGATTCGGAGTTCATTTGACATTTAATTCCTTCTTGAAACCCGTCAAATATAATCATCGGAAAACACTTATTTTTGGCTATAGTTTTATTTTCTCTCGCACATTTTATTCCTACCATGTAGTAACAGACTAGGAGCTACATTACCGTACGCTGCTAATGGAAAAGCCAGCGTAAAGGTATTGAAGTTTACCATATATACGTTTGAGTATTTTATGAAAGAGAACCTGCAAATTTTCTGGCAACATTTCACACTCAAATATAGCACAATCGTTGCAATAACGACGTAGACAATAAAGAAAGATCAAAGAACGGCTTATTTTCTTCCTAACTTTTGCACTATTTTTGGACCTAAAAAATACAGTACTACTATAATTAGGCCCACCCTGCATTCCCATGTAATCAGTACCCTAGCTAGAACTCATGTCAAATTTGAAATTCTTAGGCGTAAAAATGTACACGCTTTTTCCAGTCAAATTGACGGACTGATAAGTGAGCAGACAGACCCTTATTTATCATCGTAGATGGAGTGCTGTATATCTAATATTTGCCTCATTTCACTTGGGAATTTATAGTGAGAGCTTAGCTATACATTGACCATAAGGGGATTATTTTGATTAGCAACAGTTATAACGTAGTTTTCTAGAAAAATAACTATAGTGTCTTACTGTTAAAAATATTAAGCTCATTTCTTACATCGAAGAAGGCCTTTACATATTGGCCTGTTTTAGCAGACATGTTTATTAGCATCGCATCGTTTTAACGGGAAAGGCAGGAGTAAAAGTAAAAGGAAGTACTCCTGCTTCAGCATAGGGATCTGTTTTTCCAATGTTATTTAATGTGTGTGGCAAGTCCTCGATTGTGGCGTTCAGTAGAGTTGACATTAATGTCTGTATTTATTTAAACTCCATAACTTGGAGTCATCAACAAGTGTTTTTGCCTTTTGACTACAAACAAATTCTTTATCATGACCCAATAGGTTACAGCATTATTCAGTAGTTTTGTGACCATCTGCTTTAAATGTTGACCTCTAACTGCTCAAAGATAGCGGTTCTTAACCAGTGGTTCTTAATTAGCATTGGTTCATCAGAGGTAACTTAAATGTATGCAGCTGAAAAGCTTCACAATATACAAGGGGAGAAATTCCTTGTGCATCATGTGTACTTCTGTAGAAGGAATGGAAACTAGAGCAAATTCTAGCCTTGATCTTGTTGTCACTACTTTAACTGGAGATATTCTCAAGTTAAGGTACAAGTTTACTTCTTACTTCATGTAAAACGCATGAATCTACTATTAACAGTTAAAGGCATCATTTACTTAAGTAACTTTTATAAGAAGGTCATTTTTGTTGAAGTGCCTAAAAGCTGATTGTTTCTTAACAAAATTCAGGAATTACAAGAAGTTTTGCAATCATTTTTGTCTCAATATTTCGTACCTTCACTAAGATACATATTCATGAGAGAAGATAGCAAATGTATTTAAATTCATCCAATCATCTTTCCTCTTGTAGCTTTAGGATGCAGAGACGTGCATCACATTACCACAGGTGGAAACGTTATCCAACCAAATCTAATTGCAGGGTAGTACAAGCCGAGTAAGAAAATCGCTGACTCTCAGGCAAGATTGCCTAGTTCAACCATGATATCGGTGAATGCCTATTGCAGTATCAAGACGATTCAACGATCTTGAAAGAGGCTTTTCCTGAGTTGATGATCTTTTATTTCCTAAGCATATCCTTACAAACATGTTTCAAAGAACAAAGCAAAGTGCGAAGTTGGAAGATGTGAAAGTGAGCCTAGTACATTTGTTGAAGCTTCCGTCAGAAGACTGGAACTAGTACAATAATTAGTCACTGAATGTCCACTGACAGATACAAGGAATTCCCGTTCTCATTGGGCGTATTCAATTAGTTTAGTTGTAGTGGACGCTTATTGGTCCAAAAAACACAAGCCATTCAGGCAGACTAACTTCTGATCGGGTCTTTCGAAAATGCAGTTGGGTATACTCTTTCACACGCTCCATTTCGGTCACTCTAATCATTTCGGTCATTCTGACAATTGTCCTCTGAGCAGTGTCAGACGAAAAAATCTTCTAAGTTTTCGCTGTTTCTTGCGATAATACATTAGGAATGCCGAGCGGTATGTCCGTGAATTTTCCGTGGCCCAACTGTGCACCTTCTTCAAATGTATAATCGTCTGGTCTTCAAAGACCTCATTTATCGATTTTATCTATCTCTTTGAAAATGTCAGTGGCTCAAGATATAATAATGCATTGAGTAAAGGATATATTTTGCTAAACGCTTTCGTCGGACACATATTACAGTAATCGTCTGGAGTAAGGTAGGAAAGTTTTAGTGAGGAATTTATATAAAACGAAAGGACTGACACACGCCGTAGAAGAAAACCTGTGCGTGAGCGACACGTTTTCTGTCATTAGTATAATTGAAAAAGTGCAAATTGTAAATAAATACACTTAGTCGACAGAGCTTCATTGTTTTGATGAATGGCAGATAAATCGGAGACTGTGCTGTAGCTAATGCCCTACACGAATTCTCTTGGTAGTTGTCAGCACATGTTGGGTTTTCAAGCATGCCCTACACTATTGAAAAGTCTGCTTCGGCGACTGTTGATTTGATTTCATTTAGACCACTCGGTAAAAATTTTGAACCATTACAATATTTTTACTTAGGCCGGTAGGTATTACACCATTCTCTTCTGTTACCTCTGCGACGTACGACCTATGTATTCACTCGTACAACGACACGTGAATATGTAAGCTAACATACTTTCATGTGTGACAGGTAGTACATATTTTTGGGCTACAGGTAGCAATTTTTGGTTTGAATAAACAACACTCAGTTGCATCGTGGGAAACTTTAACTCGCGTCTTTTGTTATCATTTTTCAAAAACTTAAGGAAATACTCTCTATCAACGGCAGTCGCAAATAAACTGGGCACTTCGTCGGTCTGTATGTTTTGGTCAAAGAAAAACCTGGCAACGATGACGTTTTCTGGGTGGTTATTTTTTAGAAAAACCGAGTTAAGTTTTTCAGCAGATTACGAGAGGATGGTGAACTACAGAGGCAATAACGTTGGTTTCGCACGTTTTGTAAAAAAAAAACGAGCCCCGGCTTGTATATTGCCCTTAAATCATAGCTTTCTGAATACAGGCCTTGTCATTTTCAACTTGAACGTCGATTAAAGGTAAGGGCTTGTTTTCTTCGTTTTGGTAAGAAATCCAAGAGCAAACTGCAATTCATTACGTTTTGCGAAGAATAGCCCCTTTTCTGCGCCTTATTGAAGAAAGGAAAGATATCATCAACATGGCGAAAATAGGCAAGCGGAGTAGCAATTTAGTCAAAAGGTTTAGGCTCATGGAAACCGATGAAAATGTTATCTCAAGTTGTTCCAAGAGGAGAACTCGTAGTAAGTCTGTCAACTTCTCTTCATACTGTATCATTGAAACTAAATTCGATCGACATAGTAGCAGCGTTCACCTATGCAATGAACAAGTCTTAAAGAGTTGCACAACTTAAAATTTTTACACTGTACAGTGTGTTACCAAAAATTTCAATTACTTCATACAAAGATACTTAGCTGGAAGAGGCTGCCGATGTCCAACGAGCACATAAACGACTGTTTCTGGTAAATACATAGGTTTTATTGTTTTCACAAACGTAAACGACTATCGAATGAAGATTTCCGAAAAATATTTCTGTTCAAAAATTTCTGTTAACCACTTAGCTAGGAGCCGATTATTGAAAAAATACGGCGGAGTGATATGCCTTCCTCATGCGTTTTGGACATTCCATACATACGATGTCCTCGAGAGCCAATTGGTCCTAATTTCTTCGCAAATTTCACTTGGTTTTTAAATAGTTTGAATAAATGTTTACGTAACTTTACCTAGTATTTTGCTGTTATCGCGTTTCGTTAACATCACCAATTTTTGTAAACTAGGTAACATCACTTGAGATATTGTCTATTTTGGCAAGATGATCCCATTTATTCCAAAGAACTACCACTGACCCATTATCAGGTTTGTGAATGACAATGTTAGCCTTGTTTCGACGTGATTTTATAGCCTGGAAAAGTTCTCCATGCACATAGAAATCAGTGAGATCGTTAGATGTACCACAATAACCATGTGCCGATCACCCAGTCTATATTTACCAACCTATTTCGTTATCCGATATAGGTCTGTGTTTTGACAAACTAATTAAAAAGAATTTGGAATTCGGCAAAATGACTTTCCCACCCATTTACTATCAATTTGTTCGCTGACGGCTTTCTAACTGCACTCCATGCGATTGCTGTGACCAGTGTTTGGAGAAAACGTTTATCAAAATGTATCCGTTACTTAATGCAATATTCAATTCTTTGTTTGTTACCTACCCTGTCGTCTATTGGGCGACGTGGAACAGAATGTTTTATGCAGTTTCTGCCCGTTTCAGGACGCCTGACTATCCTACTTTTAGTTCGAAATTGTTACCAATGCAAGCACGAAATAAGTCAATTTATAATGGCACCACACTGTACGTACATTTCTGTCAAAATACTATCATGATCTATCGAATTTCAGCCATGGAATCTACACCAGATCATAAAAAGTGTCTTACAACCTGCTTTCCTTTTTCGTCGTACAAAGTGTGATCCCATGGCATAAACATTAAAAAATAAACCCCAGTATCAATAAATGCAGATTTGTTTTCATCTCGCATTATCACTTGGTCTTAGTACCTTCAAAATATCAGTACCAGTGATTGCTGTGCCAGCATCGATTAAGTACTAGAGTGCATAGTCTCATAAAGCGCATGGTGAAGTACGTGTCGCTTGCAAGTCAAATTGCAACCGCAAAAGACACAGAATCCATTAGAGAAACGCAACAAGACTACATTTGTTAGACTGTGAGGATATGTTAAGACTGATTTAGTCTAGTACAACGTTGAAGATCGGTTACCCATCAGTCGTAACCAGTCTCTATTTTTCGAATGAACAATGCACAGCTACGTAAACAATAGAAAATGTGTGTAACAGCATAGATCTTACAAGTAAATATTTCTAGCCTCGAGTTCCCTTTCTAGTTTTACAAGCACAAGTTGGACAACCTCGTCTGCTGCGTCGACGACCGTAAGCGCAATGTTTACGGCAATTAAGAGTAAAGCACGGTAAACAAAGGCAATTCACACAATAAACACGACTATTCGACGGATAAAAGAGCTTTGGGCACTTTTTGCATTTGAGTCTGGGGCAGGCACTTTCACAGCGACAGCGGCAGTTCTTGACGCGCGACGGTCTGAGCCCAGGTGGGCATGGTGGGCATACCATAGAATGAGTGCAGCGGCTTATTTTACAGAGGCAAGTCGGACACCCTTTACTGTCCCTCATGTATCCTTGTGGGCACAGGATCTTGCATGAGCGCCTTTTCGGGCATCGTTTATGACAGTAGCATTTGCGACAGCCATGTCTATCGTACTCTAATCTTGCTCTGTGCCCTCCTCTACAGCGCTTGCATGGTTCGGATGTCTCTGCACAGGATCTGGTACAGACATTGTTGAATCTCTGAACACAGCACTTTTCTCTTTCTACACAGTCCAAATCTGTGACGCAAGTTACGTTTCCAATTGTTTTAGGCTGCCTCGACGGACAAAATCCTCGATGAACTAAAAAGTATTGTGATAAAAGATATAAGGAGAGTTCTTTACAAAACAGAGTTCCTTTAGATTTGTCGGCTACTTAGACTAACCGTTTACGTTTTAAACCACTAAACTGTGACAACACGTCCGACTTTTTCTTTGTCTCCCGGCTTTCTTACGTTTTTGGGGCAGCCTGCGACGATATGTCGAAACCGATTTGTACGGTCCCTCGTGCCTTCTCTCTGTCACTCCTACCAACTTTTTGAGATACAGAAATCTAGGCAGTTGCCTTTTGTTAATGTACAAATACACAATAGTTTTACACCTATACTACTGGAAAGGAATGGCTCACAGTTGGCACAGTCATATTTATTTTGCCCCTAAAATTTTAATATTATTACCTAAACCCCCCTCTACCCTATTAGAGGTGGGTCGGTTGGGTAAGGTAAGTAAAGATTTCTTGAAAATAGTTTCCTCGACTTCGACTAATTTCGATCCCCAAGCATCTATTCCCTCTAACAAGTGAGACCCCAGCCCCTAAACAGGCACACACAAAGGAATAATAAAAGTAAAGCTGAAACATTTCGCAGCAGAATACTTGAATGACACTTTTGCAACTATACCGTGCTCTAACAACGTGAACAGAGTCTAATAAGACAGTTCGAAGATGTTTCAACCGCCATCATTTGCTCTGTATTGTTTACTTGACTCAGACTCCTAACTACAATAGCTTCTCTGCTTCAACTCCCCAAACCAGTGCCAGCTTAAGGATTTCTCCAAACGATTGAACTCCCTATTCTATGAAATCTTACCATTAAATCTACCCCCTAACTAATCACTTTCCTTACACTACGGCAGGGGAGTTTATCTCCAATATTGTCAGTTTGATCAACGCTAACATCTATTCATGCGATTTAAACAAAGCAGCCTTACAAAGATTGCTGGTGATACAGTACCCAACTGAACAATGAAACATTGTATTGCAAACTTAAAAGTTTGTTTCACTGTTTTGAGACGTCTTTACTTTTGTTATGGCGAATTCACCAAATTCCACATACACGGATGTTACAAATTTTCTACCGAATACGTTGAGCTGATTTCTAACACTATCTGGGTTCCTACAGAATCAGTAACTTTGAAATTCGGTTACTATTTAACGAAAACTAAATCGGAGCTAAATTAGCTTCGATCTTGATAATGTTTAAACATGGTATTCGCGGTTATATAGGGCTCTGTCGCACAAAAATTAGCGGTTACAAAAACAATATAATCATTTCTAGTTTCTTATATTTTTTGCATACCGGCAAACTTTTGTCAAGAGTTCTTTGTTGACTACGTGGCCTACAGCATAATCAATTTACGTCTCCTCAACCACTTATCTCTTCAGTTTTTAAATGTCCTTTTTACAGTAACCACATAGAAAGGACCAACTGGTCTAGATAAAGTGATAGAGTCTTCTTTCCCTGCAATCAACTAATCGTAAATTAACTACATAACTTACATACATATTTAGCATACAACTGACTGGGGTCCTCTTCCTCGTGAATTCTTTTGCATGAGGCCGTTTTAGAAAATCTAACCTCTATCAAGATTCCAGGAGGTTGAGACTCACCTCTAGCTCTTTAAAGACTCTTCACTCGAGTCTCCACTTACAGGGATCGTTCTCAATTAAAAGTATATACCGTTCCATCTACCCTATGTAGCAGGTCTACTTCTCGACGTACATCTGTGGTACGGAAACCTTTCCAAAACGGGTTAACCAAAACAACAGAACTACACGTTAGGGGACATTTAATAATTACGTAACCCTAAAAGTCGACTTTTTTCACCCAACCCACCAATCTGAAACTCACCGTAGCGGATAACATAATCTCACCCATCACCGTTACGTAACAGTCTGGAAAACACCCCTCCCCCTTCAATATTTTAAAGAGAAGACCGGACCTGAAACTTATCACGAACGCTATCATGAACCCTTGCTCCTACGATAAATCAAGTATATGAGCTTGTCGAGCTTTTCTTCACTCATAATCACCTCATAAAAGTATCTATCGCAGTCTGCGTTCAGACGTATTACAATAAACAGAAACGTAACACGCGCTGACATTCGATGGAGAACATTCGAAAATGAAATAGGTAGTAGCTAAACATTCGATTTAAATGTACGCAACTTAATCAATCTCTCAAAGACCTTAGATTTTAGATTGATAATAATTGACACACGGAGATATTGAGATACAATTTTTGTCCAAGGAGTTACGTAATTTGTTGCTTCAGACCCCAGCCATCCATGCTAAAATACTGTAACGCTACGTAACGGAATCAGCTACCCCACCCACCTACATGAGCGTTACGTAATTATTAAATGGCCACTTGTTAACTGCTACTCGTCGTCATTATCATCATTGTCGCCATTATCATCATCACAATTTTCATTATCATCATGATCATCATCAAATCGTCATCACCGTCATCATAATTATCATCATCATCAGGATAATTATCATAGTCACCATCACCACTACCAAAATCATCATTATCATCATCATCATTATCATCATCATCATCATCATCATCATCGTTATCATTACCAGCATTTTGATCAACGTAACATAAACTCACGAATATGTGGACATGCGCATTACCATCATAGGCACAAATTTCGCAAGGGCACAAATTTCGCGCGACACCGCAAAGCGGAATGTTGGCTAACTGAGTAAGGTATATGAATGAGGTTGTCGGTTGGAATTCCCTCAGGTTCCTAAAAATTCATGGATATTGTGGTAATGCTCCACTATATGAGAATTAACGTAATAGCAAAGTGTCTACTAAAGAAAGAAAAAATAAATAAAGAAAAAACCCCCAAAACTTCAAGTGTAACTTACCACTTTCTGCACATAACACTGCTGAGCAATATTGGAGGACATAGCAATATTGCTGAAACTTATAAACGACGAATGGGCCGCAATTTCGCACTATGGTATGCACTTCGAAGACGCAATCACATTTTCCGGGACTTGCTACACATAAAGTTCTGCTCACATTTCCATCTACTACTCTAGGATTTGTGGCATTCAGGAAGGAATTGTAACGGTGAGTTGAACAACTGCGATTAGACAATGCTGGACAACTTGCAGATATTGTCCCATTGAAACGGTACCATGCTGAACAAGGATGATACCAGTAACAGCTTTGACGTGTTTTAATACCTGATGTGACTGGCCAGAGGTAGGTTGAGTTCTTATAGTTAAAACATGGACCATTTGGATCGAGGATATTACCTGCAATGGTAAAGTAATATAAAAATGCACTTTATCACAGTATCATATCCTCTTGCCAACCTAGAAGCAGTATTTAGTGGGCAATTGAAAGTCTTGAGCTCAATGGACGATAATTTTTGTTTACAGTTTACTTATTTTCAACTACCCGAATGATAAAGAACGTGTGGGCCATAAGTCTTCATTGCTACGGAGATATTTCTGTCCTTTCCGTTTCTTACAAATTTTTCGTAAAATGCACTTCTTCAATTTTTTAGATAATTTCTTCGCCCAGTGTTTAGAAAAAACTTGCAGAAAAGTCAATCAATCTTTACTCAGTGCAGTCTTAATATTTTTTTGCTGGTTTCTATATTTCCATATTAATATGTATATACCAAATGCGTCATTACTTACAAGATATGATCAAATTTATTGACCATAAACCTAAATAATACTGATGACGTTTCAGATTAGGTTCTTAGTTACTCCAAAAATATGCTCAAAGCAAAGAAAGAATATCAAATGTAGAAGTATTATGGCAGTAGGACAAGAACTTGGAATTGTTGTCACGGATCAAAAAAGCACAGCTAGGTTTTTGTGGTCACGTTTGCCATGCTGGTGAACTTGAATACCTTGTTTTAACTGGAATGATAGAAGGGAAGCGTGCCAGAGGTCGGCAGAGACTAACACAGTGGAATATTATCAAGGACTGGGTAGGAGCGGAGAATCGGATCAAAGTATTAAGATCAATACAAGACAGAAGAAACGGAGGACCATGATTTCCAACGTCGCAAGATACAGCACTTTAATGAATGAACGGCTAGCAGGACGAAGTAATAATGACTTTCTCAAATATGCATGAACTACTGCAACTCTATGTTTACGGGACAGTTTGTCGAGGCCATCTGTGTTTCTTCGTGGCGTATTGAAAAAACGAGCTTGCTTCGTACTCTGTCTTGGAAAAGCACATCAGAATGATTGTATTTGTATGTCGCGTATGGGTTTAAAAGGAAGAAAAAAAAATAAATAGCAGCTAAAGTTAGTCAGTTAGCTAAAGTATTTGTTGAAAAGATGATCTGTTAGCACACTCGAAGCCGTTTCCTCTATAGATCTCACTCGTATCAAAAGGTTAGCAAACATGAAAGGCAAATATTTAAAAGGCAAATATTCTGAGGATAGCGCTAGGTAAAAACTTTTAACCAAATGCTTTGTTAACATTCAAAGAATTTTTTCATGAAACTATCGCCGCGGCGACCTTCCTCTCAGACAAATTTACAAATAGGCAAACAAGGAATGAACATTAAATCATGTTTATCTACATGTTTATCAATTTTATTCATATAATTTTCCTATGAAACTTACGTTGCAATACAAAAATAATTCACTGGTTTCACAGACAGCAACAAACACCAACTTCTTTTGAAACTCTGTATATCGTTCATGTGAGAGGAAAATTATGGATTTAACTTCAATCAATCTTACACGAGAAATTGTCTACATATGTTTCTGGAAGAACATAAATAATGCACAAAATAGCCGAAACGTTATGTGCTACAGAGTTTTTTCGTCCTACAAACCTCGAATCACGATCGCCAAAAGCTATGAATATGAAACGGACGAAGCATTATACCCAACTGCATTTTTGAAAGGGAAAATATGCCAATGTGCAATCTTGTAATGTAACGTTAATAAACTTGCCAAACTTTGAGAGAAAGATATTCCATCGAGTAATCATTCCGCTCAATACGCGCAAAGCACATCTGATGGACATCATAACCTTATTTCTGTATGGCAGGTTCATCCTAAAGAGTTGTTGACATATCATTATCACAGAAATTGCCGTTGAATTTACGGATTTTAGAGCCGTAGTATGTCTATAGTTACGGGAAAGATCATTGAAAATCTGTCTTGTTAATAACTTCACTTGAAAATTGACCCTTTGATGGCATAAAGTCAATTAATATTCCATCCATGTTGACAAAGTCCGCACATGAACCTCTTGTTATGTCTAAATTCGCCAACGAAACTTGGATTGCAGTAGTGCCTTCTACGGTCGAGCCAACCTTCTTTATTCTTTTGTCGAATAAAGCATTAAAGGACAAGATCAGTAAGGCATGCTTTAGTTTTGAGACTGTTTGAAAAGGCCAAGTAGAAGAGGATGCAAGAGGTAGCTTGGAGTTTATTTCTGGTACTGACTCAATAGCTACAAAACAGCTAATGTCTACTTAGTTTAGAATCTTTTAATCTTAAGATACAAGGTAGTAAACCTCGGTCTCCTCTGTATATAAGGCGATAAAAAATGGCGACACAACAACATACATAAAGTGCTCCTGGTTTTGCAACCATACTACTGTTGTGGGAAATACTTGGCAATACAATCTTCAAAAGTATTCATGTCTAGTGTTTTCAAGCGTTATGTATTCGTGGCCTCCACTGATCAGTATGAAAACTGACTGGTCCAAGAAATTCTACAGTCCTGTCAAAATGTTTTAAAACAGCGCCGTTGGTATGATACGTGATCAAAAAGTTAGTCCAAATTCAATACTTTCTTGTCTTTCATTAGGTAAACAACGAGTGCTAGTGCTGTTCTCAATTGTTAATCACTTGAGTGAACTACAATTGCCGCCATCTGCAGATCATAAGGGATCTCACCATTTTCATGGTATACGTCCTTTTAAAGTAAAACATGCTCGGTTGAAAGGTACAAATGATTGAAAACAGTAAAGAATTTAGAGTGCCTTGAAGTACATACATTTTAAAGCTGAAGTTATCTACATTTGGCTTGTGTAAGTCTGCATCAAGAACTCTCACCTCACAATGCTAAGTAACCAACTTGTCACTAACCGTTGAATTGTGTGTCCTTTTTCTCTCCGACGAGGAACATTGTTTATTAAATGCTCTTGTATTTTAATTTTATTATTTAAATCCTCGATGGCGGGATACCGATGCGATGGATATCGGGACACGATGAAAAAAATAACCTTTCAGACATTTCCAAACAATTATTCAAATCACTCAAACGGTAATCTACAAACATCCAACATCAGTACGGACTAAGTATTTGGAGAGCTGAAACTTTCTTTACTATCTCAGCAAAGATACTGGCCTTAAAGAAGTGAGAGGTTGTTAGTTGAAAGCTGGAAAAGGGATGGTTTAATTGAAAATCTACAGTTCTACTTTCAGCTTATCTATTAATGGGATCTCAAATTACAGCTTTCATTATTTCTACATCAGTCAAGAAAATATATTCCACTGCAAATGTATTACAGACGAGCGTCATCTCAGCGTATTGCCTTACATTAGAATACTAATGTTCAAGGTATGAGGTATCAGAAGTGATATGTGACATCAGAACTAGATCACTTTAGATAAAACGTCATACCTGTCCATGAAAGATGAAAAGCTGAGTTCAACCATGACCAGACGTGTTGGAAACATTGCACTTGGGTTGGCGGTCGTAGGAAGCTTTCTCAATCTCATGGGAAAAAATGGTGGAAAAACTAACCTTTTTCTGCATTAACAGCAAGTTCACAAAACAAATATATCCGTATCAATTAAAGGAAAAGAAGGCTTTGGTATGAATAAATTGAATAAGCCAACTACTCGCGTAAGGAAAAGTCGCCATTTGCAAAGTCCGCAGGCTCTCATTCTTTTCACGCAATATCCATTCGAAAGTTAAAGATACGGTTTAATACAAACACATATGATTGGTAATAAAAATAAATTGACAGCGCTTTATCAGAAAGTACGATATCTTTTAAGTTTATTTGGTTCTGTCATGATTTGCAAATGTCTCCATCACGACCTTTCACTTCTTCGGAATCATGCTACTTTTACGTTTCTTTCACTAATTGTGCACAGCGTGTGATTTACTTCTGCAATACAGAATATTAGATACCCAATCCTTTTGCATATTTAACCATGTTATTGATACTTGATGGTTGGATTCCTGAAAGATGTCTGTCGCTTTAAACAAACATCACTTTTCAGACTTTTCCAAACAATTATTCAGGTCACTCAAATGGTACTCTTTGAACCAGCAATCTTATTACAGCCTAGATATGGTGAAAACGTTAACTTTCTTTAGTCATCGTTTTACAAAGATGCTGGTGTTGAAAAAGTCAGAAATTGTTAGTTTTAATCGCAAAAAGGGATGCTTTAATTGAAAATCTACAGTTCTACTTTCAGTTTACCTATTACTGATATCTCAAATAACAACATTTATTATTTGTACTTCAGTTAAGAAAATATACTCCATTGCAAATATATTACAGTTGAACATCAGCTCAGCGTATTGACTCACATTAGAAAACTAACGTTCAAGGTATGAGGTATCAGAAGTGATATGTGACATCAGAACTACAACACTTTCGATGAAACTTTCTACCTTGCCATCAAAGATGAAAAGCTGAGTTCAACCATGACCATCTTGGATTTTGGAAACATGGCAATTTGGTGGCCGACCATAGAAAGCTTTTTCAAAAGCAAGGAAAGAAATGAAGCAAAAATCAAACTTTTTACTGCATTAACAGCAAGTTTAGAAAACAAATATATCCGTATCAATTCAAAGAAAAGGACACTGTGGTATGAATCAATTGAATGAGACAAGTTCTCATGTAAAGTCGCCATTTGCAAAGTCCGCAGGCTCTCATTCTTTTCACGCGATATCCATTTGAAAGTTAAAGATACAGTTTAATACGACCATTTATGATTGGTAAAAAAAATAAATCGAGAGCGCCTTTTCAGAAAGTACGATATCTTTTAAGTTTATTTGGTTCTGTCATGATTTACAAATGTCTCCATCACGACCTTTCACTTTTTCGGAATCATGCTACGTTTCTATCACTAATTGTGCACAGCGTTTAGTTTACTTCTGCAATACAGAATATTGGATGCCCACTCCTCTTGCATATTTAACCATGTTATTGGTACTTGATGGTTGGATTCCTATAAGATGTCTGTCGCTTTTAACAAACATCACTATTCAGACTTTTCCAAACAATTATTCAGGTCATTCAAATGGTAATTTGCAAACCTAATCTTATCCGAACCTAGAGATAGAGAGAACGTTAACTTTCTTTACTTATCATTTTACAAAGGTGCTGGTGTTGAAAAAGTGAGAGATTGATTGTTTAAAGCTGGAAATCTGCAGTTTTACTTTTAGTTTATCGATAAACGGAATCTGAAACAATGGCGTTCTTTAATCATTAAAAATAATTCCGTTCCAAACGTATTCTGCACATGCATTACATCTACTGGTCGTATGACGATACGAAACGCATAATTCCCAATGTAATATTGTTACTGATGTGTTACATCAGCAACGTATAGCTTAAAATGTAACGTGATACCTACCAGGCAAGGTTGAAAAGCTGAGTCCAACTATGACCAGAAGGAGGTGCAGCTTTGATGTTGTAAACATTTCAATTCGACTTTTTGTTTCTTAAGAAACGAATTGGAAGTAAATAATGCGACAACCAGTTCGTTCACTGTATCATTCCTAGGTTTACAAAACAGGTATGTCCTTGGCAATGAAACGAAAAAACAACCAGTTCTTGGAAGTGAAAATTTTTTATACCTAGCAACCGACCATTACATTTCGACGTAACGATGAGATGAAAGAGAGGGCACAATGGGAAAGAAAAACGGGCGTGAACTAATCAATTTGGAGAATAATATGTTGAATGCTTCATCCGTAACTTGATTTTCAATGCTGTCTGTCTATGCTTATTAGAAATCAAAGGGAGAAGCAAAACTTTGGCTGTGAAGTAGAAAATACCCTTTTATGCAATATTGATCTCTAAGCATAGCAGTGGAAACTGCCTAAACCATCTACGAACGTCGTTTTTTCCTCTCTGAAAGTCCTGCACTTAGCAATAAATATCTCATGAACAATAAGAAAGCAGCAGCTCGGCAATAAGAAGGGTTCGGTTGCTTACAGCTGTAAGCCTTACGTTTAACATGAAAGACCTTATGAGTAGAATATTTAGGACAACAAACAATAAAAGCAGATCTGACGTTCACCAGAAACAGTTCTAGAGTGACTTTCAGAATTTCATTATTGACGAGAGGAGATAAGAGATTCATCAGAAGCAGTTGCAGGGTAAATTTCTGAAATTTACTTCAAAGGCAGGTACATGAGACATTCACCAGAAGCAGTTCTAGGGTAACTTTTCGTATTTTACTACAGTAGCAAGTAGATTAGACGTTCACCAGAAGAGCAGACTTCACCATTACCTAGGGGTAACGGCGTCGCTCACTCTGATTTTTTCTGTCGGTATCTACATACTGTTAGCAAATGTGGACCCGCGTCCGAATCGGGCTTTAGAAGGTTTCTCAGTTGTCGTTTTTCTGATGGCATGTATTTTTTTGGCATTCGAAACCACATCACCAACAAGGAAATCATTCCATTCACCATAGGAATAATGGCAAAAGCAATCATTTTAAGAACCGTGTTCAATCATTTACCTCTTCGAACAAGAGGTTGGACAATTTGGTATGAGTTCTTGGATAGCAGTGGCGCCCGACATAACGGAAAGATGAAGAGCATAGACGACTACATGATAAAGAACGATCAGCCTAAAAGAGGAAAAGATGCCTTGGTGCTGTATGACCCCAAGAGGGTAGCTCGGAATGCGATTTTCATTCGAGGAATTTTCGAGAAGAGCTGCCTCAGCAACAGTAGGTTTTGTCAAATAGGAGATCTATCAAGCACGGAGGCGACATCAGAATGACTTTGACGGCTATTCGTTACTAGAAGATCGATAAGCTGCGCACCAATCTGGCTTCGCTCAGCGGCCTGACGAAAGCAGCTTTAGCCCGGACCCGATCGAGGAGATCGAGCTACCGCTGTCCAACAAAGAGGGCGACTTGATCCACTTCGCCGACATCGTCTCCAACGAAGTCCCGGCACGGCGAGAAGGCATGGGCCCGATCGTGGCCCTGCGGGAGCCCGGCGACAGCGCGAATGCCGCGCGCTAGTTCGAGGGCGAGAGCCCCGGACCTGTTCGGCGGCGGTCCCTTGCGCCTCATAGCGTAACCACGTGACGATCTGTCCATCCCGCTCACTTTATGATGCTCTACCCGTGGGTGTACTCTTTGTCTCTAGCAGCTAGTGCTTTACTAGGATCACCGTCAGCCTGCGCCATACTCCTCTAACACGAGCGATGTTGGTACCTCACTTGGGTTCGAGCAGGCCTTGCCGGACCCTCGGCCGGGAATTGCCAAAAGGGAAGAGCTGCCCGCCAGATAGGCGCCATCCAAAGCCCCTAGCTTGGGCGTCCCCGGCAATTCTCCAAAACTTAAACTTGATCAGAGTTGACAAATACAACCCATGTGGAATAGTCTTATATAAGACTAGATTACAAAGTAGAGTCGAAATTTGCGGAAAACCGAGAGCCTAGACGAGGATCCACCAAACCGCTTGTGGACCAACCGGCGTCTGTCGGACGTCCCAACAGAGAAAGCCATACCCGTGCTGTCCCACTTGACGAGGTCGGGTGACGACAGGTTGATCTATGCGTATGCATACCCCCTATACGCGTTTCGACACTCCACCGTTTTGGAAAGTAGATGTAGAATGCCACTTGGCAAATTCGGCTTTCGCGAGTGCTGGGATCCGGAGACCAGAGCAACGATGCCAACTATTCTCCCGACAAAAGTGGGGTTCGAATCGCGAGCCCGAAAGAACGTGCTCTGCCTCGGAACTTGCCCAGTGTTACTTAGTGACTTTCACATTTCTCCACTCTCATTCACGGCTTAGGCGATGATATTACACGGAAAAATTTTAAGAGAAACCATCGCCGACCTGAAGAAAAACAATGACTTCCGGCAAGAAGGTGCGAAGGATTTTGCGAAATCCAGTCTTCTGATTCACACGATTCTCCTGCTCATATTGTTATCAGCCGCCTACGCACTTTGGCCATCTCCAGAAGAAATCGCATTTTCCCTGGCGATATTTATCCTAGTTGAAGCACTACTATGGAAATATTTAAGAGGAAAGATGATTGCGGTTGTATCAGTTGGCACTATCGGAAAAGGAACGATCACAAGATCTTACTACGAAGGCTATGGAAGAAGCCGCTGGAGAATACGATACGAATTTCTGGATAACTCTGGTAACAAATTTGATGACAAGATTTCCCTTCTCAAAAGGTTCATTCCAGATTCGGATCCAAAAAACGGAGATGAAGTAACGGTATTTTATGACTCTCAAAACCCAAAAGAAAATTTCCTATATGTGCCATATTTTTTCACTAAGTCGTGCGTTAGCAAGTCCAGATTTTCGAACTTTAAAAACAAACCATTCGTACGGAGGCAGTCATGACATCCGCCCCAATTTACTACAAAGGTCTTCTTTATTCGACCGAGGTAACTGGCCTCGCTGTAGAAGCAGGTTTTATCGCAGCCGCGCAACAGTGGTTGGATGAAGTATTTGACGATCCTGCCAAGACTGTAACCAAGACTGTAAAACTTGCCGCACAGAGAAATATACTGGGCCAAGTGACTGTTGAGACATTGGATATAACTGTAAATGGCGAACTAAATAGAGTCACAGTAGGCGGATTTGCAATCGACCTAGTGGCAGGATTCGGTGCTGGCAAGCTCGCTAGCGCACTTGTGGGCGCGATTTTGTTGAAGACTTCGGCTCCCGCCCTTCTCATAGCGGGTCTAACCGTAGCAGCCGCGGGCACCTTGGCTTACGCTTACAGTAAGTTCGTGGAGCCCAGCGTTGATTCAGTCTTCGACTGGTTGGATGGAACCGTCGACAAAGAGATCAAGCTTTTCGACGCGAATGGAAATCTTCACTCGGGTGCGTTCTACAAGGACGGGTTTGGCGCAGACGGCGAGCGCCAAGCCGTGCGTGCCTTGATCCAGGAAGCGATCAGCGGCGAGCTGGCCTCGCAGCCCGCACTCACAAACGGCATGGAGCTGAAGGTGCTCACGGGCTTCAGCGAGTCGGCGGAAGTGACCTCCGTCTTCAAGCTTCACAATGGCGACGCGGTCGAAAAGATCATCGCCGCGACCGGTGACGAAGCCACCCTCTTTTTGAATCGTATCGCCTTCGAGGACTCCGAAGAGGGGCAGATCAGGAATGAAGACCTCTATGTCATTTCCAGCGGACAGAAATGGCTTGCGCTGAAGGATGGCGACAAGATCGCCGTGGACGTCACCGGTGGCGGGGGCCCGAGTAGCGTCGTGAAGTTCGACGTGGACGCGATCAGCGTCGATGGCCAGGTCCTTGGCGGACACCTCGAAATACCGAATTTGTCCAAGCAGAACCTGATCATCGGCAAGGACGGAGACGATCACTTCTCGGGCGGCGCGGGCAATGATGTTCTGTTTGGGGGAAAAGGGAGCGACAGGATCTTCGGGGGCGAAGGAAAGGACTATCTGCGCGCCGACAACATAGACACCGAACCCGGCACGGATAGTGATTCGCTCTTTGGCGGCAACAACGACGATGTCTTGATCGGGAACGATGGAAACAACCTTCTCGAAGGAGACCAAGGACAGGATTACGTCTTCGCCGGTGGAGGCGACGACACACTCAGGGGGAGGTCCGGCGACGACATCCTAATCGGCGGAGAAGGAACCGACAGGGTCGACTATTTCGGACCCGAGGAAGGGATCGACCTGGTGATATCGAGCCGCGCCGTCGATCCCACGCAGTTCTACCATCCCGAGGAGCTGACCCAGGGGCTTGCCAACATCCTGTCGGTCATCGAAGTCATCAACGACGGTGAGAGCAACTACGACGTCACCTGGACCTACAGTCAGGATCTGCTCTATCAGGTCGAACAGATCTTCGGCACGGACAAAGCGGACAAGGTCAAGATCGAGGACCTGGACGCACCGGAGCTGGAAGACCTGGAGTTCATCGACCTCAAGGGGCTGGAGAACGCCGTTCCCGACGGCGAAGGGGACGGAGAGCTGCCCGGGGACGAGGTGGATGCCTCGGCCCTGCACGACGGCCTGTTCATCGACTTTCGCAACCCGGCCGGTCAGCACCTGGTGGCCAAGGATGACCAGGACAAGCAGATCACCTTCAAAAACGCCAACATCGTGCGCAGCGGAGACGGCGATGACGTCTTCATCGGCGGCGGCAAATACAGCGACAAGCTCACCACCGTTTACACCGGCGGCGGCAACGACATCATCCTGACGCCGACCAAAGGCACCGTGATCTACACCGGCGACGGCGAGGACAAGGTGCTGCTCGGCGGCGACGTGGTGCTCTATGCGGACCTGTCGGCGGACGACAAGATCTATTTCGTCGGCAAGGAGCTGAACGGCGCGCTCCGGCAGGTCAGCTCGGAAAGCGAATGGGCGCTGACGGGCTCGCTCAAGATGTCCAAGAACGAGAACGGCGAGCTGACCATCAACGATCCAACCGGCCAGCGCACCTACATCGCGAATGCCGATGTGGATCCGTCGGTCTCCGACGGCGAGCGCACGGCCGGGATCCTGATCGCCGAATCCGAGACCTACTTCACCGGCCTGATCGATCCCGACAAGCCCAAGGGCTGGTTCACCGACTTCTTCCGCTACAAGCTGGGCGGCTATGTGGAGACCATGACCGGGGTCGGCAACTGGGACCTGGGCGATCCCCTAGTGCTGGACCTGGACGGTGACGGGCTGGAGCTGACCACCCGCGCGGCCCCGCGCTTCGATATGGACGGCGACGGCTTTGCCGAGCCGACCGGCTGGCTCCTGGGCGACGACGGCCTGTTGGCTTTGGACGCCAACGGGGACGGGGTGATCAACGACATCTCCGAGCTGTTCGGCTCGCCGACCCAATCGGGCTTCGCCGAGCTGGCCGGGCACGACGGCAATAGCGACGGGGTGGTCGACGCGCTGGATGCGGTCTTCGACGACCTGCTGGTCTGGCAAGACGCCGACGGCGACCGGGTGACCGACGCGGACGAGCTGAAGACGCTGGCCGAGCTGGGCATCACCTCGATCGGGCTCGCCAGCCAGGCGCCGGCGACGCCGGAGACCAGCGAGATCGCCGGCAACCTGGTGGACGCCGAGGGCAGCTTCACGCGCGGCGACGGCACGACAGGCCTGATCGCCGACGTGCGCTTCCGGATCGACAACTTCGACAGCGCGTACCTGGGCGATACCACGGTAAGCGCGGCGGCGGCCCTGCTGCCCAACATCAAGGGCCGGGGCACCTTGACCGACCTGCAGGTCGCCATGACCCAGGACGCCGGCCTGCTGTCCACCGTGCAGACGGTGCTGCCGACCCTGACCGCCACCAACCTGGAGGCCCTCAGGACCGCCGTGCTGCCGATCCTGACCGCCTGGGCGGCGCCGGACACGGGAACCCGGCCGACCATCCCGATCCTGATCGAGACCGACGAATTCGGCAACCGCACCGGGGTGCTTGACTTCGGCGTGCCGCTGGCCGACGGCAGCTGGATACTGGGCAGCGGCGATGACGTGCGCGACGAGAACGGCGACATCATCGCCTCGCCGAGCTACGACGACATCCTGACCCACGGCTTCGACGATCCCGAGGGGACGGTCTTCATCCTGGAGGGCGCGCAGCTCGGCTTTCTGGAGCGGCACCTGGGCGAGAGCGTACCCTTCGAACAGACCACTTCGGGCAGCGCCGCACTGGTCAACCAGACCAGCGACTTCCTCGATCTGCTGCTGGATCGGCTAGACGTGGTGACGGTGCGCCTGGCGCTCCAGGGCCCCTTGGGCGACAGCTACTTCCAAGCCATCGACTATGACGACCAGGCCGACATCTTCAAGCCGAACACGGACCGCCAGCTGATCCCGGCCTACGAGTCGGTGTTTGCCGACGCGCCGGCCGACCCGGCCGCGGCGCTCGCCTACCTGGAGGACTGGAACCAGATCCTGGACGTGGTGATCGGCGACTATCAGCGCGGAGGGGCGCACCTGATCAACAGCTTCAGCTTCCTCTTCTCCAACATCGTGGCGGCCTACGAGTCGACCGGTCTGCCGCTCGGGCTGGAGGCGGCGGCCAACGCGCTAGGCGTGCCCGAGGATATCGTGGTCACCGACGACGGTACGACCGGCGGGACGCTGGCGGGCAGCAACGACAACGACATCTTCTATATGAACGCGGGCGACCAAGTGGCCCAGGGCGGGCCCGGCCATGACGTCTACGTCTTCGGGCAAAACTTCGGCCAGGACGTGATCGAGGACATCGAGCCTCCCCTATCCAACCAGAAGGACGACTTGATCCGCTTCGCCGACATCGCTTCCAGCGAAGTCTCGGCGCGGCGCGAGGGTGTGGACCTAATCGTGACCGTGGACGCCACCGGCGACAGCGTGACCGTGGAGCGCCAGTTCGAGGGCAAGACCCCCGGCCTCTTCGGCGGCGACTTCTCCGAGGACACCGGCATCGCCGAGATCGTCTTCGCCGACGGCGTGGTCTGGGACCGCCTGGACATCGGACGCGCGGTCTCCGACCCGCAGCCGGGCGACCAGTCGATCGAGGGCACGCCCTCGATCGACTCCCTGGACGGCGGGGCCGGCGACGACTCCCTCTCCGGCCGCGACGCCGGCGACATCTACCGCTATGCCACCGGCTACGGCAACGACATCATCGAGGACAACCAGCAGAACATCCTGCTGGACAACCCGGACATCATCTCGCTGGAGGGCGGTCTCCTCTACAACGAGGTCAGCTTCCACCGGGACGGCGGGTCGAACGACCTGGAGATCCGGATCGACGCGACCGGCGAGACCCTGACCGTCAAGGGCCAGTTTGACGCCGCCTACACCGGCGTCTTCGGCACCCAGTGGCTCGACCGCATCGAGGGCATCACATTCGAGAGCGGCAGCGGCTATGACTGGCAGGATGTGATGCGGGTCCTGATCGACCAATCCCGGACCGACGGCGACGACCAGATCTACGGCTTCTCGGTGGAGGACACGCTGGACGGCGGGGCCGGAAACGACTTCCTGTCGGGGGGAAACGAGAACGATACCTACGTCTTCGGCATCGGCTACGGCCAGGACACCATCAAGGACGACCTGACGAACGTGCTGTCGGGCGGCCAGGACCAGGTGATCTTCAAGGACGGCATCACGGCGGACGGCCGCGGGGCGAGCCGGCGACGGTCACGCCGACCACATCGCCATCGGCGTCAACCACCGGGCCCCCGCTTATACCGCCGAGCGAACCCTTGATATTCGGCACCCGCTTGATCTCGGCCCAGGCGACGACCGGCTCGGTGTGCCGGTAGCGCCCGGTCGTCCGCATATTGCGCCGGCCCAGAAGGGACGAGGTGACCTGGCCGGGCTTGGCCTGCGGGAATCCGAAATGGAATCCCTCCTGGCGGACCCGCAACGGTTCGTTGGAAATCGAAAGGGGCGGGGCTGCGCGGCGCGTCCAGAGCATCGCCATGTCGGCGCGCGGGTGCGGCAGAATGCGCGCGACTTTGATGGCGCGGCGCGGCGCGATGATCAGCCCTACCTTGTCGCAGCCATCTATGACATGCCGAGCGGTGACCCAGACGCCGTCATTGCGGATCGCGAAGGCCGTGCCGGTGCTGTTCGCCTTTTCGCCGGTCTCGATGGTGAAGAGGGGGTCGCGCCGCGACGCTCTTGGCAAAACCGGTCCGGTTTCTAGAGGTTTACTCCGCTGCGGGACGGGTTCCGCTGCGGTGGGCCGCCGAATGGCGGGGCCGTCCTCGTCGCTGTCGAAATAGTTGCTGGCGACCTGGAACGCCACAACCAAGGTCAGGATCAGCCAGCCCTTTCGGAATCCGCCCAAGGGACTACCCGGAGACCGCCGCGGCCGTGATCGCAGCGACGGCGAGTTTAACCGAAGAGAGCAGGATCGCCGCGCCGATCTCGCCATTCTCGATGCGGGACGGCAGATCCTTCAACAGGAAATCGATGATCCGGTAGACGACCAGCAGGATGACGACGGTGACGCCGCCCCAAACCAGGATGTCGAGAACGCTGACGCTGACCGCCATGCTGAAGGCGAGCGGAATCGCGAGGCTGAGGATGGCGCCGGACAGGGCCACGGCCGCCGCGTTGTTGCCCTCGCGCACCAGCTTGAGTTCCGGGTAGGGGGTGATCCATTCGTAGATGACCACGCCGGCGATCAAGATCGACAGGGTCACCGCGAAATGCAGGATCAATACCGGGAGGCCCGACCCCAGGCTTGCCATCATCGCTTCCATTCGTAAATCCTCCCCCTGACAGTTAACGCCGGATCGCCCGAAGGTAGGTGATCTGGCCGGTCTTCAGACGCTGCGCTTCGTGATCTTTGATCCAATCGGCCAATGTATCCGCTTGTTCCATCGTGCGGACACGGGCAGCCGCAGCCTCCAGTTCCTCCGGCGGTGACAGCGACCAAACCGAATCGCCGTCGCGCCAGGCCGGATCGAGCGGCCCAAGGCGGTCGAAATAGGCGTCACCCTGCAGGATGTCATCCCAGGGGACGGCCGGTGGCTCGACGGCAAACCCGGCGCCTTCCAACATCGAGATCTGTTGATCGAGCGGCGCCGTCACCGCGCAGCACGCGTCGATTGCCTTCGGAATCAGCCGCGTGAACCAGAAACCGTCGCGTAGTTGCTCGCGGGTGCAGACGCCGATCACCAAGGCGCCGCCGGGCCGCAGGATGCGTGCGAATTCGGCAAAGACCTGCCGTTGCGCTGCAAAACCGTTCTCGTTCGGCAGGTGATGTAAGACCAAGTTGTTGAGCACGCTGTCCGCGGCCCCGTCGTCGAGCGGAATAGCCTGGATCGATGCGCGCAGGAAGCGCGCCGGCAGGTTGCGGCACTTCGCGCGCGCCGCATGCAGCATGCCGGCACTGAAGTCCAGCGCGATGATATTGGGGATATCGCCGCTCAGCACCTCGGTATAAGCACCGGTCCCGCAGCCCGCGTCGACCAATGTGAGCGATGCCGGTGCGGTTTCGCATCGCATTATTCCTTCGCGAACCAAGGGCAGCCCGACCGGGCGGCGCGTTTGGTCGTAGGACCGCGACACTCTCCCGTAATCTTCGTAGCTGCTCATGAGACGCGGGGCTCAGCCCTCGGACACGAATTCGAGAACGCAGCCGAACGCGGTTTCCGGGCCGATTTGTAAGGTACCCTGGGACTTGCGGAACGGCACGTCGTTCCCCGTCAGCAATGTTTCGGCGGCACTGAGATCAGCGACTTGAATCTGAAAGGCAGCAAAATGGGGCGCCTCGGGTCCAACCGGCACCGCACCGAACCGCTCCTCGAAATCACCTGGCGTCATGACCGCGACATGGCCCCGCGCGGTCGTGATCCGCAAGCCTCCATCGTTCATCGCGACAGCATCCGCGCCCTGCATGCCGCCGAACAGGCTGCTCAGGTCGGCTGGGTTTTCGGCGACCAAGACAACTTCAGAGATCACCGTGGCGCCGTTCTCGTGGCGCTGATATTCCGGTTTCCAGAAATATTCCGGTGCGTGCTGCTGGCAGGTGAAGAACACCGCGTCCGGCATTCTCTCGTCGGTGACGAAGACCAGAGAAAAGGCGACGGTCACCTGTTCGCCGTCCGGCAATGTCGCCTTGCGCTCGAAATGGAACGGTTCATAAGTGTCGAGGCCGCTCGCGGCGAAGTCACGGTGATCGCCGCTAGCGTCGTGGCCTTCGAAGACCAGCATCGACATGCCCTCGCGCGCGTCGAGATAGGCTTTGTTGAAACTCCCGAAGCCGAATTGTCCGGCCGCAGGCGGCGCGAATTTCGACTCGTCGACAACGGTCAGCAATTCCAGGAAGTTGCCCTGCAGCTGGACCAGGCTGTTGCCCGTGCCGAAAGGGTGAACCGCACGCGGTGTCGTGGTGAAGCCCATCCGGGCGTAGGTTTCGCGCGCTCGGTCGAGATCCCGGACGCCCAAAACCAGATGGTCGATTCCGCGGTTCATGTCAGTACATCCTGCCGCCGTTGGGGACGCCGCGGGAGGGCTGGATCATCACGACTTCGCCGTCACCGTCCGGAAAGCCAAGCACGAGGATCTCCGACATGAACTTGCCGATCTGCTTGGGCGGGAAATTTACCACAGCGGCGACCTGCCGGCCGACCAGCTCGTCCAACGTATAATGCTTTGTGATCTGGGCCGATGTCTTGCGCTCGCCGATCTCGGGCCCGAAATCGACCCACAGTTTGAAGGCCGGCTTGCGCGCTTCGGGGTAGTTCTCGGCGCGGATGATCGTGCCGACACGAATATCGACCTTTAGAAAATCGTCGAAACTGATTTCCGTCATGATGCTCTCTGGTCTGGTTGCCGCGGTCAGGCGGGGGAGGCGTCCGGCTGCGGTTCTTCGTCCCGGCGGCTACGCCGCGGCGAAGAGGGTAGCATCGAACGCAGCCGCTCGGCACGGCGAAGATTCTTGTCCAATGCGGCCATGGTGCGCGCCATGTCCGCGCTCTCATCACGCTCCCAGACCCGCAGGGTGGCGAGCCATAGACCGACCAACCCCTTGACCGTGAGCCGTCCCTTGGCCCCCGAAACCGGGATTCCCGCGGCCTCCAGCATCCAGCGCATCGAGCCGCACATGCCGGCGGACAGGCAAAGCGCGGACACCGGGTCGCCGCGTAACGCCGCCAGGATAGACAGAACACCGTCGCGATCTTCGGACAGCGCATCGAAACGGCGCATCAGGACATCGAACAGCCGGTCGCGGGGTCCGTCTTCCGGGTCGAACGCGAATTTCGTTTCCAACACCGCGGCGTCGATCGACGCGAAATAGGCTTTCAGGATCGCCATCTTTGAAGGATAGAGCGCATACATCTCTGCAGGCGATACACCGGACGCTTCCGCGATCTCACGCAAACAGATTGACGACCAGCGCCCTTCTGCGGCGAGATTGAGCGCCGTTTTGACGATATGTTGCGGGCGATCCGCCTTTTTGACCATGGGTTTAACGCCACCTGAATGGTTTCGAGGGTCCGAGACAATCGATAATAAGCCGTCGCGGTCACTTTTCAATCGATCCGCGACAGCCTCGTCGCACTCGGTAATTGTCACGTAATCATGTAGAAAAGACCCTTCAAGAACATTCAGTTACGACGTGCCCCAAGACAGTCTCGAAACCCTATTCGACCGCTATGGCCCGGCCTATAAATGGCTGGCGACCGTCACCTGTCTGGTCGGCATCATGACCATGACCCTGGGGGCGACGACGGTGAATGTCGCGTTCCCGGCCATCATGGGGACTTTCGGGATCGGCCGCGACCAGGCGCAGCTCATCTCGACCGGCTATTTCGCCGCGCAGACCGCGGGCATGCTGCTCAGCGCCTGGCTCGTCCTGTCCTTCGGCGAGCGGCGCAGCTTCACTCTTGCCGTGCTGGCTTTTCTCGTCGGCTCGGCGATGAGCGGGCTGGCGCAGAACACCGAAAGCCTGCTGCTCGGCCGCATCCTGCAGGGCCTGTCCGCGGGTATCGTGCAGCCGCTCGGCATGGCGGTGACCTTCAAGGTCTTCCCACGCGACCAGAAGGGCTTCGCGATGGGCATCTTCGCCATGGGCAATGTGCTGGCGCCGGCGCTGGGTCCGACCCTGGGGGGCATCGCCATCGACGTGTTCAGCTGGCGCTATATTTTTCTGCTCACACTGCCGACGGCTTTCCTGGCACTGATCGTCGGCAACCTGTTTCTGCCCACCCAGCCGATGCCGAAGAAGATTCCGCGCTTCGATTTCCTCGGCTTCGGCATGCTCTGCGTGTCCCTGGCGGGCCTGCTGCTCGGCTTCAGCTACGGCGCCCGCCTCGGCTGGACTTCGACCGAGATCCTTATGCTGTTCGGGGCCGGTATCGGCTGCGGGACGGGCTTCGTGCTGCGCCAGATCTATGCCAGAAACCCGCTGGTCAATATGCGGGTCTTCGCGAACGCGCAGTTCGCCGCCGCCGCCAGCATCGGCTTCTTCACCGGGGCCGCGATGTTCTCCTCCTTCTTCCTGATGCCGCTCTTCACGCAGCAGATCCAGCATTTCTCGGCGATCGATGCCGGACTGCTGATGGTGCCGGCGGGCCTGTCGCTGATCATCCTGTTTCCCCTGGTCGGCCGCCTGTCGGACTTCATGCCGGCCTACATCATGATCTGCGTCGGCATGGTGATTTTTGCCATCGCCTTCTTCTATCTGTCGACCGCGGATGTGAACACGCCCTTCTGGACCCTGGTCTGGTTCACCTTGCTGGTCCGGATGGGCGTGGCCTGCACGCGGTCCGTCGTCAACTCGGAAGCGTTGAAATCCCTGCCGACCGAGCTGGTCACCCAAGGGTCGAGTTCGGTCAATTTCGTGCGCCAGCTTGGCGGCACGATGGGGACGAACTGCCTCGTCGTCTTCCTGGAGCTTCGCATCCCCTTCCATGGCGACGCCTTCACCGCCATGCAGACCGGCGCCAGTGAAACCACGCGCGAGATGCGCGATCGCCTGATGCAATTGTTAGGGGAAGCCGGCGTCCCCGAACCGGTGCGCGATTCCGGCGCCTTCCACTATCTGGGCGAGGTGATCTACGCCCAGGCCAGCACCTTGGGCTTCCAGGACGCGTATTTCCTGCTGGCGCTGATCGCCGCGGCGGGCCTGATCCCGGGTTGGATATTGGCGCGGGCGAGTAAGACGGTGCGTGTTGCTGCGTAGGGCGATTGGAATTGGGTTGTTTCGATAGCCGCCAACCAACCAAAACATGTCGTCCCGCACTCGATGCGGGACCCAGGGTGCGCCAATGGCGCGAAACAGGTCAAAGGTCGCGAATTTTAGGGGCTGGGTCCCGGATTGAATCCGGGACGACATGACAACGGCGTATCAGCTCCCCGCCAGCTCTCGGCTGCGTTCCGTCGCGGCGGCGATGGCGCGGGTCATCAGCGGTTGCAGGCCGTTATCCGCCATCAGGATCTTCAGCGCTTCCAGGGTCGTGCCGCCGGGGCTGGTGACGTTTTCACGCAGCTGCGATGGCGGCTCGTCGCTGGCGAGTGCTAGCTGGCCCGAGCCCGCCACGGTCGCCATGGCGAGCTGTTCGGCCAATTCCTTCGGCAATCCCGCCGCGACGCCGGCGGCGCCGAGGCACTCGATCAGCAGGAACACATAGGCGGGTCCGCCGCCGGACACCGCGGTGACCGCGTCGATTAGCCCTTCGTCGGAGACGGTGACGGCGTCGCCGACGGATTGCATGAGTTGCTGGCAGAGGGCCGATTGCGCATCCGAGACGTTGCCGTTCGGGCACAGCACGGTGATGCCCTGGCCGATTGCGGCCGGCGTGTTCGGCATGGCGCGGATGACGGCGGCCTGCGTGCCGACCTGTTGTTCGAAATAGCCGATTGTCTTGCCCGCCGCGATCGACAGGAAGACGCAATCGCTCCCGGCGAAGCGCGCATAGGCGGGCGCGACGGTATCCATCTGCTGCGGCGTGACCGCGAAGAGGATGACTTCCGGGCC
>JAAAKM020006971.1:104105038-104129024 GCA_010016025.2 Alatinidae sp. Z8VKAUB7J3 | reverse complement strand
GAGATCGGCGGGCAGGGCGTCCGCGTCGGCACAGATCGAGACGTCCGCGGCGTCGGCGAAGTCGGCGGCGCCCGCCGGTTCGACGACGGTGACGCCGGCCGCGGCGGTACCTGAATCGCGCCAGCCGGACAGCATCGCGCCGCCCATCTTGCCGCAGCCGACGAGCAGCAGGGGCCGAGTCATTTTCTCAGTCATGGGGAGGAGCTTCTCAGGCCTCGCCGATAGGGTCAAGCATCGTCGCTTCGATGGCCTGGTGCGCGTTGTAGCCCGCCCAGAGCACGTACTGGAAGGATGGGTAGAACCGCTCGCATTCGCTAACGGCGATTTCCACCAGATCCTCCAGCTGTTCCGCGGTCACGTTGTTCCAGCCGCGGGTTAGCATGGTGTGGCGGAACATCGGCGTGCCGGCTTCCGAGCACAGTTCGAAATGGCCGAACCACATGCGCTCGTTGATCTGCGACAGCAATTCGGTGATCTCGGAACGCTTTTCCGGAATGACCTTCATGTCCAGCGAACAGGTGAAATACAGCGCCTTGATTATAGGCTACATTGCCCCACTTTTTTCTTTCTTTCTTTCTTTCTTTCTTTCTTTCTTTCTTTCTTTCTTTCTTCCTTCCTTTCTTTCCTTCTTTCTTTCTTTCTTTCTTTCTTCCTTTCTCTCTTTCTTTCTTATATAAACCCATTGCGTGGAACTAAGTTTTCTCTTGGGAGTTCTTGGCCTTGGCTGTGTGCTTCGAAATGGTATTGCTTTAAAGTAACTTTCCTCAGAACACAATATCATACCTTTGGTGGCAGTGAACAAAGTCATAACCCGTGAATCATAAGTCAAACAGTCCAAGTTGTGCGCCGTAACCATGCTTTGATTAGATATCCACTTTGCCTCCTTCTGTATAAGTACAAAGAAGGCTGTGTTATCAACCTGTAATCTTTGAAAAGAGAATCTATTTTTAATAAGAAAAATTACAACATATATTGTTGGGAAGTGAAGACGTCAAGCCTGAGGCCAGAGAACCTTAATATTTATGTACTACATCAGGTTTTCTATCTTCGCTTACTTTCTCCCAATGCTCACGTAGTTTGTCATTCTTTTTACTCAATAACTATGTCATTGCAGGCGCACTATTGACATAACATGCAGCATCATTTTGTTTAAGCTTTACAATCGTGTACACTGTATCAGCTAATATCTCCCACATCTGCCATCCTTGTATAAAACGCTAAACCCATCTTGTGGGTGCTGGTCATCATTGTTTGTGAATGTCCATAGGGTCGTCTATTCATTTAATGCTCCGTCTTAAATGTTCTGTTTCTGCCCCTGCCCCTATTTCTTTGTGTTGTACCTTATAAAATATTGTTTCCTAAGAAAGTCTGTCGCAGAATCCCTTACCTGCCCTAATCATTTCAATATTTGTTCTTCGATGTTAGGGGGAGTTTCTACATGGTCAGTTTTTGCAATTGTTTATCCTTGATTAAACTTTTTACGAGATACATTTTTGTGCCAATTATGTTAAGAAGTTCCGTATACTTTGTGGTGTAAAGTTGAGTTTGAAGTATGTACAAAGTATGTTCAGCGGGCTTTTTGTTCCAAGCCAAAGTTTAAACCACTTACTACATCAGAAGCACAAGTTTCCGCCAAATCAACTACGTTTCGAAGCGAGTTTTCATTTGAAAAAATTGTAGCAGCGAAAATGTACGACATTTCACTTGAATGATTCACCCCTTACACACCACCCATTTCTCATATTTTGTAATATGTTGCGGTGCCGTCAAGTTGAATGTACCCAGTGAGTAATTACACTAAATACGCTTGAACGCGTTGCCGCCTGAACGCGTTGCCGAAAGATTAGGAAAACTAACATAATGTCAAAACTGAGCCCTCTTCAATTTTAATGTGGTTTTTCTTTTTGTTTCTGTTTTTACAGGTTATGGTATAACAACAGATGGGGTGACCACATATATCAATGCTTCTACCTGCACATTTCAATACAGACCGACCAACCCGCCCATAGTGTTTGACCTTCCAATAAAGTCATAGGCTGGTCTCCCGGTACGTAAGTGGGAGGACTCTACTCTGCCGTTGTATTGGATTGTAGAGGGGTGGCAAACAGGTCTCGCGAAAGTTTACAGTAAATTTGATCCATATTTGATGGGAAACGCTGCACTTTGCCTAAACAGTTAATTTAATGTAAGCAATTACGAAAACAGCAACGTTTGAAAAAGTATTATATATATATTAATCCTTCGTAATTCAATCCAGTTACAATACGGGAAAGTATTACGTATGATCTGAATAAAGAGAAACTTGTGAGCAGACTCACCTGAAGGTTTTTATGGGTTCTAAAATTGTTTTGTTCACTCATTAGTCGGCCTAAGAAAAACCATACATCGTTCTTCACGTTTTTACAATTAACGATACAATATATCTTGGATACCTATATTATATGTCAATAAGGACCGTTTTGACCAGTGGTGATATTATCCTTTTTGCCTTTGTTGCTCCCATCCAAAAATGTCTCGTAACACGAATTGGGTAGAGGTGACGGACCCGGGGATACTTTGGCCACGCCGTCTACCGGGGATCCTCCATAATTTGGCTTTGTAGGCTGATGTGGTACTTTGCTTGGTTTTAGAATTATTTAATAACGACAATTACGATACGGTTGTTAACGACTCTGAACGCACGGCAGAGAAAAATCCATACAATCCTTCCTGTCGTGTGATGAAATCAGCGCCTGTGCAATTATCCCCCACCCGACCCCCTCATACCACATAGGGTAACCTCGTGTCACATGATCCGCAACTGTACGCAGGACAGTTTCTTTAATCAGGTTCAAACTATTCTAGTCTCAGTTCATAGTTTTGTATAACTACTGTTAGTAACATTGATAGGCCATTGATGTACGATGTAAAAATACGTGAAGGTTGTATTTAATTTTGTATCAGTGGTATGTATTTATAAAGAAATGATAAGTCGTCGATTGTTGGTATCCATATGATCGTATTTTTATGTTGCGCCAAAAGGAATTTGTAGTGCATTGTTAGATCACACACAAAAAATTGTTACAGTGATATTGTTAAATAAACAGTACTTGTGCTTCCAAATTATATCCCCATGGCGAGAAAGCTACAGAGATGCTTTTATTGTAGTGTACGCCATGAAAGTATTGTTTTTTTAGAAGTCTAGCCCACTGTGATGATGTATGAGTTCATTTTTCCCTACGATATTGGCTATTTTCGATATAAGCTGATCCATCACAGTAAATAAATGCAGTGGCATTTATTTTAGCAGTACGTGTAAAGCTATCAGTGGTGGTCACGTCAGCTTTCACAAATTTAGGGTAAAAAGAGCAGTACCATCAATATCAAAGGAGCTCGTGTAAGGACCTTAAGCAAGCTGATGAAGTCTTGTTACGGAAGTAGAATAGTCCACGTCTACAGAACAATGTTTGCACTCTCCAACAAGGATGGCATTGTGATTTACAAGATAGAATGAAAAGGATCGATTTTGGCTCATATAATAGCTTATACGGCGGCGCCGTTCATACGTCACATTCTCATTACAAATAAATAGTAAAACTATTAGGCAAAACAACGAAGTTTGTTGTTAAGGCAAACATGGAGAATCATGTTAAGCAATTATTATGTGCTTAGTCTCATTGAGAAGTACGCGTGTAAGCAGCGAAACGTCATCTGCAACAGATTTGAGCGTTAAATCCGTGCGTTATGCCTTTTGTTGCGCAAGCTCAAACTTTTTCAGAGTTGATATCTAGGCTCTGACATTTTTGCTAGACTACATTATCAGCCCCGATTGTAGATATAAAACAACAAAGTTGTTTGTTAATTAATTTGTAGAAAATTGCTCTGAATATCAATTTGTGAACATGCAAGAATGTATGCGTGATCCTGAACATGACTCCTACGTATGTCCCTGTAACTTTCGTTCGAGGAATTTTGCGCTTACTGCGCGTGCTTAGTCATCCGTTTGTTGAGTATGGTTCTGGCATTTATTTCTGGCATTTTTACTATTTACGGTAATGCAATTTCAGTATAGAAGAAACACTACAGAATTAGAAAATATGTAACAACGGAGGATAAAATCCGTAACCCAAGCTCAAGCCCCAGCCCCAGCTCTTTTACTGAGGTATTATTGGGCTCTGGTACGTTGCTATCTGAAATCACTGTTATGAAAATGATGAAGGGTGGTTCACCGGAGCTATGTTACGTTCTCGACTCTAAAAATTTATAGGCTTCACGTTCTTCCTTGGAAGCTATTTGCTCGCAGCCTCTCCATTAAAGACCCTGGTGAGGAGTGAACCCGATCTTGACACTACCATACATAGATACTTAAACCTCTGACTGGCTAACTACTAAGTACAGGGTGGCCGGAGCACCCAAGGTTTGCGCCTGTATAAGTATTCCAGAAAGTTCCCTCAATCGCAATAGCCCCGCGACACCTAAGACCGCAATGACGGACGTTACATTTTTCTCATCAATTAAATTTTAGTTCTCGTTCTTCGTAACAAAACTACTTTACTCACAAGTTTTCAATATCACTTGACTTACAAATCACAATCTCTCAGTGCAGCCCCCTGATAAGCAGTGGGGCCGTGACGTACAAATCACTCTCTCTCGATTGCACTTAAGTTTTACAACCTGTGATAAACAACCCCGTATGAAATAAGTACTTTTTTACTTTCGACTGTAACCTCAGTACAGCGATAAAGGGTTTGCTCATTGTAACGTCTTTGACGTGACCTTCAATTGATAGAAAACCATGAAGGAAAGTCTCTTAAGCTGATTAAGCGTATGGCGGAACATGATATTAAACCTAAAGGGAACTTATATTCGTGAGTGGAAGAACTTAAAGTCCTACAAAACAGCAAGCTTGACGATGTCTTATTAACCAGAGATTGTAAGGTTTACACACATCACATTATTGTATATATTCAATATTTCTTCTCATCAAGTATGTACACTGCTTTATAACCATTTAGATTTTGTGTTCCACTGAAGACGTTATCAAAGAAATGTTATTACAAATTGCACTATCATCGAGAAGAGAGGATTTGAAATGTTAGTCTTGAAAAGAACACTAGAGAAATAGAAAATATGTCACCACCAGGGATCGAACCCGTGACCCACGCTTTCACGGCATGCGCTCTACCAACTGAGCTAGGTGACCTCCGATGTTAACATACTTTTTTTTCTCTAGTCGCCACACTAGCTCCCAATCATCCACCGGTGGACATCCACATCCAGCTCAACACAATTGGAGACCAGTCTCTTTGCGCCATGTGACGTGACCAAGGAAGAACTGCCGTACGGCCCGTCATCGATCCAAAGCCCATTGAAGTTAGAGAGTATCATCGAGAAGAGAGGATTTGAAATATTAGCTTTGGTGACATATATTCTATTTTCTCTATTGTTCTTTTCAAAAGTACAAGAGTCGTACGTTTTCTGCTACTCACGTTATTTAAAAATGCGTAAGCTGTGAAAAAATTATGTTATCGTTAATGACGTGGTTCAGTCCTCTGCAAACCAATTTTGTGAAGAGTTTTCTTCCGTCACCTCAGAGGATTGCGGTGACCAAGGTCTAGCGAAAACGTTAGGCAATCATGAAAATGTTATTCAAAGCTACTTTTACATTTTGTTTCACAAGCCTACTTTCAACTTCCCGGTTTATCTAAAAATTATATAATTAATAACCGAGATATGTTGTTCGGCTGTGGTCTATACCACGTAAAGTTTGCAATAATTCTCACGCAACAGCAATATATTGAGATACAACCTCTTAAGCAAACATAGTCAGTAAATGTACAACACGTTGTTGCTTTCAAGATCTCCACTGCTGGCTAATACATCAATTTGCCTCATTTCACATTGAGTGTTATTAGAAATTTCTAGACGTAACAACTCCAAAATTTGTCAGACAAAAGTTTGCTTAATCAACAAATTGCTCGCGGAGGGAAATATTGCATAGCAAAATTATAAAGTCATGTGGTTTTCAACCTGGTGCTAGGTTCACAAATTGGTTTACTTTCGTCCGGCCAGAAAATGTACGCCAACCACCTTCTTCCAGATATCGTTAAAGAAAAGGCAATAAAAATGAAATGAACTCTGCCAGGTTCTGCCTTTCCTCCGTTATTTGTATGTTTGATTTAGACGATTGCAATATGGGAATTCTTCACTAAATTTACCAAAATATACTGTATCCAAACTTTGCCCAGATTTCAAAAATATTGCCAACTATCATTTCCCTCGTAGTTTAACAATTTTCTAGAACGTGACATGTACCAAAAATCAATAAAGTTAACCTAGAAACTTAGTTTAAAGGAAATGGATTGCCAAAGTGAACACTGATAAGCGAATAGTAGAAAGCTTTTCTTAAAATAACCTATTGACCACGCAAGTCAATAAGCATCTACAGTATTGTCTTGACTAAAGGACACTTGCAAGATTCCTTGTTTACAGATACGTGTACACTGTGGTATTTTTGGTGAAACGTTAATGAATGAGCCGCAACTTCTGTTGGTTTCGGAGCGGAGTTTGACTCAAAGCGTTGTAACCTTACCAAATGTTGTTTACTTCTTCCGAGGGATATTGTGGCGAAATTCACATGCGTTGAGGTTATAATTTGGGAAGTATCTGAAGTCAAGTTTAATTATCGGAGTATATTACAGTGTTGCGAAGCCCTCTTAAGGTCACTTAACGGGTCATGACATGGGGTGATCACTGTGGGGCTAAGATCAAGACCATGATGTTCAATTGTTTGTGGCGTTCCATCAAAGTTGACGACATTGTTACCTTCACTTCATTTTCACCAAGGCAGGGTAAGGAAATATTAGCCTGATCGGAAAGTGGTAAAAGTTGGGCAAGCATTGACAGCTACATCTTCTACTTTCTACTTTCTACTACAAAAATAAATCTTGTACTTGATATTTTCAACGACATGTCTCAATCTTCTCCTATCCTTCTAGTTACTCCTGAATAATGTTTCCCTCCTTCATCCAAAATGACTCCTCGGTCCAGTGCCTGGCAAAAAGTAAAGAATTTAGAATAAGTGTCTTAAAACCGGTTTCAAGTTGAATTAGGCGGATATACTTGGAAAATACATACAAATTGTTGAGGTGCGACTAGAATAAGTGGGGCTTCGTTGGTCCGGTTTAAAAAAATGCTTGCTAAACTTTGTACCAGACAAAACTTGAAAAGATATAGACGTTTTCATTTTGAATTGGATGATTTTAAGTTGGACGTCTTAACTAGAATCATTAGATCCTATATATATGCATATATGCAAATATACATATATACCTACATACATATATATATATATATATATATATATAGACGCAATGTATTTCAATTGTATCAAAATTTAGAGTGCTCGATACATGATTCATTAAGATAAATAAGGAAATATAGGACATTCCTCTGCTACTGTCACCAATTCTCCACATCATACATGTCATCTTCGCATGGTTTGGATGGGCAGGTTTGGCTTTTACCATACCCTGTCAATGCATTCATTACACCTTTTCCTCGCTATTCACTATTTCCTCCTTCTGTCCGTGATGGAATTCTCTGGCGAATGTTTCCGCCACTAAAATTGGGAAGATGATGGACGCGTCACCAACAACCTAAAATAAGCAGGAAAGCAGAAAACAATCTTATCTCACCCGACTGTGATAATCAAAATAGTGAGGGTAGACATCTACCTACCACTATAAGCCAACGACTAGCTAACCCAAGTTCTAACTGCAATGCCTTCAACATTGCAACTCCTATTTACCAAAAGGCACTAAAACAAAGTAGTTTTTCACATAATTTTTTTTTCTCAATGCCAATAGAAGATTATAACAGTAGAAGCAGAAACCGTTCACAAAACATAATTAACCCTCCATACAGCCCATCAGTAAAGATGAAGATCGCTTCTCCCTTCCGTTACCTTATCGATACACACTTCCCTGAGCCATCTCCTTTAAACAAAAATTTTCAGCAGGAACAACACGAGAGTGAGTTACAGCTGTACTTACAACGAGAGAGAACCAGCCAGCCACAACAAGAAAATTTCGAAGGAAAGACTAATATTCCGTCAACCACCGATCCCCAGGGCAACTGTAGGTCACTGCTTTCATTATCAGAAGACATAGGCACTGCAACCTCAGTCCACTTCAACGTAAATCAAGAATAACACGAATATAAAACTTGTATAGGCTTATACCGGCGGAAGGTTGTAACAAGAAAAAACCTTCTTTCGAATTTTCTGGGGTTATAACTGAAAGGCTTATAACCGGATTTTACGGTATAATTACGTCTAGTATTTGTCTCTACGTCATTTGAAATAAGTATTTATGTCATCAATGAAAAGCTACCTGAAGCACGAGCGAACGAGGGTCATATACATGCCACGGGCCTTTTTCATTCCTTATGCCTGGTTCACATACGGGTAAAATCCGTCGCTGGGTCTGAGAGGAGGAGCAAGTAAGGAGATCGTTTTATTTTACTTCTGCTGATTCACATGCCTGATCAAGTCATCGCAAGCGCAAATAACCAAAACGGAGCATTTCACGTCAGAATTTCGTTGAGGGGGTTTACATCCATCTTGTTGATAGTGACACTTTGGCCTACAGACTTCAAAAAATAATTATCACACCCAGGATACAAACCCCTTGCTTGCTGAGGAACCTGATCTCCCCTTGGTATGAAATAGCTGTCAAAATTTGCACCTGTCATCGTCATCATAGAATTTCCGCGTCAGAACAAAAGAGGCGCCAGCAATTCAAGTGATGGTCGGAAACCAACAGAGAAAACTCTTTACAAAAGAACAAAATTTTTCGTTACTTTCCGATGACTTTCACAGCCAAGTAGTAGCGTTCACATCCAAAAAAACCTGCCTTTAACATGCCAGACGCTTGTCTGGAGACGCATTTTACTCGTATGTGAAGCAGGCTTTACAGTTAATACAGCAACATTGTAGGCGTCACTATAATCAATACGTGAGATACCAAGAATATCACTACATTCAAAAAATACAATTAATCTTAGGGTAAACGAACCTTGATTGGTTTCGAATTTATCTTGATCTTCCCCCACGAGATAGCTTCGTCAGGACTTGCCCCCGCATCACTACCATCAAATTCCGTGGCTGTATTTATATACACTGAATAGTCCGCTCCATTTCGCTGTAGAAGAACCATTGAGATGAACATTACAATGGAAGACCCACAGATACCTCTTCTGAAAAATTTGTAACGAAAGGTTATATAAAACGCATCTATTAAGTATTGCTGAAAATATGTATTGCATCAGTCGCTCACTGTTTGTTAGGAGTAATCATACACATAACCGCCCGCGATTTCATCCAGATTCATAGCAATGGGTTCAACATCCCCCGAAGATGGAAGAATGACTACAACCACAACTAATTCAGAAGCATATACGACGATGAGTAAAATACGGTAACAGCTCTGTTTTGCTTCCCAGACCCTACGACAAATGTTTAAAATGCAACATTCTTTCTGAATCTATAAATGTACTGCTGTGCATACGTTTTACGGTTTCCTAAATAACCGCAAAACGGTCGTATTGTTGTTTTATAATTTCAATAAACGATTTCTCTTTGAATGCCATGACTGACGTTTCGTGGCAAAATATAAAGGCTCTTATAACTATAACTATCGCTTACTCTATGAAACTATTTACTAATTAGCGCCCACCCCCCCCCCCCCTTCATGGCGCTTACATTTTGGGTTTTGACTATCCCATTGATGGTTTTTCGCCGCGAGAAAACTACTCCTTTTGACTATTCCATCGATGGATTTTCGTGGAGAGAAAATTACTACTTTTGACTATTTCATAGATGGTTTTTCGCAGCGAGAAAACTACTCCTTTTGACTATTTCATTGATGGTTTTTGCCGCAAGAAAACTACTCCTTTTGACTATTCCATTGATGGATTTTCGTGGAGAGAAAACTACTACTTTTGACTATTTCATTGATGGATTTTCGTGGAGAGAAAACTACTACTTTTGCAATTTCATAGATGGTTTTTCGTGGAGAGAAAACTACTCCTTTTGACTATTTCATTGATGGATTTTCGTGAAGAGAAAACTACTCCATCTGACTATTTTATTTACGGTTTTTCGTGCAGAGAAAACAAATCCTTTTGACTATTTCATTTACGGTTTTTCGTGGAGAGTGAGCTACTCCTTTTGACTATTTCATTGATGGCTTTTCGCGGTGAGAAAACTACTCCTTTTGACTATTTCATTTATAGTTTTTCGCCGCGAGAAAACTACTACTTTTGACTATTTCATTGATGGATTTTCGTGAAGAGAAAACTACTCCATCTGACTATTTTATTTACGGTTTTGCGTGCAGAGAAAACTACTCCTTTTGACTATTTCATTTACGGTTTTTCTTGGAGAGAGCACTACTCCATTTGACTATTTCATTGATGGCTTTTCGTGGAGAGAAAACAAATCCTTTTGACGATTTCATTTACGGTTTTTCGTGGAGAGAGAACTACTCCTTTTGACTATTTCATTGATGGTTTTTCGTGCAGAGAAAACTACTCCTTTTGACTATTTCATTGATGGTTTTTCGTGGAGAGAAAACTACTCCTTGTGACTATTTCATTGATGGTTTTCGTGCAGAGAAAACTACTCCTTTTGACTATTTCATTGATGGTTTTTCGTGCAGAGAAAACTACTCCTTTTGACTATTTCATTGATGGTTTTTCGTGGAGAGAAAACTACTCCTTTTGACTATTTCATTGATTTTTTTCGTGGAGAGAAAACAAATCCTTTTGACTATTTGATTGATGGCTTTTCATGAAGAGAAAACTACTCCTTCTGACTATTTCATTTACGGTTTTTCTTGGAGAAAGAACTACTCCTTTTGGTTATTTCATTGATGGTTTTTCGTGCAGAGAGAACCACTCTTTTTGACTATTTCATTGATGGTTTCTCATGTGCCACCATTCCACACGTGTATTTATTTAGGAACAAAGGTATCTAGGGTCTGCAATTTACTCTTATACACTTTACCACAATAAGGTAGGAGAACAGCTTACCATGAGATTTGCATTGCATGTATGATGCTTAACTACTCCTCCGCCAATTATGATCATACCAGTGTTAATTGAATGAACAGCAATGTCGTTAATTCTTCGGATATCTGTACGTAATAAATAAAGGGAACCATGCACTGTTTATAATAGATGAAAACTACTTATCCAGATGATTATATCTCAGTCCTCCGCTTAACAGTAAAGATTGTTGGTCAACGCAGTCACTATGCAGTCCTAAAGACACCGAAGACAGAATGAAAGTGGAAAAAGTAATCCACTGGGAAAATCAAGACTTAAACACCCCAGTCTTCAGTACAATTTCATGTCAGTAAGCCGTGTATTGTTTATTAAGTGTTATGTTTGATAGTTGCAAGAGCCTTTTACTACTTAGTTTCTGTTTTTACCTGTAATTGTACACGATGTTTAGTACCATTTTCTTTCTCTAAATAAAGTAACACGTGTCAATACTTCGTAACGGAGGTAAATTGTGTAGTACATTCTGTAAAGCTGTTTCAACTGAAGATGAATAAAGTATACCCGGAACACGTCTTGCAAAATGAAACCATTTGTCGTATTCTTTAAATGCGTAACTAACTTGATATTGCTGAGAAACTTTGGAAAAATTATCAATGAGGCAGGTGAGTTTTCCAACTGGTGTCAAGGAGAGGACAAAAGTATGAAATAAGCAAACCGATGCAAGGATGAAGGGAGCACAGTACGAATGGAGGATAACTGAATGAAAGCTATGCTGGTACGGGCATGTGCTACTAATGGAAAAGAGGCATTTAACTGAGATGCAAGGTAGTGGCACTTTTAAATGATATGGCAGTATATCTCCTTCACACTGCTGTCAAATCAGGTCAAACAGAGGGTATAAGCCTTCAAATCTCATTATACTTGTCACCAATTCAAACATGGATATAAAAAAGAGCAAACAGATTTACAAACAATTCAGTGCTGATCACGCAAAATAGTTTAAGAGTAAGACCTCAGCCAATGTAACTAAGTAAGCATTGTAAAAAAACCAACTGTTACTGACCATTGTCCTAAAAGAGACTGTCCTTAGTAAGTCTTACTCGTCGTTTCTTACCTCCAAGTATCATAATCATAAGGAGATGTTCAGCAAAGAGCATGATAAATGAGCTTAAAAAATGATCGACAAAATTGAAAGCACTAGTAGGAAGCACCATTTCGGGCTTCCCTATTCTTATACAAAATATTTATGTCGCCTAATAGGATTATTACAGACGTTATTAGATCTAATAATGAGGATAGCACAGTCGAGGGTGAAATTCTCCAGTTTAGTACAGATTGACATTGTTCCAATACTTAACAGAAATAAGAGAGGAATATGGCACAATTGCATTCGACCCACAAAATACTCTAATGCCTCGTATCACATACCTTCCGCAATGTCCACACGAAGTCCTGGGTTTTTAAACGAATGAAAGTAAATATTATCACCAATGGCTCCATCTGTTATGGCAGGACTAAACACAGGAATGCCATTCTAGGGAAAGGCAAATTTGAAAGCTTGATCAATCAGGAACTTCAGTCGTACAGAACTGCACCGATACCTTCTTTAAACGACTAGGTTGTCTCGTGAGATGGGGATCAACGAATTATAAGAGATACACAATACATGTGATTAAGCTAAACTTTCTTGAAACACGTTGTCCAATTCTCTCAGTTAGGGAGTTGGCCTAATTATAAAATTGGTGCAAGCTGCAACTATTAAATATCAACAAACAATTGCAACTGCACTAAACAACTAACAAAATTCTGGAAAAGACATTAGAGAAACAGAAAATACATCATCACCGGGAATCGAACACGTGACCCACACTTTCCCCGTGTGCGATCTACCAAATGAGCTAGGTGACCTTCTGATGTTAACATACACCATTTCCCTAGTCGCCACATTAGCTCCCAGTCATCGACAGGTGGACAGCTTCCACGCAATTAAAGACCAGCCTCTGAGGGCCATGTGACTTGACCAAGGAAGGACTGCCATTCGGCCCGTCTATCTGTCCATTGTAAGTCAGAAAATATCATCTGGACTTTTCAAATGCTCTTTTCTCGATAATACTAACAAATATTTCTTAGGTTCAACACTAAAATTAGTAACATTTGGCCACGATCCATTTTAGATGCCAAACAGAATGAGTGTATAAATCCATGGAATTAGTGATCATCAATTTCATTACTGTCCCGAATAAGCAATCAAAAATGAGGGGTTAGACACATACGAGAGGGTCACCCTAGTCCAACTTTTACCAACAGAACAGGTTAAGATATCCAACTTTATTTCTATGTTTTAGATCCTTACTGGTTATAATCGCACTGTGAATATAGCAGTCACATGAGTTTCCTATATATCTAGCTATAGATACTACAAAAGAGACACCCGATGTCAAAGCTATTTCGCAATGGCAAATTTGCCATGCAGTAACTTCCGAGGCGCTAATAAAAGTGCTAGCCGCTAAGGGGAGGGGGTAACTGGGGGGGCGCTAAATAGAGGATACGGCAATATTTTTTTTGTTTTCAGTTCTTGCACCGCTATAGCTGACTTACAGGAACAAAGATGTTTACAAAAACTTTGCCGTATTTATGAAACAGTTGTATCATGTGAAGGTAATGTTCCATAAAGACAAGTTAATGATATATATATTATATTGGTGTGATGTAAATGTCTCATATTCCGGGACGTTAGTAAAAGGGGTATTAATAAAGTAAGTAAGTTAGATGGGAGTTGTAATTTGGACTTTTACCACACAACTATACAATTTGCGGTGGCTTTCCATGAATGAAAGCTCTTAAATCAGTGAACTTATTTTCACACAATACACCTCATAGTTCAAGAAACCGTGTTGTTTAACGCCACAGATTTAGGCAAACCATAGAACAAACAACAGATCCAAAAACAAATGAGATCTAGACAAAAGATAAACATCCTTTTATACTTAGAGGAAGAACTTAATTTCTTCTGTCATCTATCATCCAGTGGAGCAGAGACAATATCTGCTATGTAGCCCAATAACATCTGGTTGCAATAAAATAGCTTCTAGATTAGCCATTGCCGTCTATGTGCGAGCAAACAGCAAATGCGCTAAGATAAACCTCACTACACATTGTAAATGTTCCCAGGGTGCAGCTCATTTCGGCACCTCATTGCCCTGAAAATTTACTTAGAGTTTGAAATTCGAATGCAATTGAAATAGAACACGGAACGATCAGGTTTTGTTTTGCATTGAGAAGGCTTCTTAAAGTTTTCAAGATGTCAGCTGTTAAAAGAAAACTAAAAACACCAAAATATTACAAAAGTGTGAGATAATTAAAGAGATTGAAAAGGGGATGACAAACAAAGAGGCATCTGAGAAGTTTGGGGTCCCTAAGAACACGATCTCTACTTAGATGAAGAACAAGGACAAACTGTTCAAAGGATTAGAACAAAACTCCTTTGAAGCTAAAAAAATGTGAAGCTGTGATTACGAGCAGGTGGACAAGTCTGTGTTAAAATGGTTTTCGCTTCAAAGGAGCCAAAACGCTCTAATTGATGGTCCAATGCTAAAAGAAAAGGCACCTCAATTTGAAGAAAGTTTTAATATTCCGACCTTTATCTACATGTAGTATTTAAAAGCTTTTTTTTCAGCAAAAAAGATTCTCTTCGCATTTAAACTTGAAGCATTTTACTTCTGTATTAACCCTCATTAGCCCGACCTGTTTTTTAAGTAAAATTTTGATTTTCCCAGTAATTTTCTTTATCTTGAACTTTCTCTATCTCGAACAAATCTTTTGGTCCCTTGCGAGTTCGAGACAGAGAGAATCCACTGTATATTATTAAGTCCAGCTTTCTATACTGTGCACTAGGAATAGTACAAAAGTGCAAAGCTTAATTGGCAATTCTGATACAAAAAGCTATATTCTTTAAAGGGTTCTTTACAGCTCAGTATCTTTTTCATTCTCTACTAAAGTCAATGCAAGAGCCATGGCCTAAACAGATGTATAAACCAGACCCACCAAACTAAAACCATTTTCATTACAAATATTGATATAACCTAAAAATCTATTAAGAGTGCCTACTCTTGCAGAGGAAAGACAGTCTGAAAAGGATAAGTACAATTTTGACAAGTTAAAAGGTTGGTAGGATTTCCAGGCTACCATTGGCAGGAAGTTTGGACCACTCTTAATTCTCGAAGACACAGACAACAACAAATTGGTACTGCAGTTTGGAAAAGCTATTACAGAAACAGCTGCTGAACATGTTGGGTTGAGAAAACTATTAAGAAAATATGGACCACGCATGAGTGCTTCAAAAATGAGGAGAAAGAAGAACATTAAAGGAGAAATGGGTTAATAATGAAGAGTCAGCCAGGCAATATTACTAGGTATACAACAGTCTGAACAGAGAAATATGTTTAGTGAAGGATTAATGTTCCCTTCTTAGTCAAACCAAGTTTTAGAAATAACATATTCAGCACATGACACTGTTCATTTTACATGTCCTTCATACACTCTAGAGCTTTCACAACAACGAACATTATAAAAGCTCAGGGTGCTTGAGGTATAAAATCACTGGCATGTATCAGGCCACGATGGGTTAATATTGTAAGACAAGTACCTGTTCAACAAAAGAGACATATACTTTGCAGTTGTAAAGCTTGACAAGGCTTTTGACCATGTGCCAAGAAATGTTCCGTGCCCTCAGGGAGCTGCAGGTTGAGGAATTGGTCATAGCTGTAGTTAGATATATGTACGAACATACTCAGTCTTCCATGCATGTAAATATGCATTACTATAAGAAATTGTCAGTAAATTTTGGTGTATGGCCCAGTTCTCAGTTCTCAACTATATACTTCATGTAAATGACTGTATCATTAGTGCAGAATAACCGGAAGTTACAAAATAAATTCAGATCCTGGAAAATCTTGCTAGGATGGGAAAACCCAAAAATCAATATTGGAAGAAACAAATGACATGATCACAATCTTTAATGTTCTCTAATCTTTACACAATTAGTACATATGAATGAGACCAGAATAATTCACCCCTTTCAAAAGTAATGACATTTTGACAAAAAGTCCCCCAAATCCCTCTGCACTGGACACTCAGTTTGTTTACTGCTTGGTGACAATGCTGCAATACTAATGCTTATGATGGTGGTGTCAGGCATCTCGTAATCCAAGTTTTGGTTATTGAATAACCTTAGAAAAATTTTGTAATGAACAATTGGCAGAAGTTGATTTATTACAATACAAAAAGCTTTGTTTACATCATTAATTTTACTATAGTATATCTTTCACAAAGAAATTGTCCATACATTTGTTAAAACAAGGCAGAAGATCACTCAGTTGATATCCAAGTCCCATCTACAGTATGAAAAGGGGGTTATTACTAGTGTCTTTTTGAAGATGTTGCTGTCTCTTGTTCGTTTAGAAAGTACAAACAAATCATAAAATGCAAGTAATTTTAATACTTCCAAACTTGTGAAATGAGGTTATACTTAAGCCTAGGGTCACACATAAGTGAGACCATAAAAGCAGAAAACCATAGCAGATATAGGAGATTTTCACATTAAATGAAATACTTAACACTTCGTTACATATGTCCTTCTTTTATGTTTACATGGGATGTATTGATTCTTCCAAGTCATTTGGTACTACTTGGGCCACCAATACTCTGATTTCACATTGAAAAAGGCAATGAATGAAGAAAAGTCCTGTGCACCACAATGTCTTAACAAATCCTCTTGGTAGTTAAGACATTGTGGGTTTTAAGCAAATGCCATGCTATTAATGAGTACATATGTTCAAACAAATTGGTAAAATTTTCAAAACTTTGCTATATTTACTTATGAAGGCTAATACATGTTGCATGATTCTGTTCAGAAAGTTTGTTTGTGGTACAAAACAAGAATATTGCACAAAATAGAGGAAACATTATCTACTTAAAAGTCTTTCTTGTCTGGCATTCCTCAGAGTATAATAATCAGAAAAGATTTGTTTTCTCCTTTCAAAAGTAAGCCTAACCTAGCAGGAAGCAATTCATCAACTTTTTGGAGAAAGTGACTGTATTGTCTTTCAGTTCTCCCATTTACTATAAATTCTTTGCTAAAAGCTTTCTTGCCTCAATCTACATGATTCCTGTGACCACTGTCTGGTAAAAAAACGTTTAGCTAAATGAATGTCTCTTATGGTTTTAACTTTCTTTTCAATGCTTACGCCAGGTATAAGCAACCTTTTCAGGCAAACACCAGATCAGAAGCTGACAGAGAGGATGAAGGCCAAAACTCCACTCCACAGTGAAATCTTTGTTATTTCACCAGCTCTTTTCGTGGAACCTACTACTTCTTTCCGCTGTAGCTGCATATATCCTACTCTATTTTGGAGTAACTCCATACTGAAAAAATCACCTGCTTTGATGTGGGAGATTACCCTCCAAAACCCTCAGTACTTGTTATAATTTTCCCACACATATTACTTGGGTCAGATGGAATGTTTCAATACACATGTCAATTTGGTACAACAAATATCACGGGATCAAACATGGGACTTTATGAAGCCATTGCCAAAGTCCACATCAGAACAAGGCTGAGGCAAGGTTCGACCTGATGATGTTGCAATCCACAATATTTGCGGGACGTTCTACTGGACAGCAACTTAATTTTGTGTGGTTATACATGTTTGATGTGATTACTAATGAAAAAGTCAGAATCGAGACAGTAGTTGAAGTTGCATTGATTGAAAAGAACTGAGTCAATAGGAAAAAGGGAGTATCCACATGTGCTGGTAGACAGAAATAAGATGAGTCTTCTTTGACTTATACACAAAAGGAACTAAGCCAATTCATCTGGAAACCAGCAAAAACATATTTAACAGTACTATTTAAACTGTCCATTATCATTCTCAGTTAAAGACTTATCCAATGATATTACAGATTCTAGTTACAAGTATGGAAGGAACTATAAAAACCATAAATCCCAGCATACTTCGTGTTACAATAAACTATGCCTCAACCTTCTCGAAGCCATAGCACTGACAGAACTAGTGACTAGAAGATAAGTCAATAGCTGTACCTTGGAAGCTACACCAACTAATATCCAGCTCTTACTCCAACAGTATTAGACAAAAGAGTTGCCAGTTTATGATAAGTCACTGAATAAAACAACATACCAAAATAGCAGATTAAAAAACGGCTTTTGGTAAATGAGGGATTTTAATGCTTGTTACAAAGATTTATACCCTATTCACATGGAGAGCAAAAGGACAATGTCACGTCTGATATTGATGTTGGCCTCATCAACGTCTAAGTCTTGTTCACATGAGCCTGACGTCGTTACTGGTGGAGGGTGAAAGCAGAACTAAGATCATGGAGGCCATCACTAAGATAACAGGTCTCAGTAAATTCACTCAAGGATAAAATAATTAGTCAATTTACAGACATCTCTACACAAAATCTGTAATCCACATCAATGAGTGAGCAAATTTATGTCAGTATATGAGAGTAACTATGTATGTGGTTAGCACAATTATAAAATTTTAAAGAGCAATCAGTTTCTTACCTGCTCATCATCTCGTCGAATGCGAATTTGTTTCCTGTTATTACCCTATTTGAGAAGAAACTCATCCGAAAGAGAGCTAAAAGGACAATGTCTCTTTAACTCCATTTACTTCTGTTGGAGGATGCCATTTTACAGTCGTTAGAAACAAACTTGATTCGAGTATCGCAGCTACGATCCAACATGGCGACTGACGTTGAAGAGTTCTGGACTGACGTGTGAAATTTAACATCTTTTGACGTCGTCAGTGTTTTGACTGATGTGAAAACAAAAATTTCAACTTCACGCAGACGTGACGGACGTCAAGTCCCTCATGTGAAAAGGGTATTAGTGTACTCATCATCGTCAAGAGCGAATTGTTTATATATTGACAGTCGTGGCCCTCTACTCTTTCCTCTTGCAATTGCCTCAATATGTCATCATTTCAGACTCTATCATAGTCAATCTACAAACTTCTTTTGTATTATCACCGAGTCTTGACTTGGGTCTTGCTCTTCTTCTGCATTCTATCACCATACCTGTTAACAGCCTAGGTAATAAATTCTTAAAATCTGATCTTTCATATGGATTTCTTGCCTCTAGGGCTCTAGGCAATCTTTCCCTTCAATCGATCCTGCTTACTACCCCCTCATTTTAGATTCTGTCTACCCATTTAATTTGTACTACACGTTTGCAGCAAAACATCTTCGACGCTTGAGGTCTTCCTTTACAATTCTCTCAAAATACCTTGCACTCAGGGTTTGATGTCCTAGCAACGATTTCAGTCCGTCCAGCATCTTTTCTCGTTGTCTCCCTCTGTCTCTTCTCCCACAGATCTTACCAGTGGTGATTACGTGCTCCGTTCCAAGCTTTCGCATGAAGTGCCCAAAGAATGTTGCTTGGCGCGTTCTAACGGATTTCATAAGGATCTTGATGTTGCTGCCCTTCTCAGTACCTTTTGGTTTGCCATATGATCCTTGTAGGGTACGGGGAGCATCCTACGAAGAAACCACATTTTTGGTGCCTCTATTTTCTTTTGATGTTGTCTGTTTATGTTCCTTTCTGCAAAATTTCAGAAAATTTTGCATTTGACACTTATCAAATTTGAGAATACGAAATCGTATACTATTATAATAATTATACACATTCTTTACGTTTCCGCAAAGGAATCTCCAGGAGTTAATTTCAAAGATGGGAGAGCCTAAATGGTCTGAGCTTTGGTTGAAGAAGATAAAACGACTTTTTTCGGTCGTTGATCCTGAAAACACGGGGTTTGCTAGCAAAGAGAGTCACGAGGGTAAGTGCAAACGTGCAGTTAATTTGAGTTGTTATATTGCTTTGATTGTAATTTTCTGGTTTTGTTGTATTGAATGTTAAACGCCGTGTGCTTTTACGCCAAACCTACAGCTTGTCAATCAAGTGTCCAGTAAATGCCAGAGCGCACATGACAGGAGGTGGTTCTCAACAGATTTTTCAGGAAAGAAAATCATGTCTGCAATACAACTGCATTTTTTGTATCCAATGCATAAACGTTTGTCAAAATCAAACTACTATCAATTATTTAAAAGCAAACTCCACAATGTCACTTTCTGACTTCAAAGCGACTCTGGGCTTTATTTCATCTAACGTGTGTACAGAAAATGCTTTTATGTATAACATGAATTCCTTTCTTTTAGGTTAGTTACTCCTCTCGATCTCTCTCTCTTTCTCTCTGTGTGCTTATTGCTTACATTGTTTACCTCTATTCTGGTTCATACAGTTAGTGGCTTTTGTAAGCCTTGTATGATACAAAGTCTAGTAAAAAAACAAAGCAAAACAAAAACCAATACCGCCCCCCCAAAAACCCCGGTAATTGGAAAATTAAGATTTAAATTTGCTTTACGTTCGTGTAAAATATTTGCCTGCTACATCCCACCTATGCTGCTGGATGTTAGCCCTTAGCCTGCCTGCAATACAACTGCATTTTATGTATCCAATGCATAAACGTTTGTCAAAATCAAACTACTACCAATTATTTACAAGCAAACTCTACAAGGTCACTTTCTGACTTTAAAGCGACTCTGGGCTTTATTTCATCTAACGTGTGTACAGAAAATTCTTTTATGTATAACATAAATTCCTTTCTTTTAGGTTAGTTATTCCTCTCGATCTGTCTCTCTTTCTCTCTGTGTGCTTATTGCTTACATTGTTTACCTCTATTCTGGCTCATACAGTTAGTGGCTTTTGTAAGCCTTGTAAGTCTACTAAAAAACAAAACAAAAACAAAACCCCCCAAAACTGCTGATTGGAAAGTCAAGATTTAAATTTACGTTTTGTAAAATATTTGACTGTTTAATTCCACCCATTTTGCTGGAACAGTTGTCCTGACCATGCAGAAGAAAATGAAGGTAACTTTTGAAAATCAGTACACTATAAAATTCGAAAAATAACTCGAAGCCCAAGTCGCCCAACTTCTTTGTACTCGTGTTTTCAAAGCACAATGTTTATAATTTTTCACTAGTTGAAAGGTATATATCAGACTCTACGATTTACAATGGCAACTTAAAGTCAGTTGACATTTCTGGTTCTGATTGTTGAAGAGTCACCAAAGTCTATGTGGGAAAGATTAAAGTCCTTTGTGTCAGCGGAGTTGATGTGCATCACCTTTGTCACGTGGTATTAAGCAAAATATCCAACAATGAAATGCACAGGGAAACAAGCAGGATGGATGCATATCCCTGTCTGTAATGGTGCGTTTATAGAATATTTAACATGTTCCTTGTACAGCCTACTTTGATACAGAAATAATTTTACTCAAAAAGTCTCAGAGAAATTTTAGGACGATGGTGGCCCGATTACGTTGGTTCTTCTTTGTTACAAGAGTACAGCTTGACCTACCAATGATTTACGTGACATGCGTATTAAAGACTTGCAAATTCAACGACTGTTTTGAAGATTCTTAGTTCTTATTTGAAACAGTTGATGTTGAGTCCTTGCTGGGTCAGAGTGACCTTATGTATAAAGTTTGCCGAATCGGTTTAACTTCCTCCATCCCACTTCTATGTTGTAAAAGCTAAGCTGTAGGGAGTTCATGGTCTGCATAACTTTCCTGTTTGGTTACCAAGATATAAAGATTTGAGCAGATTTTTGCCAAGCGCATGTCGGTTATGAATTCTCTTCTGGCTTGTTTCCTTCAACTATTAAGCATGTGTATCTTTTGTATCTCTCAACAATCCTCATTTGCTCTGGGTATTTTGCAATCCATTGCTCTACCTTTTCGTTCCTTACTTGGCATTAGAATTAGAAGTCTCAAATTCAGTATTGTTTGCAGCGAGGCGAATGAAATGAGAATCTTACTGCCCGGTTGACATGTTAGTAGAAAAAACGCCATTTAAAGACTTACCACCTGGTTATTTGCTAACCACTTTTAAGCCCAGTTGTTATTTCCTGCATTGAAATTGCCAATGAGAGTTCATCGATATCAATAGATGGTTCATAAAGATTCGTAAATGGTCGAACGAGTGGAAATTACTGCGTTGTTACCCCGGTATCACTAATTACATATTGTTCCCAAATTTGTGCGTGTCTTCATTCCCTTACTAAATGGGGAAACTCAACCCTTAGTCCAGAGTTTCCGTAAAAGACCAAAATCTTCGGTGATAAGCAATAAATTTCATGGAGCAATAGATTTTATAAAGCAATCGATGTCATGGAGCAATAGATTTTATAAAGCAATAGATGTCATGAAGCCTCCAACTCCGGCGACTATTTCAAGCATCAAGATTAATGACAGAAATTCTACAGCTGAGCGAAGTAAGAGTTCAGTTAAGTAAATATAAGTTACTGTTTTGAAAATATAAATTTTAAATTAATATGTAGATATTTTATCTTAAATATAATATAAATCTTTCTGATCGCAATTTTTAACAATAAATTTATAAATTGAGACGAGGCTGAAGTGAATGTCATGTTTTCTACGACGTCTATCAACTGTCAATGTAAAACCTGAAATTGAATCCAACTGTTTTAGTATAACTGCCATCATTGCCTATTGATGATGCCGTTCTCGCATATAGGACAATGCCAAGAGCACAGATTATGAAGTGGTTTAATTTACTCCTTGAATGTATCATGTTAATTATTTTAGTGCTGTTGCATTATCAAAGACCTAAGCTTTCGATGCTATCTTCAAGATAGTATCTTGCTTCGTCTATTGAGAAATTTTACGATACGGAAACAACGTTCTTAAGAAGGTAAAATTGCAAAGTGATGCCAAATGGGTCTTATCAAAATAATTTACGAGATCAAGGGAACGAAGTTACAATAAAGGTGCGAGAAGCAGATAAGTAGATGGCGACAAGTAAATGCATTAAAAGAATAGAAGAGAAAGGCCGACAATTGCGAATTTAAAGAGGGTATAAATTTATAAATAAGGAGACTTTCATGAGTAGACAGTTTCAACTTAGAAGAACATTGGGGAAAAGATGTCATAATCATCGAAAGAAATATCATGTCCAGTTGTCTCACTGTGATATGAAACAGTAAAAGAAAGATCGTTTGTTGAAAGATCGTAGTATGACTAGACGTGACCATAGCTCAGTTAATAGAGTGTGTTTTATTGCATCCTCACTCAGTGGATATCAACTGCTCACTAAGAGAGAGGTTTAGTCATTACATTATACAATGCTAAATGCGAAACAAATAGAATTACTCGTTGCAACATATTGGCACCTAAACAATCAAACTCTAAAACGTATTCAATACTGAACTGTGCAGTAAATAACGTTGGCATGATTATGAAAAGCAACGGATATAGTAGAAATTGATTTTAAGAAATTAAACATCAGAAGAGAGAGGTGGCTATGGAAAGAAACGAATGGAGGTCCATCATCACCCGTCTTACCTCGTAACTCGAGATAAAAAGACGATAATAGGAACATGAATGATAAATGAGCCCCCGAAAATGCGTGAAATTTGTTATGGTTCACCGTTTCTACCTTTGCCTTTCAAAGTCACTTCGTTAAACAATTTTAGTGCGTCGGTTGGCTCTTTGAGGCTAGTGAAATAAGTTATCTCCTGGCTTTTGCGAGCCTTACAGTAAAAGTGTCTATGTTTATTGAGCCGTGGTTTCTTCAAATGTACTCTTGTCATCGCGTCGTAACATCATGCCAGTATACTTTGCCGTAGAAAGCTTACCAAACACATTAGAGTGAAGGATACAAACATCATTACGGTTCTTATGCTTCAGTTTTAAATATTGTTTAATTGCCTAGTAACAAAATATCAGCTTTCGTATGTTTCCACTTTGATAGACCTCGAATGATGAGGACGCCAGTAATAGCGTCCTCACTCTCGATCGGCGCCCGTTGAACTGAACATATAATTATGAACTCTTTCCTT
>JAAAKM020006971.1:104075847-104088577 GCA_010016025.2 Alatinidae sp. Z8VKAUB7J3 | reverse complement strand
TTTGTGCTGAGTGCCCAGTTTTGTTTCGAAATTGTACTATGCTTAAATTATCTAGTGTCACAGGGCTTTTGTCAATTGTAGTCGTTGTGTGGGCTGGGATTTTTTTTAGGGGGGGGGGGTAGGGGGTAAGGGCTTTGAGGTCCTCACAGTTTAATGCTGTTCCCTAAGAGTTCAAAAGTATCCCTAAAGTATGTATTGCCAGATGGTAGATGATTTATTGTTCAAAGTCAATGTTGAGCGGGTGTGGTCATACCAGTGGTAAATACTCGTGAATTTCAGGTGATAACGACACAGACCAGGTATAGGCGTTTACATTCACTGACTCAGGAATGTTTTATTTCTGTAAGAGTAAAGAAACCCCACGTCCCCCCTTAAACACCTGGATCCCACTGCTACTTAATTTAATTCTTGTCCAAATTTTTACTTATTTTGCGCGCTGTTATAGGTTTCCCAGGTGTACGTAGTTATTGCATTCAAGTATTTTAGTATGATATGTCGCTGATGACTACGCAATTGAAAGACGCTATAAAAGTCGGTTGAAGGCAAGAGCTGCCGTAATAAAGTCTCAGAAGTGGTTAAAGCTATTATATAGCTTCATAAGTTCCAGTCACTTACTGAATATTTCGTTACATGCATCAGATCCTTGGGGTACACCAGTTTTCAGTTGCTAAGAAAGAACAATATCATGCATTAATGCACTTGCAGGTGCCACCCATCATCGTTTATAGTTTCTGTACTGTCCGTGTTGTATCTAAGATGCACTTACCGGTGCCACCCATCATCGTTTATAGTTTCTGTACTGTTCGTGTTGTATCGAATATGTGCGCAGTGATTGTGCGCCATAGTCTATATTGTAATTTCGAACGAAAAGCTATACGTTCAGAGCACATTTTGGAAAGTTTCAATTGCACTCACTAAAGATAAATTTGTATTTAAATTGGATGGATTCAAGAGAGTCTAATGTAATTAATCATTGATGTCTTTATTCCTCGTTGTTGCAAAGACTTAAGCAATCTATCAATGAAAGACCCCTTCTACTCAGTGGGCCCGAATTTGAAACTACCCTTATTATACATATAAAAATAAAATAAATGAAAGTCATTGAGTTTTAGTAATAAACATTAAAACCGCTAAACAGGTTAACTAATAAATAAAGGGTAGCTGGGGCGTCCAATGGCAACGTCCCTCAATTTAGGCTACTGGGCAGAGAAGCAAGCCACGAGACAGGCTCAACGACCCAATAGGAACGCCTGTCGCGGGAGAAGGATTTACCGTCGCAGAAGGATAACCCGTCGCAGAAGGACATACTGTCGCAGAAGGATATATCGCCGCAGAAGGATATATCGCCGCAGAAGTATTTACCGTCGCAGAAGGATTATCCGTCGCAGAAGGATTTACCGTCGCAGAAGGATTTACCGTCGTAGACAAATTTACCGTCGCAGAAGGATTTACCGTCGCAGAAGGATATACAGTCGCAGAAGGACATATCGCCGCAGAAGGATTTACCGTCGCAGAAGGATTTCCCATCGCAGACGAATTTACCGTCGCAGAAGGATTAACCGTCGGAGAAGGATATACAGTCGCAGAAGGATATATCGCCGCAGAAGGATTTACCGTCGCAGAAGGATTACCCATCGCAGACGAATTTACCGTCGCAGAAGGATTTACCGTCGCAGAAGGATTACCCATCGTAGACGAATTTACCGTCGCAGAAGGATTTACCGTCGCAGAAGGATTACCCATCGCAGACGAATTTACCGTCGCAGAAGGATTTACCGTCGCAGAAGGAATCAACGTCGCAGAAGTTAGGTATTTATATGTTCACCTTAAATGTGATTTTATTACTTCTGATATTTTTTCGATTTTATTTCTTTTTTCCCCTAGAGAGGGAAAATATAATTACCTCTAATTTTACATTGTTGGTAAAAATTCATTTAATAGTACCTCAAATCCCAATGTTCATCCCAGGATTTATGATGGAAAAAAATTAAAAAGGTTTAGCACATTCGGGAAAAGGTTTTCGGTGATAGACCGAATATTATCCTCTGTTGTACCAACTACTGATCAACACTTTTAAGTTATGTGAGCGTGTATATATCTGTTTATGTCGAATTATCATGATAGCTAATGCCGACTTTTTATGAAATATCACCTTTAACTGATTATTCAGATTAACCATCTGGTATTAATATTGTCGCCGTCGTCGGGTGCCGTGTCAACCATTGACGTTGACTGTCATGTAGTGCCACTCCTTCCTGTCCTCCGTCCTTCGCAAAACTGCTCTCGTGGTTTGTGATAAATGTAAAGGAAACGAGAAGAACAAAACAAGTCCCAGAAAATGACAACCACGAAAGGGACACCTTTCCTACCATTCGTGTTAACAAGAACGTGTTAATTGTAAACAAAGTCTTTTTTGTTTGATAAATGGGGCTTCTAAAGAGGCAAGATGAAAAGGAGATCGGGCTTTGGCTAATACCCTGAATGAAGCCTCTTGATAGTTGTCAGCAAGTGCTGGGTTTTCGAGCAAATTTTACCAAATCGCGTAAAAATATGAAAGTCAACAGACCCACAAACAGACTCGGCAATAGGACAGCTTTTGCTCTCACCAGATAAAGTGCTTGCATTTTCTGTTAACATGACGCACAAATTGTCTTTCCTCAATGCTTCGGATGATGATTGTACATTCTCAACCCATCTACACGTCATCATCTGCAGAAAAACGTTAACCATATTTCGGCCAACTCTCACATGTTTCTAGTTTTTCCGCTTTATTGAGAGCACGAGCTTACAATCACAATCGCCATTAACAAATGATTTGACTAATTAGAAACTAACAGCAACTTATTTTTGCATTTCTTTTCACTTTAGGGGCAGTGCTCAATGAACGTAGCAGCAAGAACTTTTTAGTAGCGTTGTGTAGTTGGTAAACATTACCTATCTGTAATAATTTGTAGATTTCAGGGCAAGGATCCGAAGACTCAGCCGTCAAGAATGATATTCATATTTTGACACCAGCCAGTAGATTTACTCAATCCCTATTCTACTCGGGCACAAAAAAAAAAGTTTTAAAAGTTGCATTAAGGACTTGTGGTCTACTTCTTGTACTGAAAATGACATTAGAGGGTTTTTCCCATAACAAGAAAAAAATTAATAGATATACGAATTGAACTCTGGAAGAATGTCTTGGCATATGTCTAAGCAGTAACAGTATTAGTATTGCAACGATTTTGGTATTTGAAATTACCTGATGAAGGACTACTTTGATAATGACTAATTCTAGTCAATATCTCCCCTTTACCAAATAGGATCCTTGTCGTAGAAATCGAAGTGTAACATTGGTTTTCTCTGTAAACTTTGATAAGTCGTAGCTCACAGCTTATCACGGGAAAGTGTTCATATTTTTGTGGAACTTTCTGTAAGCTTTATCCAGTATTAAAATATTTTGTACTCCAATGATTTTTGTATTTTTCAAGGGAAGTCTGAAAAAATATACTTAAATGTATCCAAGTGCTCGTCATCTTCTGATTAATTGCTCTAATTATTACTGATTACTTTTTCTTGTAAATCAATAAAAGAGTCCATGGGTATTTGCGCGCAGCATTTCACGAGAAGGTAAAGAAAATTGAGGTTAAAATTTAAGTATTCTAATACTTTTAAACTCAGTCATTGACGCTAAAATGGTTGAAAATATAAGGACAATAGATTGCCAATAAACTGAGGTAATTAGTAACGTTACAAGGTCAAGCGGCATGAGTATCACCATACTACAGGGCACACTGAGCTGTGAAAGAAGAGGTCATCAATACGAGAAATGGTGCGACAACATTTACAAATGGACAGGACATACGTCAGAACAGACATTCAGGTCAGCAGAGGACATGGAGGTGTGGACGGCTGTTTTTCGTCAGAGTACCGCAGCAAGTACCCCAACGACCTTCAACGTTTACGGGATAGAGAAGAAAAAGAAGAAGAAAAAGAAGAAGAAGATTAGTAAGAAAAATGGACATCTCAGGAAATTTGAGAAGAACAAAAGTAACGAGGACTTAAACACATTATAGACAACATGGAGGTCGTGGCTTGGAAAGAATACCTTGAAACTTGCCAGATTATAAGATGTGTTGGTTGCATCACTCTCTCAGAGAACTGAGGGAAGCTGTCCAATATCAGCAGCAGTAGTAGAAGTGAGGAAGACAACAGAAGCGGGAGAAAGAAGGAAAGTAGAAAGGAACGAAAGAAGAATGAAAAGGACTGCAAATGCAAGTGCCATCTATACTCTTATAAAGCTTTTAAGTAATTTAAGTTAAAAGTAGACAGAAAATACCAACTGGACAACCCGTTTGTTTCCTTCTAATGTTAGTCTTGAAAAACTGCTTTATTGGTCAATACCAGAAATGCATGCCGTTGAACTTTTGTTGATCAAGAGAAAGTTGTGAATTTATCATTCGCCTTTTATAAAATTTAACAATGAAGGAGTTTATGAAGCGTAACTATCCTAGATTTGATAACAATCCAAGAACAACATAAAACAGCACTTCGAAACCCCGACGGCAACAAATTAAAACTATTGCAGAGAAAACACGAATCCGTTTTGTCTAAATAGTGAAGGATTGCCTGTTTTGACAAAATACGCCTCTGAAACTTTCCATTGAAAAGGTAGTCAGTTTGATGTAAGAGCCGTGGCGAGGTCAGGGTGATAAAGTAAATGCGTGCCGATGGCCGAGTCACAGTTTCTATACCCATTGTTCAATTTGCAGTTGCCGTGGGGGTGGAAACCTTCTTAAACTGTTGTTCTTTTGTTTTCAAGGAATGGAGGAATATGTTGTGTCATTCGATGAACAACACTTTAAGAACTCCTTCTAACACTCTGTCGTGTAAATGTACTGGCACAAAAGCTCATGAACAACATTTCAATAACAGATAGCAGACACCGTGTAGACTATTGACAACAAACTCTGAGTCGCAATCGCGACAAACTGGTATGGGTGGTCTCCATATAATGTCTAACTCCTCTTGCAAATCTGACGTTCAAACTCCATAGACATATCTTTTATGTAGGACAATTTTAGATCTATATGCTCTATGCCGAACCATGAAACTCGCCTTTCTAAGCTGAAAGTGTTCGGTTAATAAATTGTTGATCTAAAATATGACTGCATCTCGCAAATGTTACAAATTCTTCGTAGAGGATGACTGGCCACAACAAGGAAATACTTGCAGACAAGGATAACTGTTTCCCATTGACCTCTAAGCTTCACTGATATTTAGAACAAGTAGATCACTATCACGCCACAATCATATCCGATTAAGGAACATTACTACAATATTGGCGTTGATCCTACTTAGGCTTTGCTACATACATCAAATATGACTGCAATAGAGTTTCCTAAAGGGAAAACGTGGAAACACTATGTTTATCATCATTATTATTATCACTTGTAAAGGCTAAGGCCAGTTTCGACAGCCTCTTTGTATACTTTCTCCAACTTTCCTATTACTACCGTCCCTTGATATTCTCTTCTTCAGTCTCTCCACCCAATCCATCGCATATTCTGGAATGCGGACTAAAGAAATACCTTGCAGCTATTGAGTTAGATAAAGGCTTTTTCCTGGTTAGCAAATATTACAACTGTACAGAAGCTATTCTAGATCGCCAAAACGACCTTTGGAGAAGCACTTCTGAAAAATAACTGCGTTCTCTTGCCATTACCTTATAAATCTGCTGCATTTTGTAGTGTAAGTTCCATGACAGCGCCTGTCCATAGTTTGCAAGTAGCCCTCACTTTCCCAGTCTCTCAATGGAATCCCCAAGACGAGGCTAGCGACAATATATTTGCTAATAAATTCAAAATCTCCAATTTAAGCATTTAATGCAATAGGAGCAACGAAGTTTTCCCTGATACCATTCCAGATCTTTGGCATTACAGTAAATAAGGGAATTTTACAGTACCTTCGTATTTACTGTTTACAACTAGCAAAGTTGATATTTTAGGCCATATTTTAGAAATCAATTGTCAACGTTTTAACATTCTTATACATAATGTTTTATTGTCTGAAATATTATTTATTAGTTTTTCAAGAATCCATCAAGTTGAAGCCGGAAGAAGGAATTATATTCAGAAAGCTCGCTTTATGCAAGAGCCAGTTTTTAATGCTCTTATAGTTCACTTTTAACATAGGCCTTTATAATATTTATATACATACATATATATTTATATATATACATAAAAATACCCATTATAATCAAAGAGAAAACATTTTGCCATATGATCGCCATGTTAAATGTATATGACATTTAAATAATTACGTTAAGAATTTAAAAACATAAAAAGGTAATTAAAAAAAATAATAAATTATGAATTACTTACTTACTCATCCTTTAGTCTTGTCGACCGTAGTGGCACCATTAATGACTTGTCAACCACTTCTCTTCAATCGGCACGGTTTTCTACTATCCTCATTGCCTCAGCCAGGGTAGGACCGGTCCACTCTGGGATGTTGCCCTCCCACCGCTTTCTCTGTCTGCCCCTTTTTCTTCTGCCTGGGACTGTTCTTTGCAGGATGTGTTTTGCCAGCCCTTCAGGTCCTATCACATGTTCGTACCACCGGAGTTTCCTCTTTCGGACGGTGGTGAGTAGGTCTTCATCGGGCCCGATCGCTTGTTTCACCCTGTTTCGTACTTCTCTACTTGTGACGTGGTCCCTCCTGGAGATGCTCAAGGTCTTTCAAAAGCACTTCATGTCTGTCGCCTGTATTCTTCTTTGGAGATCGGCTGTTAAAATCCAAGACTCACGAGCATATAAGAAAGTAGAGATTACTAGCGACCGCATAAGCCTGACTTTTGGAGCAGATTGAGATGTTTCTATACTTCCAGATTGTTTTTAATTTGATCAACGCTTGAGTAGGCTGTGCGATTCTGGCAATGACTTCAGGCTTAGATACTTCGTCACTGACGACTGACCCAAGGTATTTGAAACGCTGGACAGTTCTTCTCTTTCCTCTGATCTTGACTTCCGTGCTGATGCTGCTGGTGTTGTTTGTCATTAGTTTCGTATTTTCAGTGCTGATTTCCATGCCGTAAGCTGTGGCGGATCTGTCCAGGTAGTCAACTAAATTGACAAGTTTTTGTTCATCCCCTCACAGTCCATCAATATCATCAATAAAGAGCAAGTTGGTAATTGTTTTACCTCCGATGCTGACTGATCCTTCATGATCTTCTAGCGCCTCAACCATGATCCTCTCTAAGAAGATATTGAGGATAGTGGGCGAGAGGAAGCAGCCCTGCCAAACTCCTATTGACGTCCTGAACCAGTCACATCTGTTTCCATTGAGGGAAACTGCACTGCTTTTTCTTTCGTGGAGGCCCTGTATGACGGCAATCAAGTTAGCATTGATGTTATATTTCCTCAATGTGGCCCACAGGGCTGCGTGCCACACCCTGTCAAACGCCTTTTTGAAGTCAATAAAGGCATGATACTAGTCCTGTAGGTGTTGGAGGTATCTTTCGCATAATATCCAGGGGTTAAAAATATGTTGTGCTTCGCCCTCCCCTGAAATCTGTCTGTTCTTCAGCGATGATCTCTTCTGCTTTTGATTTCAGTCTGTTCAATATCATTCTCAGCATGAGTTGTCAGGCTTATCAGGCTGATGGTGCGATAGTTTTGGCACTGTTGTAGGTTGCCTTTTGGGGGGGAGTGTGATGACCAAGCACTGGGTCCATGCAGTTGGCCATACTCCAGTCTGCCAAATTCTGTTGCAGATGACTATGTATTAAATGTATATTAAGTTCAACAGTCATAAAGAAATATAAAAAACCCGTCTCTTGTCCAAGGAGAGCTTTCTGAAACAGTTCTTTCTTCTAACCGTGTGCAAATTCAGAACCAAATTTAGTAGCAAAACTGAACATTCTAGATACAAATGCTATTCATCGTTTTCCTTTCAATGGACGTTTATTTTCGTGACAGAAGTAAACAGAAGTTGTGAAAGCTTCTTAGCAAGTGGATCGGACTCCAATTGAAGTTTCTCAAAGCACGTACTTAGGCGAATGGATCACACGCCCACACAAACACACGCATAGGAACGTATGTATACATAATGATAATATACTACATTCACGTAATTAGGCTACAAGTTCCCACCACACAGAAGTTCACGTGCAATTTTGTTGAAGGTCCAGAGGAAACCCTATTGTTACTTGTAACCAATGGAAAGCTTGTTCTTTATTTACGATAATGATATGAATTGTTAAAACATTGAACGGTGTTTTCATCAATCTCACACTCAGCAAGTGAGAAAACAAATTGTGGAAGGGGCTCGTTGGCGGCAAGGCACTGTCATAGCAAGCCTCAAAAGCAGTGCGTGGTCCTTGATGAGTTAAATTATTACTGTTCAGGTTTATTTCTATTGTTACTACATCCGTTAACTGTACAGAAGTCTTTGTCTCCCTTTATAAAGCTAACGCTAATAGTTTAAATTGAAGAAATTTCAAATGGTAGCCCTTTACCGATGATTGTTACACTGAAAGCGATCGTCCCCGGCAAATCCTAGAGCAAAACGCGCGCCGTAATTTGCACAGAATTTCCGAAATGGTCTATTCTAATGAACACAAAAACATTGAAATACTGTAAAATGCAGACCTTTGTAGAACACTTTGAAACAGAAACAGAATTGTGTGGCTTCCACGTCCACAGAAACACGGAGCATTGGAATCCTGTAGTAGGGCAGCTGATAACCTTTTATTGTGAATTTGATAACGTGGATGATCGGTTTGCCGTGTGTCCCGATAAATGTCGCGTTACATTTGGAATGCTTTGCGTCATGGTGCAGTGGTAACGGTGGAGGTGAAAGATAATGAACCAAAGAACTCGCCGGTAGTGCAAGGAGGATAAGAAATAGTAATAGATATGTCAGTGGTGTGGCACGAGGCACAGAAAATGCCAGTGCTTAAAAAGAAGCTGGAAATAGTAACTTTGAGTGATTATTTAGACGAATCCAAAGAAATTTTGCAGGAATTGAGCGTGTCTAATGGAGATGATGTGGCCGAAGAACATTAATCACATTGTATATATGATCTTCTTTCTCAAGAAATCCTATACTTGATATATGATGTTGACAATTTTTATATCTTTTCATGTTTCTTTGTCACGTCCACATTAAAGTCTTCGGATTGTCTTTTGATGAAGTACTGAAATTAGCGTTTTAAAAATTAACGCAGTGCAAAAAATAAGGCGAAATATATTAACGTTGATGAAGAAAAAATCGCGCTAATTAATGTATGGCCTTATTTTCGTGTAATAAGGTATATCAAAACAGCAAAGTATCATAAAGAGAGGACTTAAAATGATTTTTTTCTGAAAGATTATGGAGAAATATGATATTTCAAATCGATATTTCAACCCTCTCCTCTTGGGGATACTTTGTAACTTTGATAGGCTTTGAACAGTATGACAGGTCGGATGGCAACCCTTCCTTGGTCAAGTTCAAGGTGCAAAACCGTTTGTCTCTAAGGCTACTCCAGATTTCGAACTTGGGTGGTTTTCTGTTCTATACTCTAGAATCTTTTCAGAACTAAATAAGTAATAATACTTACAAAATGATGGCTATCCTTAACTAAAATTAAAACTTTAAACAATCTACACATTAAACTCGGCATTATAAACTTGTTAATCTGTATTTGAAATGAAAGTCCTCAGATATGATTTTGGAAGTTCGTGTTTACTTCATACTACTTTCATCTGAATCTATTGGTGTTTGCTAGATAACATTTGTTTTGGAACCCTCTGATTACACATACTGGTGTACTTTATCGTTGATCGAGTAGCATGGAGACAGATTGACACCTGATGTTTAAATATAGATTAGAGCAGTGTTTCTCAACGGGTCCAGGGACCCCCTTATAGGGTATTCGAGATTTTAAAAGCTGTACAATTAAGACAAGGAGAATTAGGGGGTCCAACATACAGCTAGGGGTGGGGGTCAACTCTCAATCAAATACTCTTCGTGAGCAGTGGGCCCGACATTGAAAATACCCCAAATAAACAGAAAAACACCAAACAGGCTAACTTATAAATAAATTGCAGCTGGGGCGTCCTAGGGCAACTCCTCCCAATTTAGGTTACCGGGCAGAGAAGCAAGCCATGTGACAGGCTCAACCAACCAGTAGGAGCGGCTCTCTTATTAGCTAAACGGGGATATAAGGAAAAGCGGGATATGTTCAAAGCATAATACTCGGCTGGGCGTGATATTAGGTAGGGCGTGATAACAAGCAAGGCGTGATATTAAGCAAAGCGTGATATTAGGTAAAATGTGATAGTAGGCAAGGCGTGATATTAGACACACCATAATATAAGGCAAAAAAGGATACTCAGCAAAGCGCATTGTGAGGCAAATCATGATATTCGCCAAAACAGGTATTGGAGAGTGTTGCCGTAGCTGCAGTAAATTTTGCAGACGGCCCAGCAATGTTTTCTATCTCATAATTAGGATAACGGAAAACAATGAAAGAAACAAATAGATTTATGAAGAAATATAATAGGATGAAGATAAACATTAAGAAAACAAAAGTGATGTGGATAGGAACTGATATCGATAAGGATATGAATATGGTATTAGATGGAAAAGGCTATAGCAAGTAAAGAATATCAAAAATGTTGGAAGAAGATTATCCGCTGATGGTTACCTCGAAAACGAAATAAGAACAAGGATAGCTTCCACAAAATGTTCACTCAACAAATTTTTATCTATTTCTGCCCAAGAAATTCGTCTAGAATTTAAGAAGAAATAAGCTAAGATTCTAATATGGAGTTTTCTACAGAGGCTGCAGACAATTCTAGAGGCTTGTGAAATGTGGCTTTACCAAAGGCTGGCAAAATGAACTGACAAAAATACAAAGATAGAAGTACTTTAGATACTGAGTTAAACAACCACACTGTTTGAAACGATTAAGAGCCGCCAGACAAATTGAACAGGATACATGTCGAAGTATTAAAATAATACAATCAAAGGAAGATTTAAGAAAAAATTCCTAAGACGTAGAAAACAAAGTAGGATGCTGAATAACATCAAAGAAGAACGGGATTACGCCAGGGTGATAAGAATGACCGAAAACTAACGTAGGTTGAGAAACTCGTGTAGAATCTCGCAGTCGGCAAACAGCTGCTCATAATGAACAACAGTCAAAGCAAGGTATTAGGAAAACTATGGTGTGAGGCTAAGCAAGATATTAGAAATAGTTCAATAAAAGGCAAATGAGTATATTCGGCCAATTCTCGTAACAGTCAAAGTAAAATATTAAGGAGGGTTTAACATTAGGCAAAATGTTGGTGGGGAAATGTGATCTAAGTAAAAGAAGGTCAGACCAAGAATAAGAATAGGAAAAGTGCTACATTTCGTAAAGCAAACAATTAAGCAAAGTACGAATTAAGGCAAGTACAAAATTAAGCAATGCCTGAGATCAGGTTAATGAGAAAAAGCAGGACATTGGATAGCAGGACGAATACCTGCAGGTAAAGTGAGGTATAAGGCGAAGGACAACTTGTACAGCAAAGCGCAATAATAGTCAAAGCTACAAATGACGAAAGCATGATCATAGGAAAAGAAAGGTATTAGGATCACTGAAATATCACGTAAAGCAAGATATTAGAAAAAGGAGGGTATTGCATAAAAGAGTTAATACGTCCTAGTTCAATCGACTGCCTTTGACACTCATTAAATTTCTAGATTCCCTACACATCGTTACATTTGTTGTTTATAAACGTTCACCTGTAATAAATGTCTTACAATAAACAGTTACATGTTCTCAACTGCAGCCTCGAAATTATAATGCACGTGCCACCCTCACAATAAGAGATAAGACTTCTCGCCATAAAACAATGCCTTGCAGCTAAACACTGAATACCTCACATGAGGAGGTGTGGTTTACATTTAACTTCATACAGTTGTAGGGTTTGACTAGATAACAAGAGTTTTTTCTAAAAACAAGTAATTAAAAGATAATTGACCGACCAACCAAAGGTTTAACCTAAAAGATTCCAGTATCTTCAAACGTCTCTTAGATGGTTTTCAAAGAGCTTAAATTCACCACTAGCTCCTGCTTTCTACGGTCGATCAGGGACAAATACGGATTAATTTTACCTCTGTTGAAGCTTCGGTGACGTATTACATGCTGTGCAAAGCTTGCAACAATGCAACCTTTGTTAAAAACCCTTTGATAGGTAATCGTAATTATTGCGTAAAGTAGAGTAACACGATAAGCATTGCTTCCTCTCTATGATATTTGCACTTCAATTTTGTTGTTTTATGATTGCATCCAAGTACTGACATAATCAGATGTTTAGTTCCAGATGTTTCAAAGTGTTCATCGTCTTTATAACATTCTTTGGACGAAAGAGGATACAACCCAATAAATTAGAATCCAGATACTTGGTAGGACTACAGGCTTACATTTCCCTGTTTCGAATCACCTAATGGTAAGTTAATATCTTAATCTTTTTGTTCATGAATTTCCATTCAGTTTACTGTCAAAAAAGTTAATTCCTCAAAGGTTGTGCCTTTGAAGTGAGAGATATGCAGTTTGTACTTGTAAATCAGGTAGAAAAACCATTTATTTTTAGAAATATTACTAACAGCAAAATATAGTACCTTTTTTAACTTCTCAATCCTTTTCTGTTGCCTTTCTACAAGTCTAACTTGTTCCTCGGCAATGGCTTTATCCTGAAAATCAGAAAAGTCAACA
>JAAAKM020006971.1:104048611-104069116 GCA_010016025.2 Alatinidae sp. Z8VKAUB7J3 | reverse complement strand
AGTAAAATTCTTGTCAGTCAGTTGGAAATAGTTCACGATGCCAGCGAACGGGTTAGTTCGTAGAAATTAGGAAAGTGTAAATGATCTTCCGACACGTTTCAGTTAATCCTTGACAATTTTTTTAATCAATGAGGCTGTTCAGTCCTAATTCTTGTTGTAAACATAAAGTAAAATTACGTTCACTAAGTATTCCAAATACGTATACTCAATTACTTGAGAGTTACTCCACTTCCAGCATCTTTCCGTTGATAACAAAACACATAGAATATATTTGGCTCTCACATAGATTTCAAACCAAGTGTATTAGTTGGATATGCCATAAACTTGATTTCTATCGCATGTGAAAGATTCCAGTAACTTTCTATGTAACCGTTGGAATGTGTAGCCAAATTTTGAATAAGATTACTTTGAAACGTGTTGTATATCATATGTCAGCTGCAAGTTGTCTTCTCATGGTGACAATCATGGGATGTCCAATTTGCTTCGTTATCTGTTTGCTCGTACGGGTGTATCGGCCGACAATATATCTCTCTATTAAGAAAGAATCTGAACAATTAAACTGGTGCTTTCTGGGGCAGTTTTAGGACAGCTACCCAGTACCGTGTAACTGAAGGTTTATGAGGACCAATCACCTCAAACGGATGCCAGATCCTGACTGTATTCGCCAGTGGGTGTCACTAAGATGACCCTTTTCTGGATTTATACTACATTTACATTTAGTTGCTTCAAAGCGTACATTGTCGAGAACATGTGTGCAGGAGGGTGTTATCAGAATTTTCTAACAGATCTGTTTGATGATAGATTTTCAAATTGGTTAACTGTATCGAAAGCAAGATTGTGCACCTAGCCCCAAACGGTTTTCTTTGTCGCAATTCGTTTCAATTTCATCAACATTAATTTTTATAACTTCCCCCCAATAATCTTTAGAGATTTAGTTTGTTCAAGAGGATTAGACGGTGGCTTCTCGTTCATGGCTACATACAGTACATATACGACGGGAATATTATCAAGTCAGATCATAATGTTCGGATTGTATCATCGAAGCCTCATTACATTCAGTTAGTGAAAATGTTTGAAGCAGACGTAGATGACACAGACAAAGACGACGAAGGGGACGATGATTATATCGCAAGATGCAAATGTAAGTGGAACCCTCAAGTTAACTAACGAAAAATTAATTTTCATGTTATTGTACTTTTGCTTCATCCCTTCCAAGCAAGGTATTAAAAAACAGGCCGTCAGTTTATTCATTCATAATCTTATTACTTAATAATGGAAATGCTAGTAGCATATAATGAAGGTGAAGGTGCAAAATGTACCGATAGTATCATCTTTTCCGCGGGCGCTAGAAATCTAAGAAGTGATTCGTATAGGCTGAGAAGGCCTTGGTAGATACCCCACTGCAGGACTATTCCAGTTCACTAGACGTTTAAGTTATAACTATTGTAATCGTGCTACTCTTTACTTTATTTACCATTCTGCATTAGCTATGGACCCTGTACTTGTCAACGAGGCTAGCCTCAACCAACAAGCACATGCAATCTTATTAAACCGTAAGGAGAACGGGATCACAATTAACGTAAGTGGAATGTTGTGAAATGTTAATACACCTTTGTAAGCATTTCGGTTTAGAGTGGCATATAAAGATAAGGGCTAGAATTTATGGAAGGCACACGACCTTTGTGGTTGGTTGATAATGCTTTTTCAGTGGCGACTGCGCCAAAACTCTTCTCAATGCCCTTTTTGATCTGGTTTTAACGTAGACCTTTGCTATGCAGTCAAAACGATTTCGTATTCTCTTTGGGTCCACTTAATTAATCTAGTTGTAGTGGACGCTGATTGGTCCAAAAACACAAGCCATTCACGGAGTCCGAATTCTGATTGGCTCTTTCGGAAATACAGTTAAGCTATTCTTTCCTACGTTTCGTTTCGATTATTTCTGACGATTGTACTCGGAGGAGTGCCACACAAAAAAAGCTTTTTTGTAGCCTTTATGCGTTACAGTAGTTGAAATCACAAACTGCACCCACAAAGTAAATGAGGTCGCTGACTTTCTTAAATTTTAGTCATAATGCACAAACCAAGTTGACGTTCATCAGTAATAACTAATCAGATCCAATTACAATTGCAAATTTATTAATCGTCACTTTGCTGTTAATGATGACCCTATATAGGGGTGTGGCAAGAATTGTACTCATGTGACCAGGCCCGTTATTTCCCGCATGAAGTGTCAAGGGAAATCTTGAGGTGGGCAACAAGGACCTATGTGTACATTGTGTTTATCACAGAACCCTTGACCAAAAGTAGAGGCACTTGATTAAAAGAGTCCATCCGTCTTATACATTTTGTGTTAACTTTGAGTGATTCAACACAATGTAGTAACTAAGATTTAGTAAGAAAAATTTGGCCGTCACGGCCTGCTTTCTGATTATGTGACCCTGATAAAAAAATGGACCATATATGGTGGAAAATTTCAAAGTGCTATAACTCGAAATGCTTTTGATGAATTCTACAAATATTTAGTAGAATGGTCTAAAATTAAGTTCTTAATACTTTTGAAACCAATTAATGCCAATTAAAAGCTAATTAGCATTAATTAGTGGGTAATTATGAATTTTGATGACGTCATATTTTCAATCCTAATTTTTTGACAAATTTGTAACTAGAAAACATAGAGAACGGTTCCAAATATATAAAAAGGGCTAAATGGCATTTAAAACAAGTAAAACCCCCGTGCTGGCTTAAGTCATCCAAAGCCCGTGCTAGGTTGGGTTAAATACCATATTTTGCGAGCAGATTTCAATAGAAAGACGTCAAAGTCCATTTAAATTGATCTTTCTATAAGTGAAGTTCATTCAAGAAAAATATTAGGCAAAAGATTTTAAGGGAGTTCGATGGACAGCTAGTTGCCCAATGTTTCCAAGTTGATCAACATGTCCATTTACGACGCAACAATGTCGATACAGAACCTAAACGGCTAGATAAATTTGATTTAGTCAGAATATGTGCACCTGCATCCATAAAAATAAGAATGCAATTATCTATATTATTCAAATATGTCCTTCCCTATCCCTTTCGTGATCACATTTTCCATCAATCAATAACATCAAGCGGATGTTTTCTGACTAGCCTCATTTTGCAATTTTGGTCCTGAGAGCTGGACTGAAAGTCTTAAGCGAGCTTACCATGATTCTATAATAAAAAGTTTCAATGATGTCGTATTTTTATTTCTGTTTCAGGTATTATCAAGTAATTAATCTGTTTCTAATTGCCTCTTCTCCAAAATCCCCCAAATCAACAAAAGCAAACAAGCAACTACAAAATTAATGTTATCCCACTTTCGTTCTAAGATTGATGAAATTTATATTCAATGTGAACTAATCCATACCTCCTGTTTTGCAGTTGTTGTATCTGCTTTCCATCGACTGATACAACTTCACAACTTCCCATGGGAATTTTAAACGGAATTCAGAGCTTGGAAAAGTGCCAACTGATCTCAACATGGCAATATCATTTTTATACATATTGTCAGAGGGAGGGTATTGATATCCAGGATGAATGTGAATGGCTTGGATTCGACCAGATAGTAGTCTCCTATGCTTTGAAAATTTCTGAATTCCTAAAAGACAAAGAGGAAAGGTCAGTAGCATGACCATCGGGATATGCTGTTCCTGAATTAGCTATAGTTATTTCAAAAGTGGACTTGGAAAGCAATGTGCTAATAATCTTCGTCATGATCAAGTACATTTTATTCTTAGTTACTACTAGTAACATTACTACCCGTTACTTACTTTCAATTTTGTTTTCATACCTATGTCAAGAGAAGAGTGTTCATTAATTTAAATATACTGTGCACTTAGATATAAAAAGCAGCCAACCGGCTCTTCAGACCGGTCAGGGCATTTGCCTAGCAGAGACTGTTTTTCTTAAGTTTGTAAAAAATACACAAATTTCTTTAAAAGTTGATTACTTGTACAAAATTTGAATATTGCGTTGAGTAACGGATTATTTTGCTAATAGTTTTTGTCAGGCACTGGTCACAGCAATACGCTCGTGTCACTGGAATTATTGAAAGACGCGTACGTTGTAAAGAACTTAATTTTGTCAATAAAGTAACGGCTTCTTTGTTTTGATAAATGCGGCGTCTAAGTCGCGCAAGATGAAAGGGAGATAGGGCTTTGGCTGATACCCTAAACAAATCCTCTTGATAGTTGTCCGCACATAATGGGTTTTCAAGCAAATGTTCCCCAATTGCCAAGTCTGTTTTGGCCTCTATTGACTTGGTCTTCTTCAGATGACTCCGGACAATATTTGAAAGTTTTCAGGGTTTACTTTTGAAGGCCGGTAAGTGTTGCGCGATTCTGTACCGTAACTTCTGCGACGTACGACCTATACATTCTCTCGTATATCACACAACTCTTATGTGTACAAGGTTGCACCTCTCTTTAAAGCTACAGGCGACAACCTTTGGGTGGAATAAAGATCACGCTGTTGTTATCCTTTTTTCAAACCTAAGGAAACATTTCTCATCGACGGCAGTCGCAGATAAGCTAGGAACGTCATCAATGTGTATTTTGGGTCAGAGATAAACCTGAGATTTAGAATAGAAATGATGAGAAATGACAATTTCTTACTTCACTCCAGACGATTGCTCTGACCAGTTTCTGGCAAAAACAGTTGGCAAAATGAATCCATTACTCAACGTAATATCTGAATTTCTGATTGATTTCTTGATGAGATGTACGATATTTATAATGGGTCGACCGCAGTCGGACGCAACACGAAAGCTCCTCTTTGCTTAGCTTCTACCACTATAGTGGTAGAGGTGGGCGCCACTCCTATCCCAAGTCACGTTTTTTGATTTCTCCCTGCATAGCTGGTAGTCATTTCACCAACCCCGTAAGGATAGAAGGCAGAGCGAACCTTGGCACCACAGTCTCGAATCGAATGCCGGTCGCTCGATTTGTAATGCAAGTCCAGTACCACCGGACCACCGTGCCATATTTATAATCCCCAGTTCATGTAAGGAATAGATCACTGCACTGAGCAGCTAGATTTGATTTCCAGATAAAAATTAGAAAAGTTAGAAAATCAGTAGTAAAGTTAGAAAATCAGTAGTAAATATTTATGTTTGCAAAAAAGAATGTCGAAGTGGGAGTATATGGGGGCAAAGTTGTTGTTTTATATCGTTGTTAGCGTGGAATCATTATAAGTCACCTAAAATGCATGAAGAGTAAGTTGTTAATGTTATTTGTAGGTCTCAAAGCGTAAGGTGGAAATGGCTAGATGCTAGATACAGAGGATTTCAATGACAATTTTGCATAGCTGCAGGGTAAATGTATCCTTCAACCCCTCACGGAATATATTTATTAGTCTTTAGTGTAATCATTCCCGCCTTGCAAAGTTCTCTAGACACTGAAAATCTATATAAAAAGAGAACCTGCACTCAATACCAAACTTCCTATAGTTATTTCCCCCTTCTAATTAAAGTTCCCGTCTTATTATAGTGCTCATCTGATTACATATTGCCTTCAAATATGAGGCCCTCTTTGCGTCACGTCATGTAATTATAATTCTGCTCAGACCCTCTCTAATTAAAGGCTGCTGTAAAACTATGTCGTGATGCAAAATTGAACCAGGACTAATTGGCAATTGGTGACTGACGCATGTTAGATTATGTTTGATGAAATTCTACAGAAAAAGTGTCTTTTTACAGACTAAAGCAGCTACACCTATACACATACAGATTATATCATCTTAGATCGGTATTTTTACCAAGAAAACCAGAAGATCAGGCTACTCTACTGGATTGACTGGATTGGGTTTCCCATATTTTAGGTTTAGAATTTAAGGGCCTGGTTCACAGTTAAGCACTAGTGTGCAAGCTAATTCTTCGATTTGTAATCGAGAAGAGAGGATTTGAAATGTAAGTTTTGAAAAGAACACTAGAGAAATAGAAAATATGTCACCACCGGAGATCGAACCCGTGACCCACGCTTTCGCGGCGTGCGCTCTACCAATTAAGCTAGGTGACCTCCAATGTTAACAAACCTCGATGATACTTTCTACTTTAATGGGCTTTGGATTGATGAAGGGCCGGAGGGACGTTCTTCCTTGGTCAAGTCACATGGCGCAGAGAGGCTGGTCTCCAATTGCGTTGAGCCGGATGTCGATGTCCACTGGTGGATGATTGAGAGCTAATGTGGTGACTAGAGAAATAGAGGTATATTAAGATTGGAGGTCACGTAGCTCAGTTGGTAAAGTGCACGCCGCGAAAGCGTGGGTCACGGGTTCGATTCCCGGTGGTGACATTTGTTCTATTTCCCTAGTGTTCTTTTTGTTTAAGCAACATTATCTGACGTCCACAGAAGGAAGACAATGACTGACTGAAAAAACCAAAGGTACAAGAATTGCTGCTGTATTTAATACACACCTATGCGTACGAGATTGGGTTTGTTTCTGATATTGTAGACACAATGTGCGGCAGTTAAAATCCACCTTCTGTTAACGATACAGCCGGTGCACACTTTCCATGTTGGTTTCTTTTCTTTGAACGTTATTTTCACCACAAAATTCCATTTTGGTGAGTTTGAAGGGCGGCCACCCACTACCCTGACTGTATTTGAATCTCTTGATTAAGAAAGAGAAAAGAAAAATGCTGTATTTTATTAATCATGGCAATTACACTATAAAAATAACAATGTTATAAGGAGCGATCAAGTGAAGTAACAAAAGGATTATATTTTTACGTATGGATCAGAATTGTCCTGGTTTTAACGTCTCCTAGACAAATACCTTACCCCTGTTAAGGTCTCCAGTAACAAAAGGATTATATTTTACGTATGGGAAAACCGCCGATAAAGTCGGATCGGAATTGTCCTGGTTTTAACGTTTCCCTGATAAATACCTTACTCTGGTTAAGGTTTCCAGTAAAAATGTTTGTTAAAGTAATTGTTTACAACGACCAACAGGGAGAGACATTATTGTTGCGGAGGCTGAAGCTTGTTTATATGGGCAAGATCAATCACAATGTCAAGGAAAACGAAGATCTGGCTATTTTATACTGGGGTGTGGGGGGCCTATGGGGCTTAAGTTTGTTCTAGCCTTTAATTTCCGCGATCACTAATTACATCACCCATTTCTTAGTCTGTCAAGGCTCTAATTACCAATATCGTTCACAAATATTCACAAGGCTCTCTGGCGTTTTCCAGATATGACGATTGATCAAGTGAGGGCCTTCGAACGCCTTACGGTCATCGTAAAATAAAGAATTTACATTGAATGACAGCTTTTGCGATACCATTCTGTGCCATGCTGCATTGAGTTAAAGACGTGCCTTGCTCAGATATCATTTTTTATTGCCAACTCCGCTTAGAACATTACAGGAAGAGTCAAATTTTGACTTAAACTTATAGAAATAATCAGATCTTTACAAATTTGATAAATTACTTTATTTCTATGCTTTTGTCTGAAATGTTTACACAAATCTCCAAGACAAAACTCTGTTTTGTCTCTCACTTTTCAAACCAGGGCGGGACACTTGTTAAAGCCATCGCTTACAATAAGCTAAAGAAGTAAAGCTTTCTAGTAAACTAATTTGCAAAATTTGTGTTTGTAAATAAATCAATAGGGTCGATTATATCATTATTTGCACTCTATATTTCTGTATTTGATCTTAAAAACCCCAGCAGATTTGTGACATTGCTACAATCCAGGGAGAATTGAAAAGAATAGGAAATAAAAGTTATACTCTCCATGCTTGTGCTCTATTATGCTTATAGTTATGCTCCAAGTGGAAGAATAAGATGTGCTCTATTCGGTTTCATCTTACCTTGTTTCAAAGTCTTCATCATATGGCAGTATTTCACTGGTGTTGTGCAATGGGATGCACAACATAGCAAGAGCAGACAAAAGGATCCAATGAACTTTAGCCATTTTGTCACTATCACAGAGATGGGACTGCAAATGAAACAAAGCAAAATAATAATCGATGGACATCAATTTAAAAAGCTTTTTTCAAAGTCAAAAATAAATATTCTCCCATAATCGTAAATAGTAACCTTTGTGTTCTTACGTTCTATCTAAAGAAATGTTTCTGACCTGAGTTGAAGTTACCCCTACATTGAAATCCCGGGACGAAAGGGAGATGATCATGAACATGCTGCACCATATAGCGTAAACATTGTGCACTTAAAACCTTTTTTGTCTGACACTCCTCCGAGTACAATCGTCAGCAATGATGGAAATAAATGGAAAGAAACATAATACCTAACTGTATTGTGCAATATTCTGTACGCAAACAAACTACATGGAAGTTCTGTGCATGGTAATCACATTGTGGTGTTTAATGACATATGTGTGAACATCAAAACATAGGAATGCTGTCTCTGGGCCCCTTGGAAGGGCGCGAGAGTTCCTCTTCTGAGCTTCACCTGTTTCAAAGTAGGTCGCAGATTACCTATTCTCTAATGATGAGTGGGAAAATTTGCTGAATGATTTATAAATGCAAGGACGGCAGGAAATGAGCAGTCACTTTATCAACTTTAAACAAGAAGAAAAGTAAAATGTAAAATATTGAATGATGAATTAGTGTTGCTTTTTATTTTAACGCAAAATGACAGCAATTAAATTTTTTTCTTGTGTGGTTGACAATTTTACTGAACTATGAATTTTGCAAAAACCTGATTACATTGTTTCTCCTCCTTCTTCAAAACTACCTGCCATAATAAGAAACATTACATATGGTATAACACCACAACGTTTAGAAGGAAAGCAAAAATGCTATGTCAAGAGAGTGTGGGCACAATGACTGACTTTGTCATGTTGTCAGCAATAAGTAAAAAAGAAAGGTTTCTGAAATTTTTTACTTCTGGTGTTTGATTTTTTATCATAATTTTGTTGATACTTTTGTCATTGACTCATCTATCGTTAACTTGTTCTTTGTCCTCCCGTTTGTTATGAAGATGCAATGTCGGGCTTATTGTTACATTAGGATCATTCTTTGCAGTAGTTAAATTGACAAGAGTAGAATAGACGATTTGCTTTAAGTTTCAAGATTGGTTTGTTCACGTACTCGAGTAAAACTGGTCTGGTTTGACATGTGCCAGTAAGACTATCCCGTGCTGCGGGCAGCAACAGTCAAATTTTATTTGAACGAGGAATATAAGAAGCCAAACAATAACACGTAATTTGAGAGACATATCGTTATATATTTCTCTTAGCTTTCGATACTGACTTGCATCATCTATAGAGTTTAGTTAGCTATATATATATATATATATATATATATATATATATATATATATATATATATGTATACACATTGGGTAGCTGTCTATCACTCTCTCTATATATATATATGTATCCATATTGGGTAGCTGTCTATTTGTATATACATGTATCGATTTTGGGTAGCTATCTATCTGTAAAAATTTAAATTTTGAACCATGGAAGAACTTTTCTTTACACATCAAAGCACTAATAATTAGACGTTCATAAGGTAAATTAAATTCCTGTTTTGTTGCTGTTTCTTGCTTGAAAGTTTTTCGAAATGTAACACTTCGTCGTTGAAAGCAAGCTACATACCTGCCTGTGCACCCAAGCGATTTTGATAATTTGTTTAATAGAGCACGAAATCCACACGTGCATAGGTTTCTCGCACCCCATAGAATACCTTCTCACACCTCATAGTAGTACGCACACCCATGGTTTGGAAATCCTGTGCTAAATCGTACGGGGGCTACACTCCTTCCAATATTATAAAGGGTTGTTTGCGTGTTGCTGTCTACGCTGACGACCAAAGGTCTCTTTGTTTACCATTCAAATTGTTGCGCTCCTTTAATTAGCAAGGTGTTTACGATAACACACAAATGAATTGATAAAATCTACTGTCTTTTACAGCTAATGGATAGCCGTCCTTCCCACCTGCATTATAATTTCCGCAATACGATTTGCCCACTTCTTAGGCTGGAGCATTCTCTAAGGATACTCAAGACTGTACACTCAAACGATGATACCTTTCCGCTTAACATTTAAACCGAATAACGGCTAGTCGCCAGTCATGAGTCAAGTGTCACGAGTCATCATCACGAATAACCAGACGCCAGTTACGAGTCACAGGTTACTTGTCGACCCTGATCTTACATAGTGTGTAAATACACTTTTTTCTTCAAACAGTGCTATGGCGTGATGTGATACAGAATCAGGTTTGGAATATCCGTTCAAATTGAAACATTGTCTATTACATCCCTGCAAGCAATTCAGGGGGTCCGTTTTTTTATTTTGCAAAAACAATACCTAATCCTATAGTTTGTGTTCAGTGCATCCAAAAGGAAACCAACACCAACTGCCGTATTAATTAACAAATTATCAGAAAATAATGATGCATGTAATGACGATGATTTTAATGCTTCTACTGATGAGAATTATAAATATGAAGATTAAGGTCCTAATGATGCCAATGACGACAATTACGATGATGATGTTGCAAAATTTATTGAGTACGAAAATGCGTAAAAGGAAAAATCATGAAAACGAGGAAGAAAATTCGGGAAAAGGGAAGAAAAATCCGGGAAAGGAGGAAGAAAATCTGGGAAATCGGAAAAACAGTCTGGGAAACTGGGAAAACAATCTGGGAAACTGGGAAAACAATCTGGGAAAAGAGGAAGACAATCTAGGAAAAGAGTAAGAATAGGCAGTAGAGGAACAAGGGGGTGATGTGGAAGAGAACAAAAAAGGACAAGAAAAGCAAGAAGAACTCAAAGAATAAAAACTAGTGGAGGTCCGGCGGAAGAAAAAGCAGAGATAGGAGAGGGAGAAGCAGGAAAAAGGAGAAAAACAGCTGAACACGAGGGAAAAAAGAAGACGAGGAAAGGAAGTAAGGAAAGCAAAATGAGGGAAAGAAGAAATAAGAGATATACGAGAAATATTGTGATGGAGAAGCAAAGTGGGGAGCAACAATAGGAGGATGATCTTTCTATCATAAAGTTTATCCTTTGTATTGATAGTTTAGTTATTGATGTGTTAGCATTTCTGGCAGAGTCGTTTCCTCTCAAATTAAAAGTCCAAATTTGGCATTCAAATCCAGTTTTAAACAGAGTTCGTGCAAGCCAATGCCGTAATTACACTTGATTTGAACAATGAGTAAGATTTTATGGATATTCTATCCTTGTGAATTTACTTTTTCACTTCTTCATGCATTCATTTTTCTAATTCTCTATGCATTTTTTATATTAGCAACTTAATCCTAACATCGAACCGACGAACATCACTACCATCACATCCTCGAATGATCTAAACAGCACACCTAACAAAAGATTCGCTATGTTGATGACTATCCCCTGTCAAACTACCACGATTCATAAACTCCACGATTTTAAAACCCCGACGGCATATCTTTCTAGTCGTCTTCACAACATTGGCATGTTTCATTTTTGTTGATATTTAGTTGCTACCGTCAATCCTTATTCTTATTACTTTAAGGTTGTTTAGCATCGACATTCTCCCCTCGTTGCTTGCTGTTGCTCAGTTCTACCTTCTTCGATATCTCTTGGCAAACTTCCTTGGTTTATTCTATCAAAAATTGCCTACACTAGTGAGTGTATGTAGATAATATTTAATAATGGAATCATTAGTGAAATGCCATTACTAATGGCGTTACTAATGGCATTTACTAACGATTCCGTCATTAAATATTATCTACAAATTTTGCTGTACCAGGAATCTTTCCCGATACTTGTAAGTGTAGAAACTGCAATGCCATTTGCGGGCGAAGAGGTCCTCAGCAGACATCCTTCAACCAAGCCATACTTCTCTAAAGTTTGATACGGTAGCTCATGACAAACAATACTTAGATTTTGCCTGCATACAAATTATTAAGTTTTGGCTAGACAGTAGGCCAAATAAATAAATTTCAAGATCTAAACAAAGAAATTTTGATGGATCCCAAAAAACAAGCAGCTGAGATTCAACGATTTTAGAATAAATATTATAAACAGCATTTTGAATAAAACAATAATGATAATGGTATTTAAAATAGTCATTTGATAATCTTGGAAATCCATTGACGTAATAACACGATTGCTTCTAAAGCGAGAAGAAGGAAAACAGAAGACGGAAATGTCCCATCCGAAGCTCCTCTACACTTTTCAACAAATCCCTAATTTTCTCTCATACAATTTAAAACCTAGCATGTCCTTGAGTTGATATATAAGTCCTTAATCTGCGATAACAGCTTTCCTTCATTTCCCCTTTTTGTCCCTGAACAACATAGACCTAGCGTATCCCTGACTGACCTCTTCACCCAGTAAATCCCTCACATGTCCGTCTTTGTTCCTTATTATAATACATCACTGCTACATCAATTGATGTACGCATATATAAACTAGACTCTGCTTTGCTTAGGTGTCCATGAACGAAGGATAGGTCAATTGAACTCCTAGCGTACTTCGAACTCGTCCATAAGCAAAACAAATTATGTATACATCGACTGATGTACTTCTGTTAAATGATAACAATCCCACTTCTCACCTTTGTCACTAACAGGGAAAAGTCTCTATAGTATCTCTGTTTTGGCTCTATACAGTGCAAAATCATAGAATATCTCTCTTTACTTCCTGGTAGTTTATCAACCTGACAGACCATTAATCAGCACCCCGTCAGTCTAAAGTCCTAACATACCCCTCATCGCCAGTAAATAATCGGTACACTGCATTGATAAACCTATAGCAATATTGCAAAGCAGCAAGGACGTCTATTGTTCCAAATATTGAGGCCTACGGCTGCTAGTGTTGATATTTACCTGACATAAAATGGCAATAACCCTACGAATAGTTTGTTCACTACAGTCTTGTTTATTTTTATAAAACAAACAACAACAATCATATATCGGCTATGACAAAATATAACGAGCGATGGGTGCTGTTATCGAAAGACTACAATTCCAAGCCCTTACGTAAATAAAACTTTTTTTAACGTTTCTACTATTGTACGGCCATTACCACACCTCTCACTGTTATTTTTACCCTGAGCTCAAAGAGTGGAGGCTGGGGTAACGTTAGTAATTGATAACGTAGGCTCTCGATGGCTTAAAAATTGTAAGAAACCAAGAAATCGAACCCCAGTTCTCATCGTTGCTTCGGGGCTCCCATTAATGATTTCAGTCCGTATCTGCCCCTAATCGGCTATCAACAAGGACGTGTGTCATGCAAGTCACCGAAATCTTAATTTTAAAATCAAGCTTGGAACGGAGGTTAGGCGAGTCTACATTAGTTTTGGTCCGAAATTGTAGCTCTAACTGTTTAATCCAAGCTAAGTTTTAAAGCTGTATCTTTCGGGAGCAACGGATAATGAAAACATCCTCTGATGATAGGGTAGTACAGGGACTCTAAATCTCAGAGAGTATATTACCCTCCTTGAGCTGCCAACATCCCCCCACCCCCGGTGGATCCATAGGATATAGGAAATCGGTACTATTCTCATCCATATTAAATGAATAAACCATGAATTTAAGATACAATAAAGGATCCGAACTTGCTAAGCAGGTTTAAAACAAAAATATGTGCGACATGGCAGTAAACGGAGACAAGATATATATTCATCCAATTCTAATGCCTATTAAAAGTAAGACTTAAAGAAAGCCAGACCCAAAGCCTTTCTCTAAGTCGGTTGAACTTGGTCCAAAGAAATAAGGTTTTTCCAAGGAGCGTAATATTCAAGCCTGGTATAAGAACAGGAGATTCACGTGCTTCATGTCAACGCTATTATACCGAGAAGTTAAAGGGGTATACGCAACGGGCAAGACGTACGAAACTGTAAATAAATAAATTGCAGCGATACGGTTGTTGCTTTCACCAAAGTAGAAGTAGAACAGCCTGAATATGCTTTCAAGGCCGGCACTTCCTATTTGGTCTGCCTATCCTAGCATTATTTTCTCCTAGCTCGATATCACCAATAAGAAATTACTTATTAAATCGAATATATACATTATGTATTTGATCCACGTATGATGTTTAGCAACCTCTTCTTCTCTGGTCGATGATTGTGACAACACTGTCAATGCCAGGAAAATGGCGACTATGGAGAAGCTAAGCAAGCATAGCTTGCCAGTTGCATTACCTTCTCAGGGGACGGAATACATGCTAATAAAAATGGGAAGGAGCTTGGGTCTTTAAAGAACGCTTTGAGCAGGTGTGGTAATCCTGCATGTGAACTGTATATATGTAGCTCAGAACAATTTAAATATCATGAAATAAGTCCTCGTCATACAATAAGCTCACCTTAGGTCTGCAAAGGCAGTCACGTTCGAACGTTCGAAAAGACGTTCGAACCCTGAGAACATATTACCGGCAGTTGTAGAATTCTTTTGACACCAAGGTAAGAACTCTGCATATCTAAATTGTTAACCTACGTGGAAATATATCATTAAATAACCTACCCTTCTTCCCTGGTTGAGATTGTCCTATCATAGCCTCGCTCTTATCATTGTCCGCGTCTTCTTCAGTTTCGTCTTCTTCTATATTGGAAAACACAGAAAATACTTATAAGTCTCAGTAACTTACAATACGAGCCAAGCTGAGAATAAATTCACACAGAGAAATGAGGATTTGAAGTTATGAGTTTTTAAAAGATATTAATGTCTTTAGAAAACTGAATATTTCTGATTCCCTCTTCTTGATAACGCTTCACAACTTTCAATGGGCTTTGAACAGATTGATGGCAAGAATAACGGTCCTTCCTTGGTCAACGTATATGGCGCAGAAATAGTGGTATATAAAATTCATGGAGACAGATATGAATGCTCACTGGGGATGATTGAGAGGTAATATGATGGCTTAGAAATGAGCATCCTAACATCGGGGTTCTCCTTGATAATTTGGTAGAGCACCAGCCGCGAATTATTGATTCTCGGTTCCGAATCCAGATAGTCACAAATTTTTTTTTATTTGTCTAGTTTCGTTACAAAATAACTGACACGGATAGAAACTGGTCAAACGCTTGCCTTTTAGTTTAAGTTATCCTTGAGCACCTCCGTTGCGCTCTCGTTGCCGAAGCAGCTTCTGTCATTCATTGGAAATACCCCATATTAAAACATATTTGGCTTTCACAAAGGCGCTCGTAACAGCTGTCGCCTGCGTCATAATAAGAGTATATAAAGGAGATGGAGCCAAATAAGCATTCCCCACTTGCATAGTGTGCACCCCCCTACGATTAGGGGGGTTTGAGACTTTTTCCAAACTGCCTTCGTAGGTGGGGGTTGGGAAAATTTCAGAAATTGTGTGGGGGTTACCAACATAGGTGGGGGTAACTTTTTCGATGAGGGGGTTGGATTTTGTTGATGTAGAAATTTTCTAGCTCGTAATGTTGTAAATCACCACTTTAGGAGAGCGTTCAGGAACAATTTTCTTCTCACTTCACTTTTTTCTTCTCAGAAATAATTGTTTGGAAAGGTACAATTGACCGCACTTTTTAAATTTGGAACTGTCCCATGCATGACATGCATTGCAAAACCTGACCCCAACCCAATCGATGGCGAGTAATTCAGTAAGTTATGTGAGTTTTAGGTGAGAAGCATGGAGTATTAAGAGTGAAATAACTACACAGCATCAACAAACGATAAATGAAATAAATTCATTACTCAACAGTTTATCGAACTTGAACTATCAAGGTACCTTCTTTGGCTAACTTAAACCCATGCAGAGTTTTAAAGTTGCTTAACGTACTCCTTCCTCGGATGTACGGAGAACAACAATGCCAAAGCGTTCGATACCTACTGGTCTACAATTTCAAATTGATTAACAATTTCAACATCATATACATTTGAACATCAACAAGTGGACACAAAACACAAAATAAACAGTACAATGCATTTTAACATAAAAACGTCTGGTCCAGATTTTGTTATTTTGTAATAACATATAATGAAGAAGGTGATGTGGGGGTTGGGATCAACCCTTGTTTTGATGTGGGGGTTGGGATCAACCAATGTTTTGATGTGGGGGTTGGGGCAAAAGGTGGGCTGCTGTTATCACATTTTGATATGGGGGTTGCAATCGTACGTGGGGGTTGATTTTTTGATACGGGGGTTCATACCCCTCTGCACACTATGACTTGCCTGGACATCTACTACTACTACTATTGCTAGTCCATCTAATACTGTACTGTTGCTGCTACTGCTACTACATTTATCGCCATTACTACCAACCTCATGCCTCTCTTATTCAGCTTTTGATCTTGCAACCTCCATTGGTCACTCCTCAACGATACTGTCAACTTTAAGTCGTCTGCCTATTTTTACTCCTCCAAAATAAACATACAAGTAAACACAACAATGTTTGCTTGTACAAATCAAGGTAATGGCTAAGGTTATACTGCCCATTATTTTTCATGCACCGTTCTGAATATGATATTGCACTATTTTATCCAATCTTGTTGTACGCGAAAATTTGCTTCGATTCTACCACCAGTCATTTTAATTCTATTTCAACACAATATTATTTGTTGGGACTTAGAGGTAGTTATAATTGTAAATTTTGGTAACGTGATACGTTTATCCGTCCATTAAATCCAACTCTCGTAGTTTTGAGAAAGTTTAAATTGCTAGGATAATTTGTGTGACTTAGCCTGCTGAAGTGTTATGCCTTAAAGATCGATCAACGTTCGACTCCCGTTCCAACTTAAAGGTTTATTGCACGGTAACTAAGCAACTAAGCTCTGTGGAGGACCAAAGCAGCTGTTTTCCATTGCGTTTCACAGTATCGAAACTACACCTAACTTCAATATCTTCCGTTTATCCATTTTCATCCCATTCGATCGATAATGTCAACACTAAACTTTGACCATAATTTGTGTAAACATTAAGTGTTTAGTACGCAGTGTGACATTGATGGACGATTAGAGGGAGGTTAGTAACTTCTTGGGCACGATTGGCAAGAGCAAAGGAGCACAGGCTGCGGAGTAATTGAATGGGCAAAGTTTAAGATCGATCAGAACAGCGCCGTTGCTGTTATTTGACTTACTATAAGAGAGATCTTTTTAACGCCATTGGGTCGAAAAAGATCATGGCGGTAATCATTTTTGCAAGCGCAGATCAAGTCTCTCCTTATCAGGAGATCCGTTTAATTATTTAAGGTGATCGATGAGTGTGATCAGCCTTTTTCACATCATTAGAGGCGAGGTGAAATATTCTACTAATTCAAACTAGATGCAAATCTTACAACGAAGTTATTTTCTAAGTCTAACATCGTTGTAGATGGTCCACAATCTCTTGGTTTCGGCCACCTGTCTCTACGATGTTGCATAGCCCGGGGGTACTAATTTACTCTATACAACACACGGCTTTCTTGGTGAAGTCAAGGGGACAAAACCAGTATTTTTGCAGAGTTTCTTTGCCAACAGCTTTATGACTGTCATTACTTGGTGATGGAGAGGGTTTTATTACCAAAGTTGAAAGGAACTTTTTGCGATATTTCTACAGTTTCTAAGCCATCATCTCTTTGTTCTGCGGCAGCTTGCGACTCGAAATTGATTGCTTGGAACATGTTGATGCCATGAACACTGTTTTTCAATCTTTTTGTACCTCGAAGTGTAACGATTTTGTTCGAGGAAAGCTTTCGAGTTGTGTGTAAGTTGCTTAAGGAGCAATGATGTAGAATTTATGGCTCTGTGGCCTACGATCATGGTTCACATGAGGTGCTACCATCAAAACCATTTGGTCTGATTTTATATCGTTAGCGGAGATAGTAAAATCCAAGGCAAATATGAGATTACCTACCCATGCACGCATCACCTGCAAAACGAAGTCATTATAAGCACATTGTTGGCATCTAATAACCCTAACCTCACTACGTCGAGTTAAGGCTGCCTTTTAAGGACCTTTAGTGATGTTGAATAACGGTAAAATAGCTCGTTGCTTCGTAATCCGATTCATCAGGCTCGCACAGTACATTGCATCACGTTTCCCTCCTTCCCTAGCCAGATTTGTGGCAGGTCATGTGAAATTTGTCTTCAAAGAATGCTACCAAGGTTCAGGATACCGCTAAGGGCTTGTTCTTTTAGGATGTGGTCATTTAAGTGTTTCAGAACCGTGGAAAGTACTAACGGTCGTATCAGTAGAATGTGATATCTAGATTCTTTGGTGATGGATAATCACATGATCTTTTGTGTGATTTCTCCTCGCCCAAATACTTGAAGGTCAAGTTTGTAAACACTTGCACCAAAACAGCAATCTCTCGTTTCTCACTTTTCTATGAAAATTAAGCTTCTTGAGTTTCGTAAGAAAGCCTCTAAACTGATTTTTCGGCCGGTTTTTCTTGGTTAGTGCATTACGGGTCAACCACTGCGTGGTAACCTCTGTCACCCCCGGTTTTTGCGAACAGTCGCTCTCCCTTAGTCCAATGCTGTCACCCTAGTTGTGGACCTGATTTGTGTACCACAATCTCTAAGTTAACCATCTCCTAACATCTATAAGTTAATCACGTAAGTTAATTACATAAGTTAACGTGGAGGCTGCGTGGCTGAATGGTAAGAGCGGCTGCTTTGCAATCCATGGGTTATAAGATTTAGAGGTTCAAGCCCCGGTCATGCTGTAATATCCTTGAGCAAGATATGAACTCTGCTGTGGTTGACCGTACGAAGGCTTAAAATTGGAACGTGGCTATGATGGCCCAATCATTTAAGCGCCGTGTGTTGCTACTATGTTTCTACGCTCCCCAGTTAGTGGATCGGGAAAATGATTAAGAGCAGACCGAAGCTGCGAGATAAGTGAAAGTTGTAAAGGGCCTTTGAACGTGCTTAGTACATGCAACTATGTGCACCGTGTAAATGCAGCGTACTTTACTTCATGTTTACATAACACGAGCTGCAGGACTATGCTAACATATTTACTATCTTTCTATTCAGATTCAACCAAGGAAAGGTCATCGAGCTCCAGTGTCCTATCGCCGGAATCTTCGACGCGAACCTCGTCCGCATCGGTACCGACTACATCTAGCGAATCAACTAGTTCACAGTCTCACCAAACGGCAACTAGTGATGATTCTGGCGCAGACAACCATAACAATAGCGGCTCGACGAAAGGTGAATGCCAGGGCAATTTTTCGAGTTCGGACTGGGGAAACCCGGACTTTAACCTTGATATCTTTGATACTGTGAAGGATGGAAATGGCGAAGAGGGAAGCTTAGAGGTGAGTTACTACTTGTTCTTGTTTTATTGTTTAGAAGCAACGACGTCCTGGGGGATAATCAACAGGAAACTTTGCAAATGTTTCTAATGTTATCGTAGATCTTCTTTTTATTCGCCCCAGTATATTTCAAATGAATAACATTAAGATCAAACTTTTAACAAGCGCATGGGTATTTTTTTTGCGTGAGTCACGGAAGTAGGCGCCTGCTCCTTAACCCGAGATTCGGGGGCAATAATTTGTTGTAAGAGCCTTTCCTCAGATAATGTTATCACGTACCTGTCAAACATGACCATAATATGGTTTTGACATGTTTTGTTCCCTTAGACAAGCCTTCGTTTTAAACCTCAGTACGTCGAAGTAGCGTTTATGGAGTTTTTTGCTTAAGAATAGTGTAGAGTAGAGGGACTGGAACACCAGAACAGTGATTTGAGCATTTAAGCCAGCCCCGATAGGTACAAATCCTGGTGAAGGGCTAAAGGTTTTGGAGAAAATATGACTGGACACTCGCATCACACCGGACAGTACGCGTCCTACTGTGCGCCACATCCGGCTTTAAGTCGTTATTCGTTCTGCTGGCCTAAAAAACGGCTGTTAATGATTCGGGGATATGATGTCCGTATGGATATGACTGGCCATCCATCAGTAGCATATGTTATCTCAGGCGTATTATTATCCTCGTGCCTTGTTGAGAGCGAGGTCATATCTAAGCAAACTGTGACAAAATCCCAACTAACATTGCCCAAATTCTGCAAAACTGCACCAGTTTTTTAATTCGTCAATATCCTAGAAAGCGTCGGTCTTCTTTCTTGTTAGATTCCCGAAAACTGTCGCTATATTTTTCATAGGATAAACCCATGTATTTCTTTCTTTTCCTTAGGTTCTTCCGGACAACTTAGATCCAGCGGAGCTGTTGTCGTACCTGGGGCCGCCAGATTTACCCAACGAAGATCTTCTGACCATCCTCAGCGACTGGGCTCCTAAAGAGATTAGCAATTAAACGTTCTCGCTAGAGCTATTTATTCCTCTCTGGTGTCCGTAATAAGCAGAGCTGGCTCACTAAGAAGCTTTTCCGAACTTGATACTTTCCTTGACTGGAAAAGTTTCGTCTCTAAGACCAACGTTACGTTTTTGTCCGTCTGCCATTTTTATATGTCTTCGTTTTAACGTATTATTGCGGAGATTTTATTTTATTGCGATAAGATTTTTATTTTAGCTGATTTTTTATTGGGGCAAGCTAGAATTGATCTTGAAAGTTGTCTCTCTGGTGCACTGAAGGGCTAATAACTATTGCTCAAGTTGACAGTTATTGCGAACGTTACAATGG
>JAAAKM020006971.1:104010371-104044565 GCA_010016025.2 Alatinidae sp. Z8VKAUB7J3 | reverse complement strand
TGTTTACGTAGAAGAAACTTTAAAAATACACTTACCTGCATAGAAAACATGCAGTTCTCTGTTGGCAGAATGTGAACGCGGGCAGTTATTTTTATGCCCGTTGATGCACTCGACGCGCCAACAATAGCATTCTGCGTCTCTCCTTCATAATTGAAGATCGACGTTCCGCTTCTATCTAGCCCCAATGCCCCTAAAAATGAGGGAAAAAAAGATTTTGAATCATATCTGCAAAGTGTATAGACACATTTTGTACTAGAAAGTAAAGAATGTTTCCGACTCTGATAAACTCGACTGAGAGCCGACTACACAAGTTTGTTTCAAGGCGGGGAGAGGAGGGCTAGCGCCGGGAATATGGAGAGGGGGCACTACGACAGACACTTGATTGTGTCCGACAAATCGTAACGCGTTCGGCTATTTTAGGCAATGGAAAAAATCTTTAGGAAAATTCGGGGTTAGACCACCTCCCCCGAGAGTAGGCACGTTAAAATCATCACGTCTAATTCAAAGAGCGTGTAGCGGGGGAGGGAGCTCCTGGTGGAGCGTGTTACGGTGGTCCAACTGTCGTCTCAGCGTGGCAACACCGTCGACACAAAAATGTGGAACAAGGAAGGAGTCATGAAGTTATGCCTGATCGAAGGCAATCTCTCCTGCTGCCCCCTGATAAGCAGGGGGTTACAAGGACAAATTCACGGGGCAAATAGTCTGTGCTAAGTACTCATGTCCTGGTCCCAGTACTTCTTGTCCACCATGCGTGCAGACAAAATCGATACGTGTAATACCGAGGTTTAGTCAACACGCGAGCAACGCATGGATTTAATATTTCAAAATTCAATGCTTAAAAATATATTTGACGTAACAAAATGGAGGTAATACGCAAAAATTTGGTTGTACTGTTCGGCACGACAGGGTCAGATCGGCAAAATCCCAGCAGCCTTTGTAATGTACGTACTGCACGACGAAACACGAAAGAAAGCGGAAACGAGAATTGACAAACATGACGCCAACGAGTTTTCCGACCTGCGGTCGTGGAAACTTTGCAACTTTCCATACAAGGAAAAGCGGCCACAAACGTGCAAATACGACAACCTCAGTCGGAGCAATTTAATACAGGATGACAAGGGGCAATGCCAAGCAACTTATGATGGGTTTTGGAAGAAATACGCAACTAACACAGAGAGCAAGATATCAAATAAAAGATTAACTGAAAAACCACCCGACGGATTCACAAGTGCCAAAGAATTCCTACAATCTTGAAGTTTTATCATCAACTTTGTTTACGATTCTAAAGTCGATATTCACCGAGAGATTCCGTAAGATCGCTCCAAAATTTATAATGCGGGCAAACAGATGTCATCAACTGATCTATTAATTGACTAATTTTTGCGTCATTAAACCTGCAAGTTCGACCAAAAATACCGTCTTTCCTATCGTGCTGGCACGTGTCATGATCTTCTATTCGAACAATTATAACGAGATATCTTCGTAACATTTCTCGATTTTCCCCCGAGTGCAGACAACAGGCAAAGAAATGAAGTGATCATGACCCTGTGGTTCTTAACAGCCTGGGGCTACTAATGAGAATACTGGGAGGCAACCAACATAACACATTGTTTCTAGTAACAATAACAGACAATAGTTTCGCACCTAAATTCAACTTTCTAAAGAAAGTTTACCGGATGGGGTTTCCCCCTGGCAGTTTATTCGCTAAACTCGCCGGAAGGCAGAGGGAAAGAATACACAATAATCTCCTAGAGATCACGGGACCCTCTCGAATTTCAACTTTCTTATAGGATCTAGGCTTCTATGAAGGGGCGACCCACAAGTTCCCAACTTTGCACGATACATGAAACACCATCAATTTTGGTACTCAACTGCAGAGAGGTACCAAATTTCGCTCCCTGGAGGATAGGTCACAATAGAAATTAACAAATCTCTAGGCCTATGGAGCTTCAAACATGTAAATACAACTATGTTATTTAATTCCCAGACAGTGCAATAGCAATAAAAATCTAGTGTTCTTGTTCTAAACACAAGTACTCTGTAGCCTTGCATATCGATCAGCGTAATACGATTCCGAATTCAAGGGTTCTAAATAAACAAGGCTCTACAAAAGCTGCGTGATCAATTTCAAATTCTTTCCATAAACTGTGAGAGTAACTTAATTCTCGCCTGTTCCCAGTAGGCAAACACCTCACATTCCGGCGCTAAAAAAATAAAAGCTGCCCAGCCATCAAGTCATATGACTTCTAAATCCGTCAAAGCCAGCTGATCGCCCTGTGCACGAAAATCCAAAGCTGGTCGATATTATCCAGATAGCAGTAGGATAAGCACAATACCGGTCAAGCTAAGTTTTTGAACTATCATTAGCATACATCTTTTATCAAGGCTGCAAAATGCACCCCTTGATCAGGCCGATGGTCTATGCACAAATGTAGGCTTACCTTGATTGCATTCATCTGTCTTGGAAACAGTTTCCGCAACATCGAACTCAGGGTAAAAGGGTGCTAGAAATATGAAAGGAACGAAAGTGCATTACTACTTACTTCATGTCAGGGGGAGAATGATATCAATTAAACTAACAAAGGTAGAAGAACTAAAATTGATGAAGAGATGCGAATTTGTAAACATTGCTAACACTCTTGCAATTATTTGTATTCTTGTACTTAAATTATCGTCTTAAAACCATCAATTGGTGAATTTACTGTGCTTAAATAAGAACTCGGCACACGACAGCTGTCTTACCATGGGACAAAAATCCTACTCCACGATACTTGGCAAGATGCAAGTGATGCATTGCTGACACCCAACACTTAAAATTGTATTTACTAGGCACGGTACGTATTTCTCCCAAGCTTGTCACAGAATAATTCTTTCGATGTCCTACATTTTCAGTAGCAAGGCACCACACGTTTTAAGTAAACGCTATCGATCATATTGATTACAGATCAGCTATGAGGCTTGGCACCTTCAAACGCCTTCATTATTTATATCCCAAAGATTCCATTTCCTTGTTACCTCAAATCTCTGCCTTTTTAAATTTAAAAGTAAAATAGATTTAAGCTCTTTATTAAAGACTCAACTCAGGAACTCTTTTAACAAAAATCAATCTACAATTCTTACCTGATAAAACTCCGCCGATCAGGAGAAGCAAGACCGGTACTGCCACCATTGTTCCGTCTTCTGCTTTCTGCACCCGACTCTGCTCAAAAGCTGATCAAGGCATAACTTTATACAAACATGTGTTCAAAGTCCTGTTAATTGTTGAACAATCAAAATTGAACAACCACCAATGAACAACAAGGGGATTAAACGATAATATTATTGTTCTAACCACTACCGGAACAAACAGTTGTTTATGATTGGTTTCAAAATAGGACAAAAGTTCTTCATATGCTAAAGTTCAATGTCATTGTTGTGCAAGAGAATTTGAGCCCCCAGTCACAAGAATCGTCACTTTTTTCCTTCACTTTGTTACGCAGTTGGGGATGGTGGCCGATTGCGAAGCGAATAGTATAGATCAGGTCCGATTTCAGAATTGTCCGATAACGTTTTAAATCGCGTAGTTTCAAGTATCAAGTGCCCAGGATTGTCAACAATCTTCCGATCACTTCTAATAGCTTCAATGAATACTCAGACGAAGAGTGTCTTACGTATGAACGTTGATAGACCTTCAAAATAGTTAGATAGGAATTCAACTCCGTGAAATGTTACCATTTACAGCTTCAATTCAATACTCGATGCCAGGACGGCAATCAGTGTTTGTGGGAAGTGAATTAAATACAGGGTAATACGTAAGACGTACATAGGATACCAGAAAGGCCCCAATGGTATTAAAACACGGATAAAAATAAATTCTTCTCACTTTACCTAAGGCTGCCCAGACTGTATGCAAACTAAACTACCGAAGTAAAATGCCCTTCAACTGGACATGTCTGCATGCAGGCAGAAGGCTTCCTCGCCCTGGCTGCGAATTACCAGGTTGATAGCTGTAGTTTCATATTATAAGAAAGAACAGAGGAATCGAAATATTAAGTTATGATAACTCACTACGAAGAGTTATGTTTCCAAAGTACCTTCCTGACACTAAAAAACTAAGGCTAGAAGATGTTAGAACTCTACTGGAACTTAACGTTGTTTCTCACAAATTTAATGTATATTTTACGATGTTTATTGTGAACACCGGTATTTTGAAGTTTGTATTTTGAATCATGAACCGCACCCCTCTATCCTTTTCAACCAACTTCCAGTACTTAGTTTTTCAAATAAGCTTGTCTAAAACTTTGCTATTTAGATTCCATATTCCTATGAACAAACCCAAAGTTATTTAGTTTCGATTATGGTAAGCCTAGCTCCCCGTCATCAAAAACGTATTTTGAAAAATGTATTGATCAATTTGACCATTTGTTTCTTTTACAAATTATAAGGGTACAATGGCTTGACACAGAGGTCGTCAAACAACTACCAAAGTCCCCAATTTTCAAATTTGTGGGACATTTCCTGTACTTGCCTGTTATATTTTACTGCGTGTTAACTAAGCTGATATAATATGAAATACAACTTCTCTGCTTTTTAAATGTTCATCATGATTATTGGATAGGTTCGGTGTAACCAAGGTCTCATGTAAAGTATGCAGCTATGGACAATGATGTAACCCTGTTTAGCATTGACGGGAGTGCTACCTCTATTAGTTAGCCTGTTTGTTTGTTTTATTTTTTACTAGCGTAACTTTGATATCGAGCCCACTGATCATAAGGGGGCTTCGGTAGAGATAGCCAACCAGTGCTCCCATAAAAACTAGGCAACCAACATAACAGATACGGAATATACCACAAAATTATGAGGAATGCCTCCTCCCCGGCAGAGTTAGCTGCCTATCACGAGAAATAAGCCATCCACCTAAATATTTGCTGCATATTATTCCCAAAATTTATCTACGATCGTGAAATATTGCTGTGAGACATATTGCTGTAAGACGATTGTATTTGTCGTAGCTAATGCAATATCAATCCACGAAGTTTAAGCGATAAGAGAGTTCAGAAACTGCTTCTGTCATGAAGGGGCTCAAAAATCTAAATAAGACATATCAACAATTGTAAAGAAGACTTTTAAACGAGAAAGTGAAGTGAACCAAAGTCAGTCAGAATTGCCACCCATCGGCCCACAGGTGGCTAAGTCTACCATGGTTTCCCCAATGAATTGTCAACTAATCTGTCACTTGTTGAAAGTGATGCTTTTACATTGTAGATTGATTATGGTAGATCAGAATGACTTGTTGGTGGTACAAAATGATGAAACCAGCACTGTAAGGAAGAGGGATGTTTGTTGAGCTATGGAATATAATGGTAAGTTACTATCTAACCAATTTGCAAGAGCAAGGACATCAGATCATGAGAAACTTGCCATTTAATAGGAATCTGTTCAAAGCTTACGAAAAATTGATTCCAGGGAGGTTTTAACTTTATCTTATCACCCAATATTAAGTGGTACTGTACCAGTATATAAGATCATGTTGGATGATTTCAGTATTTTGGAGTTAGGATGAGGAGCACAGGAGCGTATTTAGCTCTAAGCCTATGGCCTCCCTTCGTAGAGCGGAATCTCTAGAAGAGAAGCTATTACATGCTAGATTGCCCCAGAACAAGGACTGTATCAATAAAAGCTGTGGTCCACGTAGGAAGAGAAAAAATTGCAATGTCTGTAATTGTGTAGCTGAAAGTACCACATTCTTTAACCACCATAACAGGTATAATTTTTAGGTCCACAAACATCTTAATTGCAATTCTAGAACTGTGGTGCACCCTCTATGGTGTAAAACTTGTGATTGCCACTATGAAGGTAGTAGGCCTACTTACTATGTACCTGGGGCGGGTCATACCTGAGAAAGATAATATCGAAACATTGAAAAAAATGCGTATATATGTTTTGAGTTCTATATTATATTTATATGCATAGGAGGATGTACATTTTTGACAATCTACATATATATTATATATTTATTTTGGTTCAAGAAGCCACAATTTGTCTCATAGTATGTGAGTTGATGCATTATGGTTATTTCAGCAAGTTACCGTAGTGCATAGTTAGATCCTCAAAAATTGAATCCAAATGCCAAACAGTGATTTAAGAATGAAAATAAGTGTATATGTAAATGTAAACTTAGCTTGTATGTAGTTTTTATCATCCGACTTTTATCAAAGTTGTTTGGAAATGAGGTCAGCAAATCTCTCTTTGGTTTCTTACACATAGGGAACATTGGATGCTCAAGTATGGAAACCCAACATCTAAGAGAGGTGCAGAAATTGAGGAACAAATGTTTGCAAGAGCTGCAACAAAGGTATCATATATCCAATTGGTAGTATGCATTGAAGTACGTTATCCTCTAACTGCATACTAGCTATTGCCTAGTTTACCTGGGGCCAATGTTATAAAATTATTTACATGCTAGTAACCAGTCTAAAGCCAATATTATTGGAGTACTCTCAAACTGAATGTTTTTAAAAATCCAACTACTGCTGTAGAGTAAACACTGTAGCTAAACTCACTTGCCTTACCCATGTAGCAAAAAGTGAATGTTATATAATCTAAGTGAGTTTACGCCTGTATTTTGAAGTTTACGAATGTAGGTTTTCCATAGCTGTGGCAGCAGATTGTGCTAGCGAAATGTTAGTAAGCATCAGCTGCATCATAAACTTGACATTCATCTCGATCATTATAACCTTTAAGTTGCAACACAAATAGGAAACTAGTCATTAATGACAGTTGATCTTAGCCTCAAACACAGAATATATATATTCTATATCGTCATTGTCTGCCAGCGATAAATTCATTGGTCACGCTTGTAAAATGGTATGATTACACAAACTTTAATTGTGACATGCAGTGTCCAAATCTTGCCTTCTGCTGCTAGTATGGAAGCAAATATTTTATCACATTATCATAAGGCAATTTTTAACTCGATCATTTCTAAAGTTTTACTTTCATTGTTGACATTTGATTGTGGCCCACTGTATTCAAAGGCAACAGACAGACCATGGCAGGCTAAGTCCCTGCTTTTGGATTGACTCATATGCAAAGTTGTCATTTAGTTAAATAAAGGCAGACTGTAGACATGTCAGCAAACTCAGAGACAGCAGTGAGAGCAAACTATGTGGCATTTCAAGCTTATAGTAGTTTGTTGAAATCTTGAAATCTTGAAATCTTGAAATCTTCCGTAAACAAATCACCCACGATTTTGGATCCTTCAGGAATCTTATACAAAAGAGACTCTCCATTGCCAAGTAGTCAAGACATTTCATCACACAAATAGCACAAAACAGAGGTGCCTTTCCTACACATCAATCAAATGAATCAAAAACGTGCTTTTAGTAGCCATAAGTGTTATATGAATGAAACATGTAATATTCAATCACTTGTTAGCAATGTAGTGGGGGGGGGAGGGGGTAGGTAGGGTAAAGAAAAATATTTCCAAATAGTAAAAATGTTTTTACTTGATTAAAGAATAGCTGTTCATTTAAGTGTTTAGAAATGCTTACACCGTAGCCAGTTTTGGCATGCACTGATTATCACTACAGAAGTTATGGATGGGTCTAAGGGAGGGGCAACACAAAAAGGAGTTTTTAAACCCCTTTATGATGCCCATTCCTTGAAAGATTCTTTCATGTTTAGCATTGGAAGCAAATGTGTCCATAAAATTTGGCATCTATGATTGATGAGTGTGATATCTTATGTAATGACCACATTTTAAAATGCTGTTACCCACCCTTTTTAAGAGCCTGACTTCGCAGTACAAATATATTTGCATTTTAACTTGAGCAAGGCTGAAGTCAGAACAGAGAACTTGCCCGTTTTCTTTACATCCTTGTTTCATGCCTATTTTCTTATCACAAGACAATAGAACAACCTTGGATGGGATATCCCCTTCCCCTACATGGGTAAGGCCTACTACTGTCACTTACCCCTGTAAAGTCTAGTGTAGAAAAAACATAACACTATGTATTTCTACACCGGGATTTACATGAGTAATTTGCAGAGATGTAAGGGTAAGGTTTCAGAAGTTTTATAACATTGGCCCCTGGAGACACATATTAAGGCCAGCTTATCTGTTCCATGTAACTGTATCCAGTAAGGATAACTATCCAAGTTATTAAGTAAACCCATAACCCACTACAAGTTATAAATATTAGAATAGAAAATTTTCGAACTTTAAATACTGGAATGTTGCAAAAGTAGGGTTTTCATTGTTGTACATTATTGTAAAGTAACTTGATTCATAGTATGCACATGAAGATGCATTAGTCAAATGTGTTTCACCTAGCTCTGCCTTTGCTTCCTACCTGTCTTTACATGAATTCTCCTCGTTCACTGCATATGAGAATGCCATCAAACTTCAGATCCAACTCTACAGGAGACAAAAAACTACTGCTAACATATGCCTTTTGTATTATAGGAAGATTACCTCAACATGGTGGCAAGATTCATGTTTCATGTGAGGGTTTTACGTAAGTATTTAACTTTTATTGCCATAATTTACTTCTACAAATTCCAGATTTTATAATCATACAGAGTTTTTAGAGTTTTCCTGGACAGTTTATATGACCTTTAGGGTACCTTGGATTTTCTAGCTGATAAAACAACAGTTTTGGTGCACCCTCTACTGTGTGTATTAAAGAAAAGAATGGAACCATAATGATGGAAAATATTGGAACAAAAGAAAGAATTCTTTTGTTGCTCACCTTGTTGCCCTTAAAGTGCCCTATGTTCCATTTTGGTCAAAATCTGTAATCTACCATTGTGGGTAGGCAATGTGGTGACAGTGATTGAGGGTATTTAAGTATCTTCTTTTGGCACCCACAAGATTTTGGAGAGCAAAGAGTATGTAAGTTGCATCTCCTGTCACGTCTGAATTGGCAGAAACTCTTCACAAAGAAAGATAAAAGACATATTATCTTTTTGATTTTGTAGCCAATGGGACAGTCTAGTGGCTGTGTCCCCTCATAAAATTTCACCCCTATTTCTGTTAATATATTATCAAAGTACCTTTCCAAGATAATCTTTATTAAAGTTGATATCATTATGGCATTAACACCATTATCATTAAACAAGAGGAAACTTCAACTGCCAAACTTTTCGTGTCTGGTATACTTATGATTATAATTGCTTAAAGTTTTGACAAGCTCAATTTTTATGACTCAATACTGTTTCCATGTTCCTATTATCTCACAACTTTCATATTCGTCAGATATGGCTATTCAAAGAATTTTGTTCAAGTCGATCTTTTACTTCGGGGATACTGTCTCAAGGAAATTTTAAAAGAGGTGTATAACTTGAGCTCATTTTGCTGAGAGTGTTTTGTCCAAAAGGCATTTCGCGTAGATTTTGTGTGTACACTAGAGAGGGTCCTTAGGTTAAGTTGCTTATGTATAACTAATTGATGGTAGTTAAGCAAGGTAATTTTTTTCGTAGATAAAGTTAATTGCAATTCATTCGTAAAATCTGAAAAGATTTTTCCAATCTTTTTTCCCAACCTTTTTTCTTTTTTGAGAGAGATCCCAAGGGAAATTTCTACTGCCTCAAAATACCCCTAGATATTGCGTATCATACGCATAAGATTTTCGTACGCACAATAAGAACATTTGCAAGGTGTATTCTCCCTTTTTTCATAATAAAAATTATGTATGCGGAACCCTTGTTCCCAGTAACACTCAAGGAAACAATCAATCGTATCCCATGAGAACAACACATCATCTACGATAAAACTAACCAGGAAAGACAATTGTCCATTTGCATCGTTGTGTTAATTAACGTTGGCATGTAGCTTTTAAAATTGTTATTGATTCCAAGAAAATAGAAAAAGATCATTGTATTGGTTGGTGTTAACTGAAACGGAAACGAATGAAAAGATTTTTCAGTTTCCCGATAATAGAAGGAAAGGAATGGCGAATCCTGAAAAAGAATGAATACGTGGTTACCGGATAATACCCTTGTGACCCCACCCCATTCCACTTTGTAACCCCTTGGGATAAATTTCTAGTTCAGGCAAATCGAAAGTTGTGACGGGTCATAAGCGGACATGGAACTTCTCAGAATTCAGGTAGTTCCCACTTCCAATTCCAGGAATCGTCATTGTGCCATGGTCTTGTTTTTGCGGAGGAATTGAGATGACGCATCCCGTTTCACGCGTCAAGGCTGATTTGAAATACTTGAAAGAAAGCTCTAAGAAGTGGTGTGCCCTTTCCATTTACATGGCGTACATATTTTGCCTTTAGGAGGATGGCTTGGGGGTATTATTAGTATTATTTAGTATTCATTAGTATTTATTAGTGATGGTGTCACGATAAAAACACCCTTGATAGCTGTAGCGTAGCATCAAGTATTCAGCTATGACAAGATTATGAACTACACCAAACTGAGTATTCACAACGGCGTGAATGGGGCTGGAACTTCTGGTGAAGATCCCACGTCCGGCAGGTGTCCCATTGGTCAGCAGGGTGGGCCCGGTCGTCATCATGCTACTGCAGAAAACCCCAGGGAAACACAATGTAAGTTAGTATCTTGTAGAAAACGTACCATAATCAGCACTTTCAACACTAGAACATTGAATCCTCCATCTCGTCTCAGTGAACTTGTACGAAGTGCAAAGGAGAAGAACATAGATATTATTGCTATTCAAGAACATCGATTCTTCCACCCTGACACAAACATTGAGTATCAGAAAATAGAAGATTATCATCTCGTTACAGCATCATCGTGGAAGAATTCTGTCAACTCATCTGTTGGAGGTGTAGGCTTCCTGTTTTCCCCAGCAGCTATGGAAAATGTATTGCACATAGAAAAGATATCTCCCAGGATTATTATTGCTGACTTTAAAGGCAACCCAACCACAACAGTCATTTCTTGCTATAGTCCCCACAACAGTAGCATGGAAGAGGAAATGAATGATTTTTACAGCACTTTGCGTTCTTCCTTGGAGCAAGTTCCTGCTCACAACTTTCTCTTAGTCGCAGGGGACTTCAACGCTAAACTTGGAGCAGATGATGCCAAACACACCTTTCACTTAGAAACCAATAGTAACGGAGAGCACCTGGTAGACCTAGCTGAAGAATTTAGTCTCTTCGCAGCTAACACTAGATTTAAGAAGAATAAGAACCATTTATGGACCTTCGAATATCCCAATGGCAGCAGAGCCCAACTAGACTTTATTATGGTCCGTAAAAAGTGGCGTAACAGTGTCAAAGACTGCAGAGCATATTCATCTTTTTCCTCTGTTGGATCTGATCATAGAATCGTCTCTGCTTCCGTCAAACTTAGTTTAAGAGTTTCGAAGAAAACAACTGCAGATCCAATGAAGTCAATTGACTGGAAGTCAGTTCAGAGGGACAAAGACTTATCAACTCAGTACACTGTAAACGTATTTAACAGATTCCAAGAACTCACTCAGTCTAGCGCAGGAGTTTCATTAGATTCAACTAACATTGACCTGATCTATGGAAATCTGATTCAGGCAAATGAGGAGGTTGCACTATCTACACTCCCTAAAAAGCACAAATCACAAAAGAATCCAGTAAGTTTAGACTCAAAAGTTGTTGATGCCCGTGAGAAGCTCAAGCAAATCACATCAACCTATCACTGCAACCCTTCTCAGAGTAACAAAAAGAAGATTACAGAAGCCAAGAAGTCCCTAGACCAAGCTTATCTTGAGGTAGAAGAAGCTTACGTCAAAGGAGAAATAGCAAAAATTTCTCATCTTCATATCAATCAACAGCACTCTGCAGCCTGGAAGACCATAAACCAACTAGCGGGAAAAGGCTCACAACCCCCACCTTCAGTCAAGGGTGGCAGCCGAGAACAACGACTTGCTAACTGGCACTCTCATTTTAAAAACCTCCTGGGTAGTCCCGCAAGTCTTCCAGATAATATTTCGCTTCCAAAAGTTCGAGTCAGTCAAACCTTAAATATATCAACAGGCCATTTTACAAGTGCAGAGTTGAAATATGTCTTTAAGAAACCAATGAAAAATACTCTCGGGCCAGACAAGATACCTGCTATCCTCTGGAAAGACCCAATCTTTCATCAATTACTTCTTGATCTCTGCAATTATGCAAAGACCAGCCATATTTCACCAACCATCTGGTTAAAATCACAAATCATTCCCATACCCGAGGAAATTTTCTCGCACGGCGGCGCCGATACACAGCACATCCGATCAAATCTCAATGCGCTCGCCGATCTGATTGAAAACCGTATTCCCAGCGAACTGACCGACGACGTGGCCAAGCGTGAAAAAAAGACGCGGCTGGATTTAATGGCCCGGCGTTACCGTATCGTTCTGGCATTCCGTGAAGATTTTCTGCCTGAAATGGAAAACTGGAAAGAGCAGGTTCCGTCGCTGTTCCGCAACCGCCTGCGCCTGCTGCCGATGAACCGCACGCGCGCCATCGAAGCGGTTTCCAGCGCCGGCGCCGCTGTACTCGCGGCGGATACCGCGCAACCGCTGGTCGATTTCGTCGGCAATCTGGATGGTCGCCAGTCGCACACAACCGTGATCGAACCCGTGCTGCTGAGTTTGTGTTGTTATCAGCTCAATCTGCGCCGCACACCCGGCGGCAAAATCAACACCGCGCTGCTGCAACAGGCCGGACAGAATATCTTGCAGGATTTTTACGACGAAGCGCTCAGCGGATTGCCGCAACGCGTTTCGGAATTCATCGAAACCCACCTGATCCAGGGCGATCGGTACCGCGGCAGCTATCCCGTGGAACAGGCCGTACAGGACGGTTTCATCACGCGCGAGCAATTGTCCGTTCTCGCCGACAAATACCGCCTGCTACGTATCGATCAGCACATGGGCGTCAATCGGGTCGAGCTGATCCACGACCGGCTGGTAAGTATCGTCCGCAAGGCGCACGACAAACGTCTGCGGCAGATTGCGGACGAACGCCTGCGCAAAAAAGAACAGGAAACACAGCGCCAGATTGCATTTGAAAAATTAAACCGGCTGGCGCGCAAACTGCGCATTGCGCTCGGCGTGGCGATATCGCTCACCGTTGTGGCTATTTACGGCTGGACTACCGCATCTATCGAAAAACAACGCACCTTTCTCGCCCAAAGCAGTCTGCGCGTCGTCTCGGAGAGCCTCGACATGGCCAACGGCACCCGCATCGGCGGCGATGAGCGCGCCATGCTGCAGTTACTGGCCATCAATCAGGTGACGCCGAACGCTGCCGTCGATTCGGCGATACTAACCGTGCTGGCGAAAAAAAATGCCACGCAAAGGCTTTGGAAAACCGGCGAGCGCATCACATCAATCGCCATGAACCCGCAAGGCACCCACATTGCCGCCGTCAGCGCCGGTAATACGCTGCAGTTGTGGCGCCGGGACGGTCAATTGATCGGCATGCAATCCGACGCGCATCCCTGCGACCCCGCCAACACTGCACGGCGCGGTTGCGGCATCACCCGCGTGCTGTTCAGCCCCGACGGCAACGTAATTGTCACCGCCGGACAGGATGCGACGCTGCGGCGATGGGATGCTGAAACATTGCAATATCGGGAAAATCTAACAGGACACACCGATACCGTCACCGGCGCGGCGTTCAGCCCGGATGGCCTACACATCGTTTCAGCCAGTCTGGACGATACGCTGCGCATCTGGGACATCCACTCCCGACGAACCGTCGTCGAACAACGCGCACACAGCGACGGCGTGACCAGCGTTGTCTACAGCCCGGACGGAAAGCGTATCGCCTCAGGCGGGCGCGACAACACGTTGCGGGTATGGAACGCACAAACGCTGCAACCCATCGATGAACCGCTGCACGGCCACAAAGCCGGCATTACCGCTGTCGCGTACAGTTCCAGCGGTTCGAAAATCGCTTCCGTCAGCCAGGATAAAACGCTGCGGTTATGGGATGCACACACGCTGACCGCGCTCAATGATCCGCTGCTGGGTCATGAAGACATTATCTGGGATGTCGCATTCAGTCCCGACGACAGCCTGATTGTCACCGCCGGGCACGACCGCACTTTGCGCATATGGGAAACCGCGCAATACAGGCCTGATGATCGACCCGGTCAATTTGGCCAGCTGGGTCGACTGGGCCGAATTAGCAGCAAAACGCTGCGCGGACATGAAGAATCCGTCATGGCCGTGACATTCAGTCCGGACGGCAACGCCATTGTTTCCGGCAGCCGCGACACCTCGCTGAGACTCTGGAACGCGCATGACAACCAGCCCATCAACACGCAACTGAAAGGCGGCCATAAAAATTTTGTCGCCAGCGTGGCGTACAGCCCGGACGGCAAATACATCGTGTCCGGCAGCGACGACGCTACCGTGCAGTTATGGGACGCCGAAACCGGCAACACTGTCGGCAACCCGATGAAAGCGCATGCCGGCTCGCTCAACGGTGTCGCGTTCAGTCCCGACGGCAAATGGATCGTCTCCGGCGCAAGTGACAAGATGGTATGCCTGTGGGAAACCGAAACGCAAACACTGATCGCCAAATTAACCGGTCATGAAGACGACGTGGAAAGCGTCGCGTTCAGTCCCGATGGCAACACATTCGCCTCAGGCAGCAAAGACAACACCGTACGGCTCTGGGACCGGCGCGGTAAAAAAGCGATCGGCCAACCGCTTGCAGGACATGACGGCATGGTGCGCGGCGTGGCGTTCAGCCCCGACGGCAGCGTAATCGCATCGGCCAGCTACGACGGCGCGGTCGGACTATGGCAAATTGACACCGGCAAACGGATTGCCGAACTCGACGCGCACGAAGCTGCGGTCACCAGCGTCGCATTCAGCCCAGACGGCCGACGTCTGGTTTCCGGCAGCAAGGACAACACCGTCATTATCTGGGATTTCGCCACCCGCCAACCCACCGTCGAACCGCTACGCGGCCACGCAGAACGCGTCAACAGCGTCGCGTTCAGCCCGGACGGCCAGCGCATCGTCTCCGGCAGCAGCGACACAACCCTGCGCCTGTGGGACAGCGCAACCGGCAACCCCATCGGCAACCCGATAAACGGTCATGAACTGCGCATCAACAGCGTCTCCTTCAACCCGCAAGGCACCCGCATCGTCTCCGGCAGCGACGACATGACCCTGCGCATCTGGCCCGCGCACAACGACTGGAGCCAACAACTGTGCAACAAACTGACACGCAACATGACGCAGACGGAATGGCGACTGTGGATTTCGGCGAAGATTGATTATCAAAAGCAGTGTTCGGATTTAGCGGGACCGCTTCAATCGGACTAGACCGTGTTGTCATGAGCAGGATACCCGTTTGGATTCACATTTTGTACCGATGGCCTTATAATAGGTAACCGTTTGACCCTTCAGCTGTACTCAAACCGACAACAATTGCACTGAATCGGGTCACACTGCCTACGCGACAGTACCGACTGACTATCACTTTCTTACGGAGACCCGCTTATGAATCCATCTTCAATTTTCTCACGCTGGAGCTTGTTCTGTATCGCCATCCTATTGATCACAGAAATACCTTTACCGAATGAAGTGTATGCACATGGCTCGATGGAAACGCCGCTCAGCCGGATTTACAACTGTCGACTGGAAAACCCCGAAAATCCCAAATCCGAAGCCTGCCGCGCAGCTGTTGCGGCGGGTGGCACACAAGCGCTCTACGATTGGAACAGTGTGCGACAAGGTGCAGCCAACGGCGAGCATCGCGCAATAATCCCCGATGGCCAGTTATGCAGCGGCGGTTCCGGCACTTTTCGCGGCCTCGATCTTGCCCGGAACGACTGGGTCACTACACCGATTTCAGCGGATGCCGCCGGCAATTTCGAGTTCGTTTATCATGCAACCGCGCCGCACGCTACCCGCTCGATGGAATTTTACGTCACCCGGGACGGATACGATCCAACTGACTCCTTGACCTGGAGCGATCTGGAATCGCAACCGTTTTGCACGACCACGGCAGTAACACTGCAAAACCAGCGTTATCATATGAGCTGTCCGTTACCGCAGGGAAAAAGCGGCAAACATGTGATTTATCATATCTGGCAAAGATCGGACAGTCCCGAAGCATTTTATGCCTGCATTGACGTGGAATTCATCGGGGGAGGTGGCACACCGGCGCAATGGCTTGAACTCGGACAAATCCGCGCACAAATAGACCTCGTACCCAACAGCGAGGTTACCTTGCGCTTGTTTGAAACAGACCCGGAAACCGGCAATGCAATTGATGTCGAAACACATACTCTGGTCACTGGCAGCACGACAAGCGACGCCGATGCATGGCCGTTTCACCTCGCTCAAATTATCAACGCCGATTCATCTTTGGTTGCTGCCGGCATACTGCAACAGGACGGCGACATACAACCGACACAAGACAGCCAGGCTAATCGCCTATATACCCAATCGGACAGGCCGTTACAATTTGAGATCGAGATACGCACACCGGAACCGCAAGACGGCGTCTCTCCGACCGCAATGATTACCGCAACCCAAACCACGCTTACCGGACCGGGGACAATCCTGTTTTCGGGAAGCCAGTCTACCGACCCCAACAATCTTCCCCTCAGTTATCAATGGCGGATTACATCGGGTGAAGCAGATATCACATCTCCGGCTGCAGAGGAAACAGCCGTCACATTCCCGGCGCTGTCGTCTGATCAGACCGTAACGATAGAATTAATCGTTAGTAATGGTTCGCATGACAATCAAACCGCGCTGGCAATCACGCATCTTGCCGCAGTCACCAGCGATTATGAGTATGTCTACCCTGATGGCCGTGGTGCTTATGTCGCCGACACGGTTGTACTGGGAAGCGATAATAAACTGTACCAATGCCGACCCTGGCCATATTCAGGCTGGTGCAATATCGCATCCGACTTATATTACGCACCCGGTTCGGGGCTGGCCTGGCAAGACGCCTGGACTCGCCTGAATTAGCTCGAAAAAGAATGAATTAGCATTCATCGTTATAGACGAACCCGACAGTTACCGCCAACAAAGCGGTAACTGTCAATAATTTTCTTGCGTCCGAATGACACTTGTGGAATCAGGCGCGAAACTATTCTGGATTGAGTGGAAAACAGCGTTGAAAAGTACCAAATCGACATCTAGTGGGGAAGTTAATTTGGCAATACCTGTAGAAATCCCGGGTGAAGTGCCACTAGGGCAACCCACCTATCACTCAGGCGCATTCTCAAGAAAAAACCGGATGTCGTTTATGAGTTTTACAAAATCCGGCTGATGGATATACATCATATGACCAGCCTCGTAGTAAGCCATCTGTATCTTATCTGTTTCAATGCCATTCCTGGAAAAGGTATATTCCGCATCAAAAAACGGACAGATCAGGTCGTAATAGCCATTGGCAACCAGTACGCGCATCTCCGGGTTTCTCCGCATGGTCTCCCCTAATTTATGAGCAACATTGACCCTTTCAGGTTCCCAATATCTTCCCTTGGGCACGGGTCTCCAATTCCATTTTCTTCCAATCTCACCATTAGAGATCAGATAGGGGCGATCCATGGAAACCTTTAAAACTGTCCGTAGGTAGTGGTTAATTGCCGCTGTATACGCTCCGCTAATTTGATAATCCGAAGGGTCTCCCAGATGCGGGCCATCCGAAAAAGCATCGATTTCCTGCCCCATAAATCGGCCATCCAGACGTCCCAGCGCCACACCTTCATCACGAAGCAATTCCTTTTGAAAACGCGGCATAAGCACTCGGAGATCCGATGCGATGATATAGTCCGGACTCAGTCCGATAAATCGGGACATTTCACGGGCTACGGATTCCTTTTCCGCTCCAGTCAACAGTGATCCTTTATACAATGCGGGGATATACGTGTCATAAGTAAATGCCCGACACTGCTCCAGAAAGGCTTCCAGGGTGAGCTCCTGACCGGCTTTTTTATGATACCAAGCCGTAGCGGCCATACTTGGTAAATAGGTGATAAAGGAGGTAATATTGTGATGATCAGAGGTTGAGCCCCCGAAATCTAGTGCCTGCGAAATCATAACAAGGCCGTTGAGTGTCATATTCTGGCCCTTGCTTTCCAATTCCTGGGCCACAGCTACCGCACGGATGGTGCCAAAACTTTCACCGGCAATATATTTAGGAGACATCCAGCGGTTATGTTCGGTAATCCAGTTGCGTATAAAACGGGCTATAGAACGTGCATCTTCGTTGAGCCCCCAATACTCTTCTACTTTGCCCTCCCCAATTACCCGGCTATATCCGGTACCGACAGGATCTATAAAGACCAAATCCGTCTGATCGAGCAACCCTTCTGTATTTGGCTTTAGGGCGTAGGGAGCAGCCCCGTTATCCTGAGAAGTATCAGAGGCCACCTGGACGAGACTGGGCCCGAGTAGTCCAAGGTGCAACCATACGGAGGCGGAACCTGGACCGCCATTAAAAACGAATGTCACGGGCCGTTTGGAGGAATCGTCTTCCAGGTTAGCGGTATACGCCACAGACCAGATGGACGCTTTTGGCGACCCCGATTCATCGGTGAGGTATCGCTCTGAGGCTGTGGCACGGTATGCTATTTTATGCCCTCCATTTTGTATCTCATGGTTGGTCACAAAAACTTTGGGCGCTGATATGGGTTTTGACGGTACTTCCTGGATACTGGCCTGGAGAAACCCCGTCAGCAGGATGACCAACATTAATTTGATGGAAAAGATTGGTTTGGAGTGCTTCATACGATATTTTTATCTGCTTAAGATACGATACAGCTTTATCAAAAAGGATCGAACCCAATTCAAGGTTCTTGCTCTGTTCATCGCAGGATCATAAACAGACGCCACGGAGTACTGCCAAATTAACTTCACCTAGGTGATAATGACATGATGCAGAATTTCACAGCCCTATACAAACGCTACAGATTTTCCGCAACCATCCCGACCAGAGACCGGCCAGAAGAATTTTTGAATAAGTAGGTGTATTAGGCAGATAGCCGCATGAGCCTCTTGCAAAATTACTACGGAACAATCGAAAAAAAACGGCATTTGCCTCTTAGAGATTTATTTTTTCAGTGAACCGTAGGGTCACATATTTACTATTATTAAAAACGAAACGATTCATCAATGAGCACACAAGTGTTATGCACGCTGGCATGGATATATTCATTATCATTTGAGAGCTGTGTTAACTATGTAAGCCTATCTGCAGTGTGCGTAGGCTATATATTGTTTATGAAACGTGATATAGCAGCAGATATTATTACTCATGTTCTACTTTTTGATACTTGCATCATACAAATTCATATTTAAATGCTGGCACCTTTACTTGTTAACAATATCGCTAGTACTTTGCTTCTCACATAATTGCTTATGTTTCATATCAAAAGGCTTGTTTTAGAAATAACAGTACAGCTATAGTAAACTCCAGTGACACCGTTAAGCAACCCTATCTTATGACAGACGTCTCTCTGACCGGTTTATCTACTATATGTTGCAGTGTCGATTAGAAACAAGGCAGGGCTGTAAATTGCAATCCATTATCCCGTTGCACCCCTTGGCCTGGGGCCACTAGATTCTTGGAAGGGGGCCTGATTATTTATCATCATAAAATATAGTGTGACTAATATTTTTTTTTGTTTTCTTTCCCTCGACTATTCAAGAATATACCCTAGCGTGCTGCATCTACAAGAACAGAAAAGTGGACAGGAAAACACAAAAATGATGGTGACTCATCACAGACTAAAATTAGCACTTCTTTCGGTGTCTAAGCTGATTGCAAGAACCTCAGAAAGTTGACCTCTCTGAAAAGCTTACAAACGTGGGATGAATACGACACCTTTACCAGATCACCTTTCTATGAAAACTCAGACACATAGGAAAACCGAGGAACCTTGCAATAGTCATTTTATGGCTGTACTAAGCTCCCGGGAGTTGGAAACATTTCCAATATTAATAAACGTCCAGCCCCCATTTTATTAGAGACCACAGAGAACATCTTAAGGCATTTACCCTGAATTGCCTGCTGTAAATTTAGACACCTTTTGTGAATTGATTTTATGACAATATGAGATTCCTGACAGCACTTTTTACAGAGGCCATAGCATTCACAATTATTTATATTTCAATATTTTGGCGGGAAATTGGAACTTCCTAGAAGTAACAATCGTCCTACCGTCAACAGTGTGAACAAAATAGCGAATCGTTTCGTTTCATATTGTCTAAATCGTCGTGTAGTGTGAATAAGGCCTTACTACATACTTACACAACCAAGTCAAGACTAGCATCTGACTGATTTGTGCCAACCAAGCACAATACAGTATATGCAAATGACTCTGTTCTCAGGGTGGTTAAAAGCATAGTGAGTTAAAGTTGATGGTTGTGTTAACCTTGGACTATAAGCTTTACACCACAGACATTAATTCCATTGCCATTTTTCCACACTAACTTGTACTTAACTTTCCTAGTGCTGTTCAACAAAATTAATGACAAATAAAACAAATCAAGATGTGGCACATAAGCACATCCCACAACTGTGGATGTTCATGTAATCATTATCCATAGAGACACAACTATCTCTTCACCTGGAAATGTGGAGAAACCCTACGTAAAGTAAAGACCTACATATGATCAGCACTTACCTTGCAGCCTCCCATTTGCTCCCTGAACTCTTTTCCAATTGATGATATAGCCACATTTCTTTAAAAAAAGAGACACCACTTTACTATTGCAATGTATGCGCATGGTATAAGAATCAGTAAGTTCAATGAGCAATATGTTTGGTAACATTCAAAAAATAAAAATAAAGAAAGGAAATAACTACAAAAGTATTTTGTACAAACAACTCCAAGGGCGGCAAGCATGTGCGAACACTCTAGACTTAAGTAGTTTCACTTCATTTTCACATTGCTTACCTAAAATGGAGAGATCTGCCTCCAACTAACACACCAAACCGTATTTATACTTCAGGGCACACAAACCAACAAAGGGTTATCAAACTCATAAATAATGTTTATGCCAATAGAATCTGTCAATTGTACAATCATGGCTACATGCCAATAATTCAATATCTATACCTTTAATAGTGCTGCTGTAAACGTAGCAGCACAATGACTAGCCATACAAAATTATATATAACTATAATAACTATATTAACAATAAAAGCTCTTAACATATCATATGTTTATACTTAAGTAGCCATACTGTACATCACTTCAAAATAAACATGAATCATATCTACAGTATACAATGTGTATCAGCAAAAATCCTGACAAAAAATAAATGCCAGTCTATGTAGTGTACAAAGGAAGGGAATACCCCAGTGCGATTTTATAGCAAAACTTACGCACTGTCTTATAGGTTGTATCACATGCTAATAAAATAGTGTGAAGCACTCATACATGTTTGGTTGCTAAGTGTCATCTTTCTGCACAATTCATACAACAAAAACCCAATGAATTATATGCAATATTACAATATATGTCTAATAATAGTAAACTGCATTAATATATCCAATTAGATTCACATCCAAGATCATGACTATTCCCTTCTTCGGCAAACCATAAAAAGTAGATGAATACAAGTTCATTGTGAACCTTAATTGGCCAATGTCTGATGATTAGGCCTTTGCTTGACAACACTTATCACGGATCAAATAATGCAACTGGATCTACTAGGAAAGAAGAATAGGGCAGTATCACAGTTACCATAACAATAATTACTTATCAGCTGTTGCTAGAATGCCAGCAAAAAATCCACTAAGAACTCATGACACATCTTGCAACCAAATTTAAAAAGCTATTGATGTCTCTGGCAAAAGTATAACAAACAACTAAAAATGATTAACACGCATGTTATTATCATCATAAATCTAGGTACCTGCCCCTTTCACTACACAAAATATATATGATAATCCAGCAGTAGTTCTTCTCATTGAAGCAATGACATACCATTATCCATCTTCATTGTTTATATCAACAAAGGTATATAACATTGTGTCTGCATATTACTACACCAAAAGATGATGCAGGGTAATATAGGACATGGACAGCTTTGCAATGAAGGCAAATATAAATCTTTGTTCAAGGCAATTCTATATATTATACCTTAGAAAAAAAGAAATTCAAATCTTGTGGAATTGTTCACAGTTTTATTAACAGAAAAGAATAAACTTTATGTAATGTTACACATACTGTACATTTCGCTACTTTTAATGTTTCTCAAATAATCACAATTCAAAATTTAATCAGTTCCTAAATGTGTTTCACGTAAAATGTTTTTCCTTAAAACATATTACAATCTTGGCTTGTGTTCTAATTACCATTTTGCTGGAGTATGAAACTTTAAGTCTCCCAAGAGCGACTCTACACCGACTCATGATAGTTTACTGATGATGGGAAAAGCACTTTTACCCTTATACACTGATACTTACTCAGATAACAGTATTAATAACACTATGGACCTATTAAAGTAAGGCTGTAGTTGTTACAATGTACTATAATGTGAGGTGAACTCTTGACAGCTGTATTATATAATATAAGCGATACTGGAAATACCCGGATGTAAATAAATTTCTAGTGTCACAACATACTAATGTACCTATGAAAAACAACTTACCATTAAAATCTGTCTAACTAGTGCATCAGATGCCCGCTCTGTAATGTTGCCTACAAATACTGTTGTTAGTTGTGACTTCTGTTCTTGAATATCCTAATAAATAACAGAAAGAATAAACATTGGAGATTGCAATGAGGAGTTTTATAAATGCCAGGACTTGAGAAATACTTTTTTTCCAAAGTGCCAAGTAATGAAGGATACGTCCTTGGCTAGTGAAGGCACTCTGCTAAATGATGTCATATTAGTTGTAAAAACTGACAACTGCTACTGCAGAACAAAACTCTACATGAATATAGACTGTCAATAGGACAGTGCATAGGATTATGGCAGTGTGCTGATTGACTGATAATTTCATAAAATGTGTCATTCTGAGAAACCAACCTGCAGCTGCATCCAGTACTCTTGTAAAACAATTTTCACTACATTCTTAACGGGCAATATTTGAATACAGAAATTCAAAATTAAAAACAATCTTATGATGTGGTTGTAATATTTAATATTGGTCACTTGATATATTCCATACCTGGTTGCTTGAACTTTCCTTTTTATCTGAGTTATTTAACTTTGTATCATGAGAACTGGTAGCTGTGCCTCCATCTGTTGATTGTGGAATAACAACTGGTGGAACTGGCACTTGTCCAGGAAGTCCTGGTGGCAGCTGTGTCGGTGTGCTAGTTGGTGGCATAAGAACAGCTGGTGCCCCACTGCCAGGTAAATTGGTCTTCAATGGCGCAAAGGGTGGCATTGCTGGAGCTGTTGGAGGCCCAGGCATTGGAGCTGGCATGCCTGGTACTTGGAGAATACCAGTCTAATAAAGTAAGCAATTGATATATGATATATAAAGGGTCATTTCAGATGATCACCAATACTTTGCAGATCACAAAAGCTACCTTTTACAATCTCTTGCAGGCTGTATCAGCAAATTCATCTTTACTTTCCCTATGTGGCTACGTACATTATATGTTCAAAAGATACAGTATATAAATGAAGGAGATGAAAAAAGCTGTACACCTGTGGCAATTAATATTCAAATACAGCTATCCTTAATATTTACAGGCCTAGAAACCATGGCAGCAAAACACCAATACCAAAGCACAAATGGCATCTTAAAATAGCCAATAATAATGCAGACCTTTTCAATTTACTCAATTTGTAAAGTTAACCTATTTGCTTTGAAGGACTATAACTCTGTGTGGTAAGGACAAAAAACCCTGTGTTTATCTTACATATATAATAACTTCATTAGATGATATGGTGAGCTGATAAATCTCAGTTGGGAGAGCAATTGGTAAGCCAGGGATCTTAGGTCAAAGTCCTGGTTTAAGCAGTCTTTTTCCACCAATGCCCCATTTGCTGGGCTCTTTTATCTCAAAATAGTGATATATCACAGGTACCACTAGTGACAGGCAGATAAATTCCAATAATGTTATAGAACTAAATCATTTGCTACACATCATTTAGGTAATCATAATGATAACAATGGGCGCAAAGCATTGGTGTGGTGATTATTAAATTTACATTTTCCCAGCCCAATGTTTGTACACCTGGAAAGTGAGGGTCAAATAATACATTTACAGCAGAGTCATTAAAGATACCAGAAAACTATGAAGAAGGTCATATCACAGGCATCTGGCATGTTGATTGTTATGCAACTAAGGATTACAGTTAGACAGCAAATATATAGCAGAAGCCACATTCATAGAAAATACTCCCCTTTATTAAGTGGTAGAATGAGATCCACAAACACCCACCACAATTATTAAACAAAATTTATATCTTATACTACAGCATTCCGTGCTACATCGTTTTACACAACAAACTTTTATGCAAATACAGTTGCAAGTATCTCATAAACAGCTTCTCAGATATTGTATAGATTTACTAGGGGCATACAATCCACGAATCCCTTAACATTCTCAAAAATACAAATATTGATAATAATGGCTTTATCCATTTTTAGATATTGTTATTTCTCATGGTCAGTTTGCAAGAAAAGGGGAGGATGGTATGTCAGTTACACCAAAATATTAATTCTATTTATTCAAAATAAATAAAATTATCAGCAGAGAGAAATACTTGGGAAGGGGGTGACTGGGGGACCACGCTACTGTGTTCCACATCCATTGGCCCAGTTTCTTGCAAGATCTATTTTAATTTAGGTTTGAGTATATTCATATCAATGGAATTTTGTTATTTCCTAGACATTGAACACTCTAATTCAAGAAAAGCCTTAGATTAAAGCTAGCTCTTAACTATGGGTTAAAAACAGTTAGAGATGTTCAAACAGCAAACAGAATGTACAGGGGAATGAACAATGAACACAACCTTGTGGAATAAATTTGTTTCTTATGACAGAACCTTGCAGCATCCAATGATTCCATTTTGCTTTAATCTACCCTTTTTTTGGCAAACTGACGGCAATGCATGCAATCACTTTTTTCCATTCACAATAGAAGGTGATGACGATGCATGCAATTCTAAATTTGAATATAAGATCCAGTTTTCATAGTGAAATAGAAAATGAAGTTGAGGATTTATTGGATAAACCATTTAGTAGAAAATATTTGCCATTAAAGCTCTAAATAACAGAGAATATGAGACCCATAAAGAAACTAAATATTTAGACGAGTTTTAGAAAGGCTGGTAAAGAAGGACAATGATATTTTAACAACTCCGTTTGTAGATGCTTTTAATGGATTTGTGGATGCTGTGAAGTGAGTAAGTTATTTTGCTGGCCCTGTTTATTTCCTGAGGTGGAGCGGGCTACTCAGATCTAAACAATTTATACTCAGCATGTAAACGTCATGAACTGAGTTAGCAGCAAATATGCACAACTTCGTACCTTTGGTCAGGCTCAGATTGGTACTATTAACTGAGTGACCAAAGGCACCCCATGGAAGTAAAAAAACGATACAGGTGATAGAAGAATTTTGAAAGGAAACAGAAAAGTCATGTTTGCAATTCAATTAAAAAACTTTGTAACAGTATATTTTAAGATACTGAATCTTGGCACATGTTTAGTATCAAAACAGTAGAGAAAATGGGCGTCAGCAAATGAAAATGAAATAAAAACAGCAAAATGGGGTTTAATATTATAGTGTGCTGTTAAATTTATGTTTCTTTTACAAGAGAACGATGCTGTATATTGTCACTTTTTTGTTGCATGCGTGGCTGTTTCACTCATGGCACATCCCTGATATTTTATTAGTTTCAAATATTCACTTTGAAATAGTAGTATATAAAAAAACCCAATGTACTTACCATAACTGGTGGTGGCACTCCTGCTTGCAAAGATGGTGTGGGAAGCAGCCCTCCACCTGCATCAAAATTCGTGATTTACACCTCTTTATATTTCTCTTTATTAGTACATTAAAACTGTGGGATTACAGTAAAGGAAAGGTAACTTCGCAAATGACTTTTTGCATCTTGTCTAAGGTGGCGCCAGCATGTGGTTTTTCTATTTATTTTGGGTTGCCTCAATGTCGTACCCACTGCTCATCAGGGGTAATTTATGGAGAGACTGCTAGCATGTCCAAGCTTCTCTGCCTTTTGGCAAGGAATGGATGTACTGTCTATTCTCATTGATCACAGATTTATTTCCATAATCCGCGAAAGGCGATCCTACTGGGTGGTTGAGCCTGCCTCTTTTCCTTCTTTCCCAGGTAGCCAAACTTGAAGGGCGTTGCCCTTGGAATCCCAGGGTACCTTTTATTTATTAGTCAGCCTGTTTGGTGTCTTACTGTTTATTTAGGGTTGTTTCAAAATCGGGCCCACTGCTTCCCAGGGGTCTTTGATTAAGAGTTTGACAGCATGTCCAAGACGGCAACGTACGCGACCTACAGCTCTTTTCCTTGGCCTGTAACTATGATCATAGGACAAATTTCTTTATTTTAGTAACATATTCAGTAATAACCACAAAGTAATTATTAGTGAGGAGAGAGAGCAGCCATGGGGATAAACGCGTGCCTTTTTTGAACAATTCCTATAGTATTGTACCCGGAGATCCTTTAAAGTTGTCTTCAAAGTTCCACTTCACAGCAATCCAGCAAAGAAAGTTCAGAACAGTTCATTTTCTTTGCTTTCGCAGTGCCTAAAGACGTACACTGGTCACAAAAACTCAAAATACTGCATTTTTGCTAATTTCTCCGTCACTGGTGGCAAGGTGAGTCAAATACTGTGGTACCGAAGAAGATTGGAAACCTTACTGTTTCACTTGCAAATCCCCTTTCATATGTTAACTTATACTTTCGTTTAAGTACTTTTATATACTTCACGTATAGAGTGCCAATAATACGGGGGCCTCCAAGTAGAGGGGGGCGTCGACATTTAAAAAAGTACCTAAAAGGAACCAATGGGCAAGAATACAAAGCAGACCGAACTTTGCAGGATGTAGATCCTCATTTACTACATGACTTTTCTCTCATCATCATGATCATCATCATCATGATCATCATGATCATCATCATGATCATCATGATCATCATCATGATCATCATCATCATCATCATCACCATCATCATCATCGTCATCATCTTCATCATCGTCATCATCGTCACCATCGTCGTCATCATCATCATCATCATCATCATCATCATCATCATCATCATCATCATCATCATCGTCATCATTTAATTTTATATACTCTGCTTCGAATTCAGAGAGCGTCTGTTAGACTCCGAAAATCTTTGTCATCAGGGACTTGAACCCAGTCTTATTTGCTCTGCGTTGAGGTGTTTCTTAATGTAAGGCCGCGCTAAAAAAAATCGTTTCTAAGGTTGATGACGCGAGGGCAAGTGTAGTTGAAGTTAATTCGCTTTGCAGTAAGTTCAACATGGCAACTAAAATTCGATTCAAAGTTAAGAAAAAGGTGTAGGTCTGTGGAGTAATACTTCAGCCCTTCTTAAGGGGTAACTCAATTTGCGAAACGGAGTAAAAAACTTCATTCTGTACTAAACAAGGTAATCGATAAACTGGAGGTCCTAATAAGGCCCGGGACTCTGGGAAACCAATAAAAGTGGTCCCCGTATAGTAGGCACCTTAGAGTATTTCCTTTACTCTATTGGCGTTTTGGTATATATTTTGATATGCGCGTTACGTGAATGTAGGTTTGATTTCAAGGGAGTGCATTAGTGCTTGTGTGTCTCTAGTTTCTTTTGTCATCTTATTAGAAGTGAAAACGTCAAGTCATTTACACCTTCTTCCTATAATATGGAATAATTAAAGGCAGCAAGATACGTTTCAGGCGATTCGGTGGCTAACGGACGTTAGCTAGTAATGGTCCCTGATATATATATTACATGTGTGAGACAACATAGTCGTTGGCCGAATGTTGAAAGGCGCTTTTCGTCTACCTATGAAATCCCGATTAATAACATGATTCCTAGGTCTATCTTGTTTCATGATAAAATACTCTAAAAAGTTTCCAACATTCAAATAACTAACCTTGCACAAGGGGTAAGCAAGGAGAACACCCCTTCGTAACGCTTTTTGATTTTCCTTTTCACAGTGGATAGTTTCAGGATCGGAGGATAATCTCCTGTACATATGGAATTTACAAACAAAAGAAGTGGTTCAAAAGCTTGAGGGACATAACGGTAAGAAACTAGTGTTTTTTCAAATAAAAGTTACCGCTCTTGCTTATCTGTACGCCACTTTGCTTTCGTTTCATGGACCTTTTTCAGTCTCCCCTAGTCTCCAGTCCATTAAACCACTTCCTTCTAGACCCAGCCTTCCATTCTTTACAATTTCACATTGCCCCTTCGTTATTGTATAGTTTTACCCTTCCCTTCCTCCCAGCTGACCTACTGTCCCGGTTTTGTTTGATTACCTCGATATTTGTGTCTCCATATCTTTAACCGAGGCTTCTCCAATCATACGTGCTCGTGTATTGGAGATTCTTTTGGAAGTTGGAAAAACGCTCTTCAATGTAGAAATACAGAGAGTACCTTAGTGCTTGATATGAACTGTTTGAATAATACAAGATGTTACTTTTTTGTCAAGATCAAGGCAGATACTGTATTTCCTGGTTTTGTCGTTGTTTTCTCAAGATTTTGAAGAAAGGTTTTCAATTTCTGTTAAGCCCTGTCCAAATTAGCGTAGATGCGCATTCCACGTCACTTAGCTTTGTAGAACATTGTCGACCAAAGTGGAGCCGTATGTGTCCGCGCGGACTCGACTTAACAATCAACCTTTCATTAGGCAAAAGTCGAGTGAAAAGAGGAGCCAGAACGCAAAACAAACATTTTATGATAGTAATTTACATTGTGTCTCATCTCTACTTTTGCCAAGGACGTTTAAGAGAACAACTTAAAAGATAGTAAGGCAGAATTTGAAGGCATAAACCCACAACCAATATGTTTCCAAAGGGGACTAGATTTTGGTGGTGGTAATAGATTGACAAAGGGAAGAGATTGATAAAGCCGTTGAATCTTACTTCGACTCCGCAGTAAGGCAGAGAAAAGGACGACCAATGGAAATCGGAGAAGCAGCAGTTTAAACTCTAGAAAGGATGCAACAGTAACAACTTTTCTCTGCCAGCGAACCCTCAGCCATGTAAGAAATACTACCTTCAGACCAGAGAAATGTCCTTGCTGTGTATTAGTGCTTTTGCTCTGTTGTTCTACTTTGGAAAGGGTACCGTTAGTGTGCAGAAACAATCATTTTCCCATTGAGATCGTGAACAGGTTACGGACCCAGAAAATATCATTTGTGGATACTAGCTTGTCTAGACTGAATTGCCCCAAATTTGTCGCCCTCGTCACAGAATGCTCTTGACTTGCCTTGATGGAAAACAAGGGTATATTTTGTAAAATTGTCAAGGAGTTGAGAATTGCTATCTTGTAGCTTAGAGTGTCGTTAATCATTCTTTTATCCTTTTTTCCATAGACGTTGTCCTGTGCTGCGCATGTCACCCAACTGAAAACATAATCGCATCTGGAGCTCTAGAAAACGACAAAACGATAAAGATGTGGAAGTCAGATACATGACATCTCTTGTGTCACCTATTTTCGTTTTGCCTCTAAGAGGCATTCCAGATCTGTACCAGCAAGATCGTCTTTGGTAAAGAAGAGTTCAAACTGGAGTTGTACGATTTGAGTTAGCAAAGATGTGGCTACACACCGGATTTGATGGATTTCTATAGCTTCGCCTTAGAAAGGGATGCAAAGACTGTGAGACATCAACATAAGTCATAGAGATAATTTCAAGGTCTTGTAAAGGAATTAAGTAAAAACAAGTTGTTTCGGGTGTTGGCTGTAAGAATTCGTATGAGACAAGGTCGACTACACTCTCCTGCGGGGTTATATACTGGCACACTTACCCTGCCCTCCATCGATTTCACGACGGTCACTCAGCAGGTTACCACGACTGCCATTCGCCAGGACCAAATGACAACCCATAGAGTTTAAACTTCGGACTAGTCTCACTATCAGACACACTTTTGCGATACTTCGATTTTGTACTCTCATTGTATTAACTTGCCTTTTCCAAAGTTGGTAGCAAGTTCGAACCATGAACATTTCAGTACTCGAAAGAAACACAAAGGACACTTGCAGGTCGAAATGGTAGTGGCAGCTTGCAGTTTTTGTTTTAGGCCTACTGGTAAAATAGCAAAGTCGTTGCTTTAAGGGTCAGGTTGTTGCTTCTCTTGATTGTAACACACTATCACAATTTTTAGTTTGTAGGATCCAAGTTTAACTCGCTGATCAAATAAGCACGAGAGGCAGCCCCATTTCATTCACATTTCAGTATTAAGTAGCCAAATGCTATACCAAGTACTACTATAGCGCTCTCCAGATTTTGTGTTTACCATAGTGTTGCGTGCGAAGGATATTGCATGAGCGTTTACTTACAAGGTGATAGTAGGTCCTTTGACGCAGGAGCTGTGCGTATTTTATTGCTATAATTTACGATGTCTTTCAATTTCACTTTGTATGTAGTAAGACCCCCAAGCTTCTGTAGCATTTTCTTATTGCTTTTCTGATTTGATAATATATATATAGCGCATAAAGAAATTATCGAAGTTGTCCGTGTTTTCTTTCATCCGCAGCGTAGCTTTAATACAGTAGTTGCGAAGTAAAGCAGAATTGTTGGAAATGGAGCTGCACAAAATTTAAATACGAATGATGCGTAAATGGGAGGTAGATATAACAAGTGGGGCGTAATGGTCTATGTTGGGAACGTTCTTGCCCTTGTTATGCTTCTAGTACTAGTAGTAGGAAAAGTTGGATATAAACCAAACTAGTTCGCTCTCGTGTACAGGCTTTTGATTACTCTCCAATCGTTTAGTTTTTATGACATAGAAAGTGCAATAAAGGTTATATGCGTGGGAAGAGGTACAGAAATGTATTCAATTTTCACGTGAGCTACAAATTTCTTGGAATATTGCAAAGTGGTGTCTCGTCCTTTTTCATGTACAGCAGTGCTTCTCATGGGATCCAGAGAACCCCCCTGGGGGATCTTTCGTATTTTAAGGGGGTGGAAAATTTGTGACAAGGGGTACTAGGGGGTCCAAAGTATACTAAGGGTGTAAGTGAGACTTTCTATTTTAACACATTTTGAGGGGTAAATTTCCTAGCACACTAATTCATTTCACAAAGAGTGAAGTATATGCCATGGGGATTTTTTGCATCAAAACACCGGAACTAAAACAACAACAACATGAAACATTGGTCTCCTGCTGTGTTTCTTGTTGTGTTTCTTTATTGGTAGCAAGCATCCATGCCTCAGGAAATCCTACGCACTGGTTCCCATTGATGTTGTTAGGATGAGGTCTGACTTGGATAGCTTCTAACTCCGCGGCTGTACCAATTCTGTTCCAGATCTATAATCTTAATTTCACTTGCAAGCTGGCAAAGGCCAGTGCCCTGCGCATGTTCCGAAACAGCAGACGTTGGTTTGGGGCCCAGGCGTATATCTCGATCGTGTTACTTGATCCTCTCTTTCACTGCCCTCCCAGTTTTCACAATTCACACGTCTCCGTATTCACGGGGATTCTTGTATACTACCCCATCTTGCCTGGATGGATCTACGCCGTCCTGTCGTCGCACTAGTTGTGATCTCAGTGTCGTCTCCGATTTGGAAACAACACGAACTCCCTGTTCTCTAAACAGCGATGGATACGTTGGGATAATCCCTTGATATATAGCAAGACTGGTGTAGATTTGAACTCGAGTACTAGTTCTGTTGGTTGGGACGTCTTTCTTGTCTTGTTACCTTATGCACAAGTGACGAAGGATAGCCGTTTGAACATAAAAAGGAATACATGTTTTTTTCTCCGCTGAAATCCCAGCAGGTGTAGCCTGCGCGCAGAAACTACTCACGTACAGAAACAGAAACTACTGACGTACCACTTCAGCTGGGATAGTCGGCACGCAGGCTACAGCAGGTGTTGATATGAGATGTTGGGCTCGGTCATACAGGCACCTGACAACACATTGTTTCACATATTGGTGATGATGAGAGCCATAAGCTAGGTACTATTTTGTGTGCGTTGGCCTCCTGTAGATGCTTTTGGTTAGACGGCCGCGAGAGTCGCAGAAAGTGATTATGTCCAAGAAAGCAATATTGTTCTCTTACTTTTTGTTTCCATTGTAAATTTGATGGAAGTATGCTAAGTGTTCAAATTTTACAAGAACACACAAGTGCTGTTGCGATCAACAATAACAAAAGAGTCGCCCACGTAGTGTCTCCACATGGTCAGTGAGCATGGCGATGAAGTAACGGCTCATTCCTCAAAAAGGCTTCTGCGTACAGGTTGGCTACGAAGCAGATACTGGACTACTCATAGCTGCACCTTCTTGTTGTTCATAGACGTTCCCTCTGTAATGGAAGTATTTTGAGCGCAGTACAATATCCAACAGGTCAGAAACTTCAGCTGGCGTTAGCGTGGTTAAGAAGACCATATAGTTGTGTTGCTTTATTATTCTGAGGTTTGGTCTTCTTGAAAACATCCTCTGTTAGCCTTCCGCTCCCCTTTAATTGGGTAGGCTTTATGACAGTTTCCGTGACAACTCTGTTGGATCTTTGCAAAGGCGTTTGCACCGCCCGTCTTCAATCAGGGCTGACATCTTGGTGTGGTACTCATCTGTGTGAAGGACCACTGTGGCGCGACCTTTATCAGCTGGTAGGATCATGATGGTGGTGTCCTCTTTCAGGCTCCTCAAGGCGACGCTCTGTTCCCTTTTAATGTTAGACGTAAAATTTCTTCATTTGATGTACTTTCGGTGTATCTAATTCTTTTCATTTATCGATAACTCTACGTTTCAAAGCCGTTAATTCTCCTTTCAAATTCTTTTCCAACAGGCCAAGTTTCACATCCATATTTCACCACTGACCATACATATGTTCTTAGCAGCCGAATCTTGGTTACAATTGTTAGTTTTATGTTGGTCAATACTGATCTGAGAGACATCAACTTATCTTTTGCTTGTGCTATTCTTTTGATGACTTCTTTCTTGCTTCTTCCATCTGAGCTTATAGTCCTGCCAAGGCAAGAGAATTCTGCCACTTGCTTGAGATTTGAACCTTCAACTCTAATGGAGCATGGTGGAGTCCCACCTTTACGCATGGCCATTGTGTTTGTCTTTTGACTGTTAAGTGTTAGACCATATTGTGCACTAAAAATAACCACAGGATCAACAATCTCCTGCCAATCTTCATCATTTGATGCCTTCAAGACGGCGTCATCAGCATAACATACGTTGTTCACCATTCGCCCTCCAACTTTAACACCTGGCATACCATCTATGTTTCGTAAAATAACTTCACTAAAGAGTGTGAATAAGTCACTTGATCGAAATAATAGCACGCGAGTTTCAACATTCACTTTTGCAAACCTCTGAGACTCTGCTATATCAGCACTACGCTATATGGAGACCATCCCATCTGACGTAAATTCCACTGCACTAATTATGTCTGTACGCAGGCTACAACAGTATTAGCTCCGAAAAAAGTTCGTCACACTACGATAGATTGGTGTATCTGACCTAACATATCAATAGAGAAATATGAGAACTCGATGATATTTAGTAAAAGAACTCATTGAAAATAGTAGGAGTGGCTCTGGTTTCCCTTTCGATAAAATAATTAGGATCCACACAACCCTGGTAAGGGAGCGTCGACTTCTGCATACGCTACTATTTTTATCGGAACAAAGACGCCTTCAGCATATTAGTCAGTAGAGCTATTTGACAAATTGAACCTGCCATCTCTTTTTTACCTCGGACGAACATCTATCTTTTGTTTCAAATGCTATCGAAACATTTGTAATTTTCGCCCATTTTCTCCAACGTATTTTTCAGTGGCGGTTTCTCACTATCAGAATCTGAGAGCTGAAAATTAGGTTCAAATGCAGTCATGATCAACTTTCCTTCTTTTCTCCAGACTTTGAACGGTATACAACGACAACGGCTTTCTTCAAATCGGAAATACTTGAATATCCAGACATTATATTGAAGAAAAGTGGACTCGCCTTTGAATATTTTGACTACACAAAAAGCCGCGTCTTCGGATAGTGTGACTGGAAGTCGATTATCTCTTCAAATCATTGTTTTGCTCTGCGTGTAGTGTTTTGCCTCCTGTTGTAAAGACAGCCGTTATCTCAATTACATAGCCACAGAGAAAGTCTTTCCGCCTCG
>JAAAKM020006971.1:103996111-104008322 GCA_010016025.2 Alatinidae sp. Z8VKAUB7J3 | reverse complement strand
TCTTCTATTAGGGGTCGACGATCGGGGCAGCTGTTTGGAATTTTTGAACTTAGCACCTACATGACTTTGGTGAAGCAGATGGGGCTGTGTAGTAAACAGTTTACTTGTGGGCCCAACTTATAACATAATTGATGACTTTGAAACTTCAACATTTGCTTATGCAAAACGGTACATCATTTCAATTAATGATTCACTAGTCCAAAGGCGTTCGTGTCCCCTCACCCTCCCCATTCCGATGTACCACTTTTAGACGACATTTATATTAAATCTGTTTGCGACAGTATTATTTTCATGTGTATCACTCTGATAAAGCTATCAACTCGAATGGAAATGATCCTCTTACTATCAGTTTTCATAAGTATGTTCCGTGTCAAGGTTAGATACACCAAGTTTATCACTTCACTAGCATTTACTAGAGACCAACCCAATGTGCTTCTTTGTAAATTTATCTTTCATGGGACCTCGAGGAATGGTTCAAAGATTTATTTTTCAGCCAACAAGGAGATCTCAAAGCCTCTTCTCTGGGGAATTTTCTCTTCATCATAAGACCTTGGTTTTTGTGTATGGTGACAGAGTTGTGCTAATCTCCACAGAGATGCTCGGTGATAACTTTGCTCCCTTTACATGTGAACATCAGCATATTCTACAAGTGAAGTTTACTTAATTAACACTCATAATTTTCGTAGATGTAATTTACTAAATTCACGTCTTGTATCTATGTTGGCGGTAGTTTATTAAAATCACATTTCTTCTTTACCTGCAATGTAGTTCACTCAGATCGCTGCGTCTGTAGTTGTCATAAAAAACGAACCGATAGATTCAGGGTTCAACCCAGAAATTATGGTAATAATTGTAGGTAGGTGTTTGAGGTACGTAAAAGACTTGCTTTGAGTGAGATAGGAAGGTGATCATATACAGAATGTTTGATAAACGGAGCTGGGTGGGGGGGGGGGGGGGTATTGATTTATCACCTTTTCCGTTGGTAATGTCGATATTCCCAGCGAACTGTGGAATTGTTCTCTATCTAGGTCATTGGTTTTCAAGTGAACGTATTTGTGGAACATTTTGAGAGAATACGCCCATAAAAGTTGCCATCCACCATATAGGCGGCACTTCTGAATGTAACAGAGAACGTTAAACTTAAGGCAGTCCTTGGTACTAACTTTTCCATGAAAGGCATTTTTGACAGGGGCTATGCGGACACGTCAGCCCGAATAATTACGTTTATGGCCATGTTGTGACAATCATGTCACTGTAATAAAAGATAAAATCAATAAGCTGACGCAGGATTCATGTGCTAAGTCTTTAACGGCTTCAGTTAGCTCAACTTGATTATAAGGTAACATGACCTCATTGGTAATCGATATCAATAAATTGAAGGTATTATGCGTAGAACTAGATGCAGAATTTAGGGAATTGTTATTTTGTGAATAGATGGGCGAACTACAAGTATCAGGACGGAATGTCATATGTGGAGATAGCGTACTCGAATTGTTTTTCCTCGCCATTCTACTTTTATGAGACATATATGGTGGAAGTCCACCCCAGTTGTAATATCGCTTAGTAAGATATTTACTTTACTTTTATTAACGTACCCTGGTGAAAATGAGGACATGGCTATGATTGAAGAAAGTAGCACATGAGCACCCTGTGTTACTCCTTTATCAAACGTCTGCCCGGAGAAGCTTCTAGAAAAAAATGGTTCATCGATAAGAGAGGATTTGAAATGTTCGGTTTGAAATAAACACTGGGGGAATAGAAAGTATGTCACCACGCTTGGGTCACGGGTTCGATCTTCGTTGGTGACATATTTTCTGTTTCTCGGTGTTCTTTACAAAAAATGGTTTATAGCAGACCTATGTTACAGCTTAAAATCACGTAGTAAACTTAGTTAACGAGAAAATATACAACTGGGGAGTACTTCACTTTCCTTTAGCCATATTGGCAGAGCATTTTAAGTGCAAGCAAAAATTACAGTGGTTGCAATCTTCTTACAAGCGATGCTACTTTTTTATATTTATTTTTTTCGCTGAGGATGCTCTGATTTCTTTTCATGGCCTGTGCAGAATAGTCATGTGAACAATGCCTCTGGCTTTTTGCATACATACATTTTGTGTCTGAGACGCTTTCTCTACTTCTTCTTACAGTTTTTTGAGACCTGCCAAGCTAGGTGAGATTATCACCGTTGACGCAAAGTGTATTAAAGTTGGACGGTCACTAGCCTTCTTAGAAGCAACGCTAACCAATCAAGCTGGCAAACTAATTGCTACTGGCAAGCATACCAAATATGTTGCCGAGAAATGATGCTTTATAGCAGGTTACCTATTCGTACTGTCGGAATCGTATTAAAAGAAACTTCAATGGGTAGTATGGCATGAACTTAAGTCGGCAGTAGATCTTAAACGATATGGTAGCAAGCTTTTGTCAGTCAGTATCAGCGGAGTCGTTAAACCAAACTATACTTGCTTGTATTTATATCAATATCTTAAGCCATGATACATTTGTTGTTACCTAATAGTTTTTTTGTTGTCCAAAACAAGAATATTGCACGCAATAGCGAAAACATTGTGTACTGAAAAGCTTTTCTCGTCTGACACTCCTCAAAGTTCTAAGGTCAGAATGACCGAAATGGAATTTGTGAAAGAGTATACCCAACTGTATTTTGAAGGAGCCAATCAGAAATTGGAGAGCCTGAATGGCTTGTGTTTTTGGACCAATCAGCGTCCATTACAACAAGTTTAGTTGAATAGGCCAAGCGAGAAAACGAATTAGCTCCTTCAAAATACAGTTGGCTATACTATTTCACACATTCAATCTCGGTCGTTCTGACGTTAGTACTCTGAGGAGTGTCAGACGAAAAAAGCTTTTCAGTACACAATATTTCCGCCATTTCGTGCAATATTTGTTGTTACAAAACACTTTCTTCGTCAAACGTTACAAATTTTTTTTAGAATCGAGTATCTTAGTTAGAAGTATGCCATACGAAAAAAGAGTGAGTGTTAAAGTAACACGAAGATGTGAAATGTAGTACAATTAGCGTGCCAATATCTCTTATGAACTACGCCAGCGTTTCCGTCGGTGTGAATCTTGAAGCTTCCTCGGTCTCCGTGCGTCTCAAGTGACATTTACGTGACAGTAGTCATACGCATGCGTTTGGGTGCCGTTTAGAGGTGTCTTTTCTCCTCGAGTTGTAATTTTTGTATTGTACTACATCACGACGGGGTCAACTATCAGTTGTGACAGATATGACTTTGAAACGAAGTGAAAACTAGTGATATTGACAATATGAAAATAATATTGCACATAATAGCGAAAACATTGTGTACTGAAAAGCATTTTTCGTCTGACACTCCTCAGAGTACTAACGTCAGAATGCACGAAATAGCGAAAACATTGTGTACTTAAAAGCTTTTTTTGTCTGACACTCCTCAGAGTACTAACGTCAGAATGATGGAAATGGAATGTGTGAAAGATTTGGATGAGTATTTATCATTTAAAAATTTGTAAATTAGTAATATCTTGGTCTTGGCCTGCTTCGTTTTCCAGGTACTCTTCCCTTCATTGTTACCATTAGAAATCACCACGCTCGGTTGGTTGGGCGCATGTAACGATGTTGTGGTTCAGGGATTCAAGTCCCGATGGTGAAATACATTCTATTTCTTTGTTGTCTTCTCAAAATTGACATTTCAAATCCTCTCTTCTCGATGATATCCAGACGAAAATCTAGATATCCACATCGTGACAAGCAAAAACATTGAGATATAATGTGAGTCGTCCTTAAAAAAGTTAAAACTAAATAACTAAATGAGAGCACAATTATCTTAGGACCTCTACACAACAGATGGTTTAAAGGAATACTCCTTCGTCCTATGGACTAGGATGATGTAGCTTCGGTTGCTATCACTCCATACTTCTGATCTACTATTCACAAAATTTGGCACACTTTACAATTGATTTACCAAGCTGAAATCGTAATTTTGTTACAGACAGCAAAGAATGCGCAAATGTAACATAATAAAATATTAAACATTTAATAGAACGATATACCAAATAAGCCAATATCACCATCAGAGACCTGCCATTTGCTGATGATGCTGCCATTACTTCACACACGGAGCAAAGACTCCAGGACCTCACCATCGCATTCTCTCAGGCTTTCAAAGAATTCGGACGCACGATTAACCAGAAATAAAGTGCTACCTCAAGGGGCGGAAACGTCACTTGCCACTACCATCGACAACTCAGGACTCGACGTTTTACACCCGTGCACCTACCTTGGGTCCACAATAAGCAACTACCTGTACCTAGAAGCTGAGATCAAACAACGCATTGGAAAGGCTGCCAGAACTCTTTGTCGGCTCACAAAAAGGGTCTAGGAGAATACCAAGCTTATAGTCAAGACTACGATGGTAGTGTATAATGCCTACATTATTTGCAGTCTGCTCTATGGCAGCGAGTCATGGATGATTTAAGCAAAACAGGAGCAAATCGTCATTAACAATCGGAGCAATAAAGTACCATTCGTTGAGGTCCTCGCACACTCCGTCCTCCCCACAATTTTTACTCTGCTCAGACAACGCAGGCTGTGCTGGCTCATCCATGTTCACCGGGTGGAAGGGGCGGAGACAAGCCATTGGCTCATGTCTGTATCCAGTGCGGCAGAGTTTGTCGCTCTCAGAATAGCCTCATAAGTCACAGCAGAAGCTGTTCCAATAGTTGACCCTTCGACAAAAAAGAAAATGATAGTAGAAAATAGTAAAATGATACTACATGATAGTAATCCAATCAACACTGACCGACAGAGGCCTATTACTATACACATTTAATATGATATATTAAATAAACAAAGATGTCGATGTGTTCATAATATCATCATCAGAGTATAAAACTCTTGAAAATAATTATGCTATTTAAGGACCAAGTGGCTTAACTTGATAAATTGCATAATAACAAAGAACCAGCGAATGAGCCTCAAAGGAGAAATTAGAACTGTGAAAGGGGTGTAAAGCCTGTTTTGCATTCGCTTGGGCATTGGTTACGTCATATTATTAGCTCTCTTGCTAATGTATGACCATATACCAGATCTTTCTCTCGCATTGCATATTTGCCGGCCGGACGACAACGCATTTTTAAGAAGGAGGGGGGATGGAGCAAAGAAATTATGTAATAAGTATGGTTAATGGTTTGATAACGAATACATTTTACATACAATATGTAACCTGTGATGGACATGGTTGACCTGTGTAGTACAGCCTAATATGTACCCCTGTTTGTAGTCGTACCACTGCCCACGAATTACGGGGGCGTCAAACATCGTAATGGTGCATTGCATCATAATAGTGCCAGGCCCTTATTGCGGCAAAATGGGCTTAGGTTACAGATTAGTAATGATGTAATGTGACAGACATTTATACCTTCTATGTAAATAAATAGAGATGGAGACTTATGGTACGTCAGTTCTTGTACAGCGAATTTGATAGACAAAACATACAGGTGTATCTCGTATTAGGATACACATTTGAATATCTATCGTTGTTTGTCGGTCTTTTCTTTGCGCTCGGCTCAGACACTACACTACTGTTAAACGAAACAAAGTAAAATTTTGAGTAAAAGAGTGGGTAGACCTTGCCCCACCAGTTGTAGTCGGTCATGATTTGAAATGTAAGATTTATCTTTCTTGTTTAGTGTTCCCCTATAGTATGGCATTGTTTAAGATTTTACACACTGCTGTCGTTCTTACTAATTGATGTGTATTAAAGGTTGTTTCCCGGATGTACGGAATAGCATAGAAACCTGAGGAAGTTGTATCGGGAAACAAAACCGTGGTGGCCTTTCTCGTTAACTTCGCAATGTGATATTACGCCATATTTGTTTATCCTGTTATTTTCCAACAGGAAAATTCTGCTGCCAACACCAAATTGCCGTAAAAGAGTGGAATCTTGAAACAGTAGTCGTTAGTTTAGTCTTGGCTTCTGATCAGCTTTTAAGGGCACCTGACACAGCATGGAAAGCGCGAGCAGAAGATTAATATCAATGACATTCTATTGTCACGATCATTCTCCGACGATTGCAATTATGGACAGGTATTTAGGTATTTCGACCACGAAACACCCCCTCGGTTAGAAAATGCTTCTGGCGAATTCATATTAGCACGTCGAAATGTTAGGCGGGCATGAAATAAAGGAAACTCAGCGGTTAAGATAACTACATAGGATTTACTTTTCCTCAGTTTTAGATTAGCTTTCTCTCGTTGAATGCATGTCTGGTGACTTTTAATCATTACTTAATTAACTAGCTTAAAAATTTCCTTGGAAACAGTTATTCGTCAGAGCTATTCTTGGCATTGCAAAGCACGTTAATCTAATCAGATCAAATGTCTTTCACGGTGTTACCGAATATCTTAAGCTTTATTATCCATTTTATGTGACCTTTCTTGTGAAGTGAATCTGTGAAACAATATGTCAAGAAATCAGTTGTCAGTAAAATCTACGGAAACAGTTTCATTTTCTAATTTTGGGAAACCGATGTTGCAATCGCTTTTTTAAGATATTAATACTACGCATGGACTTCTACCTATTAACCCTTAATGTTGAAATTCTGAAGTCAATGCACTTCTGAAGCAGAGCTACATTAGACGTTCCAAATGATTACATGGTCGATATTTACCTAAAATGGCGGCTAGTATTAGAGAAGGTTCAGTCCCAACACAGTGTCTCACACTTTATCTTATCAGAAACGTCAATGCCATCAGTAATATGCACTCACAGTTTATTATCTGTATAAAGTAAGGGTAAAAGAGAATGATGCCTGCAATGACAACCTGTCTATCTCCACCTGTGAATGAGACAGTGGGTGGAATGGTACAACTAATTTCCTAACCACGGTCTAAATTTCTGGCCTCTCCCAATCAATGGCCCCTAGTAAGGAGTGACTCCAATGTCAAAACTATTTTAAATTAACAGTGAAACCATACTAGTTTCTTAGAAATGAACACTAGCGAAATAGAAAAGCATGTCACCACCGGGGATCGAACCCGTGACCTCTATTTCTATTTCTCTAGTGTTCATTTCTATCTGACATATCAAATCCTCTCTTCTCGATGATATACTAGTTTCCTATTGAATAAGGGGTAACTGGGTATCCACAAGTAATTGAACGTCATACCTTCTGCCAAACAATGGAAAGAGCACATAAACAATTGACACCATCCATCTATCATGCTAGAATTCTCAAGCACATGTGATATAATTGTCGGGCAATTTCCTTAAATTTGAATTATTCCTTTCCTCTACAGCCCCTCAAAAACTCACAAAGAAGAAAGTTGAGAGGAGCAAGGTTGGAGATCACAAACAAACTGAAAACTATCATGATGGGCAAGAAACGACGAAGGAAGTATGCAGATTAGTCAAGAGTGAGAGCTAACGCAAAGTAAGTAGGGAAATAAACTAGAAGTTGCCAGCACTTTATTGTTCAGCTTTGCAAAGACTTAGCCTTTTTTATACAAAGACGTCATTGTATGATGGACGATAAGAAGCACTGGAAAGAGAGATAATTTTTCCAAAATAAGAAAAATTAGGGTTTTAGTAGCAGTTTCGCACACTCTGGGCTGGTCATCCTGGATAATAACTTTCCTTAGCAAGTCAGTAACTATGAAAATGACTGTCTTGTTCATAAATGCCTATTAAGATAGGGTTTTCTTATACGTTATCAATACTGCGTGTACTAGATGGTTTTGTCGTCTATGCAGGACAACGGTTGTCAACTTACCCGTGTGTGAGTTGGAATAAGTTGGATGATGTATGACTGACTTGACTTGACTTGACTGGCTTGACGTATCAGCGTACTCCGGAGAGCCTTGCCACATTCGTCCTTGCAACTTGCTCCCATCTAGTACTATCTTGCCTCAATCTTTCTGCAGTTGATAGGGTAAGATTGGTTTCGTGTCTTCTGCGGTCAGACCAGCGTTTCGGGGGTCTTCCTCGTGGTTCGTTTTTTGGTAAAGTCTTCTTTGTAAACCTTTTTGGCAAAACTAGTTTTAGGAAGTCTGTTCAGGTGTACAAACTAGTGAAGCCTACGTTTTAGAATAATGCCAAGATGGTTTTGTTAACACGTAGTCTCTCTCCTCCTCCTGTGTGACTGAGTACTCGTCATATTTACAGACCTCGATACTGTGCAATTATTCGAAAGAACAACGAAGATCTATAGTAAACAAATTCTATCCTGTTAGTTCATAACAGATAAAACTTTGGAGAAAAAGTGGGAAGGCCGTGTCCCCTTAGCCAATCAAGTTACTACAGCCGAGACTACAGCTATGCTATCACTGCGTATAAATTGTTTCAGGTTGTATATCACTCTCTATTATAATGATAAAGACTAAAATAACTTAAAGGACGGTGGGCAGCCCTATCTGCTAAATCTGCTTAGTGTAAGATACAATTCCATGACGACAAAATTAATAACAAATTGAGGAAGTGCGACGCTTGAAAATATCTTTCAAGCAGAAATTTGTTCTTTCAAACCACTTCAATCATATACAGGCAACTCTGTCCTTGCGGCCAGCTTGCCTTTAAGGGCAGCTTTGAAATGTGGGCGAAAAATCAAAGTCGAAGCAAAAATTTGTATTGAACTCTGCATTTAAACTCTGCATTTAACGGGCAGCCTTGAATTGCGAACTACAGGCAGTGATCGCCAGTCTGTGGCCATAAAAACACTGTGTGATACGGGCAAACGTTGACATTCTCGCCGTACTAGAAGTGTCATCAACATGACGCAACGACCGATAGACCTGTGTATAGCACCCTTGTTAGAGTGACTGCAATGAGTTGCTTAACACCTATTCATTCTGCTTAACACTTGATGTTGATTTGCCAGCTTATGTTATTTGCATTAGAAAAGAATGATGGACATTTTATGAACCTCTGTACCAAGGGAGTCGACCATTTAACCAGCCAGTTTGTTGACACTCAAGTGCACGCACGGTAGACAAACATAAACGATTTTTTTTTTGAAAAAGTAAATTAACTCCTTGTTAACCAGCTGTTTATTTTGTTATGTGTTAATATTCTGTTCCGTAAATTTCCTAGTTAATTATAATATATTATTTTTATTTAAGTTAATTTTTATGATTTGTTTTTTATTTAAAATCGAATCACAACGATTCGTTACTAAATTTAGTTCAATATTACCAAAATTACATATAATACACTACTGCATTTAATAATAAGAGTTTAGGTGAGAATTTCAAAATCTTCATACCAAGGCCAGCTTGTTAATAAGGGCATTTCAATCCAGTCCGACGGCTGGACGCAATTCAGAGAGTTGCCTGTAAGTAAAACTGTTGCCAAATAAGAATTACAACTGATAACGGGTATTTGCTTCACGAATGTAAAACATAAAAGAATTCAGCTTTGGATGTGCAGGAGAAATCTGATGCCCAAACGATATTACTTTCATGGGCGAGTTTAGATCGAAAAAGAGACGTGATGTTTTAAGACACGTCTTTTATATCGTGATTAAAAGGGTTATTCTGTTTATTACAAAACAGATGCCGTTCTATACATTTGAGTATTTCTATTTTATCTTGGTGCAATCTGTTGAATAAAATTGTACCCCATTGCTTAGTCGATTTAATGTTTCTCCATGATATCTGACGAAACATCTTTATATTGTTTGCTTTGTTTACATTAGCTTGAAAGAGGTGATCACATCCATTTCAAAAATGTGAGATGCAATATGTAAAGAATGGGGGAAAGAGACTATCAACAAACGCTGGAGGGGTCAAACAATGGTTCAGTTTACACTTACCAGACCCCTGATGAGTGAGTCACTAAATAAGATACCAAATGAAGTAATAAAAGAACTCTCTCACTAACCTAACTAAGACGAAACAGGGCCATTATGTCAGAAGCAAAGAGAAAACAAGGAACAGTTTAATAACCCAAATTTCGTGTTTACATGTATGAGTTTTATGTTAATAATATAACCTATATACCTATATACCTATAGGCCTATAGGCCTATAGTCCTATAGACCTATAGACCTGTAGACCTATAGACCTATAGACCTGTAGACCTATAGACCTATAGACCTATAGACCGATATACCTATAGTCCTATAGACCTATAGACCTGTATACCTATATATCTATATACCTATATAGGTTAGCGCCGTTAAATTGCAAGCTATTGTGGTAATGCTCCACTCTTTGAGAACTATATATAATTGCATTGTGTCTGCTGATACTGCGATTTCATGGAATAGATACATTTTGTTGCCTTTCAGTATTCCTATGTCATTCTAATGATACTGTGGCAAGACCAAAGCTTGTGGGAGGGGGGCAAACCACACTACAAATTTTTTATATTTTAGCCCTTCCAAACGTAGAAATTGGATGCTATTACGGAAAACGTTATAGATGTTATTAAGTGAAATCATGAAGTGTACTGACATGCAAATTTTTAACGGCTGTTGCCTCGAGTAACCCGTAGACGCTGAGTTGAAGATGCAACGTTTACTCTGTACGCTCAGCAATGTGCCCCCAACAATTAATGAGCAGCTACGAGGCTGTACGGTCAATTACTTATATTCTTGCCCCCCCTCCTCCTCCACTTCTTCTTCCGTACGGAATATAAGATTTGCGTTTCTTTGCTTACACATAAGCTGTACTAATGCATTCTTTAGTGACTCACAACTCCTTACACTTCCATGTCATGACATACACGTCGACTTCATCAAGTCCGCAATCTTTGATTTCACTCGCATGGTGCCTCGTGACACGGCTAAAGATAATTAAGCTTTCTGAGAGCGGCTGATATAGCTGCGACCTGGATAGCTAACCCTTGATTTAATTTAATGTACCTAAAAATTGAATTCTTAACAAAGTCTTCCTATATTTCAGAATTAGCCGATTTTAAAGGAGGTGTCTTATCTGTTTGATTCAAATTAACGCGGCAAATAGTTCCCTTTTACATAGCAATGGATTGAGTTCACCACAAATTATCAAATTAAGGTCCTCGAACAACAGCATTTTGTAGTCTTAGCCTCTGTGGAAGCCCTGAGTTGTCTTGCAGTAATTAAATTCTAGACGATTTACTAGCAAATCGGCGAAGGAAGGATCCGTACGTCTATCTATATGATATGTAACCTATTTGAAGGAACGTAAGTGTTGTGAATTGAGAGGATGGGTAAACGCTTTCGGCACGTTCGAATAACTGTTGAAAATTTAGAAGATTCAAGTCCCTGTAATTCTTAAACAATCTCTTATAAATGAGCCAAATGATGCGAAGACTAGTCCACAATTAATTTTTATGTTAAGCGGAGTGGCTGAACACCCTCGAGCAGAAATCTTCTTGTGACCTTCAGAGTAGTAATCGTACTACTACTATAACCTATAAAATCTACCTGAAGGAACGTAAGTGTTGTGAAGTGTGAAGATGGGAAAACTCTTACGGCACGCGGATATCTAACCTACATGGTTCGAATAACTGTTGAAAATTTAAAAGATCCAGGTCCCTGTAATTCTGAAACAGTCTGCAATGAATACGCCAAATGGTGCAAAGACTAACTAGTCCACAATTATTTTTTAAGTTAAGTGGAGTGGCTGTACTCCCTCGTGTAGAAATCTTCTTATGACCATCAGAGTAGTAATTGTACTACTACTATAACCTATAAAATCTACCTGAAGGAACGCAAATGTTAGGAAGTGTGAAGATGGGAAAACTCTTTCGGCACGTTGACTTCTTACCTACGTGGTTTGAAGAGGTTTTGACAATTCACAAACTTCAAGGTTCTATTATTGATACCGATGTAAAAGTGCTTGGTACAATACGGTATATCTTAATTCTTGCTAACAAGCAAGGGTCATCTGCTGTGCCTTATTACTATTGCTTATCGACATATTTCAAAGTATTCATAAATATGAAGCCACTTAAGAAGGAAACTTACAGGGAATGGTCTTATTACCCGTTTATTCAACAATTTACGCCCAGAGACTACACTGGCACGGAGTAAACCAGCAAAAGACGGAGTGAGAGAGGGAAGTCATGGAGAGAAGACTGAGAGAAAAGATAGGGGTCCGAGAGAGAGAAGACAGAAAGAGAAGACAAAGAGAAAACTGAGATAGAAGGCCAAAAGAGAAAACAGAGAAAAAGAGAGAAGACATAGTGAACTTGAGAGAGTAGACGGAGAGAAAGAAGACATAGTGAACTTGAGA
>JAAAKM020006971.1:103953428-103993664 GCA_010016025.2 Alatinidae sp. Z8VKAUB7J3 | reverse complement strand
GAACTCACAATCATTATAATTACTAGTTAATTAAATTTTACGTTTGCCATCCACGAATTTATTGAACCCCTCCCCCCGATATTCGTGACTTGCTACAAACATGGTAATAAATGCTTTGTTCACCACTCTATTTGAGGTAGCATTATTGAAAGCTATTAAAAATCTCAGCGATTGGATCTGAGAATATAATTAAAGAACTACTATTTTCGTGAAGAAAGCGGAAGCCCAATCAGCAAGTTCCCTCCAAGCCCCCCCGTAATACAAGGCCATTAATTGGACTTCTTACAATCAGGCATTGGTTAAGTACATTAAAGAAGACTACGACAATAATATCCCTTTATACGCAGTGGCCAGATAATTCCAAGTGCATCAGGATATTAAGCTAGGCCATAAATATCCTGTGTTGGTATTGCGAACAAAAATCAGTGGGAACTCCAACATTTAGTGGCCACAACTAGTCAGAAGACTCAAGCACGTGCGCTAAAAACAGCCGTTAAGCATTTTCATCATTTGGGCAGCCCTTAGGTTTTGAAGGAGAAGAGTTGCAAAAAGAAATTCGAAGTGGAAAGCACTTCGTGATTTTTGTACTCGGCTTGTTTTTCTGACTCTTTCATTGTTTTTACTTTTCAATTTTTTTTCTGATTTCTTGCTTTTTTAATTTTTTCAAAAAGATTGGAAACCATTTAGGGCTTCTATTTCAGAAAACCTCGCTGTCACAACAACGAAAGTGTCATCCAAGGCCAAAATATAATGTTCTTTTAAGCTTACTATGATTTCATTGACTTTTGCTTTGTTTTTTGTTTTTCATCAAGAAAACTCTTTAGAGGATATCAATGTGAATGTTACGGGCGTAAAGCATCTCTACAACTATGTCTTTCCAACGCATGTTTGATCCAGAAGGACGACTAAGTGGTCGAGCTTTCAACTCTACAGGCCTGCCAAACTGCAGACATTTTGAAATCCCAAATTCGCAGAAGTAACAAGACAGCTAATTTTTGAACGATGCGGTCTCATGTATATTTCTTAGAGCACTCTTTGATATAATAAAATAAATGATTATGGAATTTTACCTGCAGAAGGTATACTTCGGCATGAATTTTCATGAGTAATCATTTGCTTATTATTTCATGAGCAAAGTTTCAGAAGGAAAGCTTCAGGGGTAGTTTTATAGAGGCAATGTTTCTAGAGCAATGCTTCCAAAGCAAAGTTTCCTAGGCAAATGTTGCGAAGTAAAGTTTCCAAAACTAAGAGGAGCAATTCTCAAGAGGCAATGTTTCAGAGATAATGTTTCAGAAGCAATGTTTCTCGAGCAATGTTTACAGGGCAAAGTTTCCGAAGTGAACTTTTCTAAGAAATGTTCCAGGAGCAAAGTTTCCAAAGCTAAATTCAGGAGTAATTCCCCAGAGGCAATGTTTCAGAGGCAATGTTTCCGAACCAAAGTTTCCGAGGCAAACTTTTGTAAGCAAAGTTTCCAGAGCAAAGTGTCCGAAGCTAAGCTCAGAAGAAATTCGGCAGAGGCAATATTTCAGAGGTAATGTTTCAGAAACGACGTTTCCAAAGCGCAGTTTCTGGGGCAAAGTTTTCGAAGCAAAGTTGCCGAGGTAATTTCTCTGTTGGAAACGTTACTGCAGTTCTCTTGTCATTAAAGATTAGTATTAAACGAAAGACACGGATGGTTTAACACTTTCTCCTTGGTTTAGGAAAGTACATATAAATAAATTAAAATACTCAACACTAATGTAAGCTACTACGAAAATCCTACTTTCAGATCAGACTATGATTATAATGTTTAAGGTGCAAGACACCGGATCATGTCTACCGTCCTCAATATTTCTTACACTCCCCTCATTATTATATTGTGGTAGGAGTTTGTAAACAAGTAATTAACCTTTTTCCTTGTGCACACAACTTAATGAGATAACACGATTTCTAACAACTGCAGGGGAGTTGCCTCATAATGAAGGCATTCCCTTTCCATCCCCCGGACTACTACGCAAATTCATAGCAACTATTCTCCCATGAATTACAGGTCAGGCTCTACATAGCCGATGCAACAATGCAGAAGATTGTATTTAGAAGTCACAGCAAGGGGGAATTACAGGCCCTTTCTTGTATGCTTTTAAATCCTTTAGACTAAATGGTATTATCTTCCCACATCTCACGACTGCAGATCTAAGCTTGTATGATTTCCAATCTAAATCTATGTTCCGAGTGCTTATCATATCGGCCTTAGACACTCACGTCCTCCCACGTATCTCCTTAGCTTAATACCTACTGTAACTCTTAATTGCCGTATTTATTTAAGGCGTCTTGACAAAAAGGAGGCACGAGCTAAAATGAGGATAATGTTCCTTTTGCGAAGTAAACACTCAGGTTGACACGAGGGCTCGTGACTTTATTAGCATCCTTTCATAGTGTTACTAAGAAAGACGCAGTGCGGGTTCTAATTGCCCGGTGAAATATGGCTCTCTGTGTCCTGACTTGTCTTGGAGTCTGTCGAAACAAGTTTTATGTTATACTGGGTGCGACTCAACTCTTCCAATGCTGGACTTATAGTTTGGTATGTCTCCACTTGGATGCCGTCTGGATCGGGTTTAATGGCCTCCGTAGGAGACATCACAATCTATACAGAATAAATAGCATACGGTCGTTTAATGTTTTTACATACAGTAAAGTACAAATAATTGTCTATACGTTCTAATTGAAATTAGGCAGGTGTGTTGTTTATGTATCTACTTTTCTCTGCTTAATTATAGGTTAAATGGTTTAAAAGGACGGGTGGTCGTGTTTATATAGTTCTTATAATGGAAGGGTATTCAGAATAAAATGGATGTAGTATCTGTTCATGTTGATGACAGATTCTTTCCATGATCCATGAAAGGCGGTCCTGATAGTGGTTGAGCCTGCCTCATGGCTATCTATGCGTTTGCGCATCTTCTAGTAGTCTAAAAAAATATTTTGTTTAAATTATTATAAACCTTTACATCATAAAATAGTTATTGCAATGCGCTTATACATTTGAAATCACCCCAAAAGTTTCATGGAAGGGGGGAACGGTAATTAAATGGGTATGGACCTTTTTATGATTTCCTTAAATAAGGGGATAAAAGTTTTTATAAACTGCAAATTTGGCACTCTGTTAATGAAAAACCCCTGATGAAAAGTGCCCCCCCCCCGGACTACAACAATCACAGAAGTGTAAGTAACAAACAGGAACGGTGGCAATGTTGCTTCCATTGCAGTCAAAATATTTCAGAAAGATACTGAGAGACAAAGAGTAAACGCGTTTATTTGTGACCAAAAAAAGAAACTGTGGATGAAACGTGAAGTGGTCCAATGACAAGTTATCATACGTAAAATGCCAAATGAGGAAACTTTATTGACAATGTTTTGTCTCAAAGACTTCTTCAAGTCACCTACAGATTGGTACTGAAAATTGGCTAAACTAAGCCAATACAGATATTACAATACTAAGCCAATACAGATATTACAAGACCTACAATACAGATATTACAAGACCTACAATACAGATATTAAACCTGAATTGAAGTATCTCTGGAATGCACAAGCCACCTCTTATTCCAGCAAGGCCAAGTCACCCATGTTGTCTTTTTGTATGTCCTCAACAACAGATCTCTGGCCAAGCCCAGGGGTCATAGGTCAACCCTCCTTATAATACTTATGTAAACCCATGTATGGCACACTGCCCTTGAGCCAGATATAGGTGATGCCACAAACCAAGGCTCTCCATTTATGTTGATCTACTGCTATCTTCCTGACGTTCTCCACTCAAGAACCCATATCCATCCATGCAGGCCAGGGGCCCTTACATACCTCCCTACTACTCAGTGAATAACTCCCTGCGAAGTCTTCCTCACATCTTCCCTAATGTAGTTGAATCCACTTTTGTTGGCACATACTCTAGTGCAGGTCTTAATTTAAAGGCACTTAAGGATATTAATCACCTTAAAGGGGCTGTGTTTTTCCTTGTATATATATATCTTCTGCACAGCCCCCTCTCCATAGAATCAAAAGGCATGTCCTATAATTCATGAAGCACACCAGGGTAGAATGGCACAATTCATAATGATGCTCTAGAATTTACCTGAGAATGAAGATTTGATTCATACATTCTTGGATGGAAATCAGCTTGGCTTTGGCCACAGACTGCCACTCTCCTTGGCTGAGCTCTAGCAAGCACAATATATTCTAAGACTTAGTAATGCAAGAACAGGTAGGCTAGCCCTTAATATTTTTTAACAAGGAGTGATTATATTTGCAAGGAAATGACAGAAGGGTTGCAGTCTCCCAACCTTGAGGAATTGTTACATCTCCCCATATCATTGTGATTAATAATGCTACAATCTGGAGAAGAGGACCACAGGATAATCTGTCCTTCAGTGAAACACATGTATACATATCCAACATAACAGTGATGTTCCCTTATTCTTTCAGGGATACTGAACACCTATGAAAAATAATTTAAAGTTATTAAATATATACTGACAAAAATGTATTAATTTCTTGGCAATAGCTACATGATTTAACCTAACAAAACTGTATTTTGACAACAACTTAGAAAAATTAAATATTGCTCATTAAACTTTGCATTTATGAATTGCCTAATTAAAGAAATGCTGCACATTTGTAAACTTAAGGCAGTTCTTAATGTACAAAGGGCCTCAATATGTACAAAAGTAGTTATGTAATTCTTACATTACTTACATTCTGTAGTATTAATAGATCTTGCATTTTGTAAGACAATTTTCCTTGAGAATGACATCAACATGACTCCAAAATGTTGGAATAAAGTGTTACTTTAATATCTGTTTGCTTGTATTTATCCACTAGCCTTGCTAAAAGTCTGATGGGATAGTAGTTCCATTATATAGCTTTCTTTCCATTTACATTGAAATCTTTTTATTGGTCATAAAAGGTCAAAGTGGGGTTAAATTACACCAGAAGAGCTTAATGGCATGTTCATTGATGACAAATTAAAAACTGCTAAACACTTACTCACATAAACTTTTATATAAGTCTTATTTCATAATGTATATGCTTGATTAAATCATTCTACATTCTACAACCATTTAATAGCATTTTTATCATATTTTTATCCTTCCATTGGTTATTTGCTTCAAACGTTATGATGATACCATGTCACACCAAGCACTACGGTACACCACATTTATGGGGATGACTGCTTACAAGGGGGCTGAACTGATATATTATAATATTTAGTGATCCTCCTCTCTCATGAACATTCACCCGATAGTGCAGAATAATTGTGTAATTCCCAGCATGTGACTTATTCTGAAACCCATCTTAACAAATTTGTACTGAGCAATTTATGCCTCAATATATAACTCAATGGATTTAAGGTCAAGCAAAACATCAAGGATTTCCCATTGTTTGTGTTTCATGTTTTAAAGCACAAAGGACCCCTTCAGTACTTGTGCAACGGTACCTGCATGAAAAAAGGCAACTCTTGCCTGGCTAGGTGCAGAATCCTCCAACCTGGTCATTTACAACTCCTTCTTGAGTCTTACTTGGCAATTGGGGCAATGTTCATCCATCTCACCTGCCTATCAAAAATATAGTGGTGACACGCCACTACAACTCATTTCTGACAAGCTGACCTGAAACTGTGCATGTCAGAGTAACTTGTCAATGTCATGACCTATGCTTCCACATGGCTACTTTATTTTCTTTACATTCGACAACTCAATTGAATTTTGACAGGCATTTTAAGAGCTCCCAATATGTACCCTTGTCCAAACTCCCAACTTCCGTTGGATTGATGGTGACCTTTAAATGGAAGTCCCTGCTTGGCCAGATAAAGAACAACTTCTGCTATAGAACTCATCATGTCCCTGGTTTGTCTGACTTCCTTGTCACAATGTTGCCCTACATCTTGCCTGATCCTCCATATGATCAGGCCTGCCCTTTCAGCAGTGTCAAATGTCTTTAATATCTTGTAGGAGTCCTTGTTACACTTTGCTACCATATGTTTCTTGCAATCTGACATGAGGTTATGGATGTTAGAGTAACCAGTTTGTGTCAATGACTAAGATCTTCCTGGTTTGAACAGTACATATGGCCAGCGAGAAAATCCAGTTCACGAAATATAGTCAAAGCTCAAAGGGACTCCAAATATGTAAGGTCTAACCCCTGCAATAATTTAAAAGTAGATGTAAAATCAGACTGAGCACAGAAAACCTTTGAAATACAAGACAGTCCCAGGCATTCGACAAATTAGACAACTTTGGTTCAATGTGGGAAAATTCAATTATTTTTGATTGCAACATTGTATATTTGAAAAATGTTTAGTCCTGCTCAGCTGGAAAAGCAGGACCTTTGGCTTAGCCACTACCTCAGAGTAGTAGGGTGAAAACACACAGAGAGTAGGTTGTCTATTTATAACTTTTTTTTAATTATCAAAACTGAAAAGTGCTCCACAGAATAGAGAGGGGGTGTACCTGCTACATCCAAAACTTTGAAATAACCTCCACTTCCTCTCTGTCGCCAAAGTACTCCTCAAACCTTTGGTTCAGTATATACCTTAGCCATTGGTGTGGCTTTTACAGTGCCTGCATTTTAGTGTCTCAACTTCAAATATGCCTTGTTTTCCAGTATATACCCATTATTACATTATATGCTAGTACACCAGCTTGATTTCAATATGTCTTTTGATTGGCTTGATTTCAATATGTCTTTTCAGAATGCCTTTTCCAGTGCTTTCATTCAAAAAATGCACATAGAGGTTCCAGAATATAAGCTTGGTCAATGAACACTACAGTCATTAATATCCCATTGAATATGGCAAAGCTCTATAGAGGTGACAGACATAAATTAAGTTAATTTGATACATTTACTAAAAATAGCATAATCTTTCAAGGCCCGTGAGTTAAATAAGTAACTCCAATATACCAGCTTCTTGTCCTTCCTCTACATATCTCTCTTTATGGCAGATGAAGGTACCCACAATAAAAGTAATCTAGCCACATATTAATTAAAAGCTACCCTTTTCTCCCTGACTTTCTCCTGAACATCGTCATTCCACCACCAAGTCTCTCTTTCTCTACCTCTAATGGTCTGGTCTAAATGGAGGGAAATAGCCAGCCTTCTTAACAACAAGAGCATCCCACTGATGCACCGAGCAAAAGTATATGGAGCAGGCATAAGACCCGTACTGCTCTATGGTACAGAGGCAAGAGGAATGACACAAGTATTGGCAAGAAAGATGATCAGCTGTGATGGAAGGATGTTGCACTATATGGCGGGCATTTCTTGGAGAGGCAGGATTAGATATGAGGGAGTAGCTCGGAGGTGTGGTGTGAGAAAGCTCAGTGATTTAATAACATCAGGAAGATTAAGATGGTACGGTCACGTGGGAAGGAGGGAGAATGGGGACTTACTAAGAAGAACAATGGAATTAGAGGCACCTGTCCAAAGACCTCCAGGAAGACCTAACAAAACATGGTTTAAATCGGTGAGGGAGGACATGAGAAGAGTAGGCCTCAGGGATGGTGATGAACACGACAGGGGCAGGGGGAGACACTGTCAAACCGTCAAACCCCTATGGAATAGGGAAAAGAAGACAAAAAATGGAGAAAGTAAAGTAAGTAAAGTATATTAATCGTTGCAGTGGTCAAAACATGACTTCGGATAAAAAAGGGCACCTATCCCTACCACAGTAGTGCAGAAGCTAAGGAATGAGGAGCATTGGTGTTGCTTCCGACTGCAGTTGACCATCTTGTTTTCTTCTAATTTTGCAAGTCTTCAGTTAATCTTGAATTCTAATCCATCAAGCCAGGAAATATTTTTTTCATTGTAAGGAAATATAAACATTAAAGTGTTTGTGTCCAATCATGTTCAAATTGGAACACATTTTCTCTTTAACTCTGAATCAGTTAACTGCAGTGGCTTTCTGTCTTCATAGGCCCATGTCTGTGTATCACCTCCATATTCCTGAAATTGGCTCAGTTTAACTTGTGGACTTCTTGTAAGAATGTTTACATGCGACAATTCTGTAGCTCTTCCTCAATGCCATTTTACTTACGAATATACATCTCTAGACTCAGACCTTAAAATATAATGCAGAAGTCACTACTTCATCTGCATATATTGTTACTGCACGTGCAGGTCTATAATTATCGACCCCCCCCCCCCCAAACTGATTCCCATTAAGAAAAACTACATTACAGAAAGTTACTATTTTAATGGTGTATCAATAGTGGTTCCCGGACACATCCCATCACCGGACATTTCCCATCCCGGACACATGCCATCACAGGACATTTCCCATCCCAGACATATCCCACCTTCGCAGAGCCCTTCATGTGATCACATCGTCCTGAATTCCACAAATATGAATAGAAACTTGTGTCACTGCATTTGCGCCATTCACAAAACGTTCCCAAGTCGAGCAGAGAGGTCACAAACTCAATGTGTATACAAAGCTGTAAAATATAATTATCATAGGCCAACAAAAAGCAAGTGAACAAATTGGAAATAAATCAGGTTGATAACCTTGTACCAATGTTTGAATATGTCTATTAATGTCCCTGTAGATGCGTTTCTGAGGTGGTGCAGTTTTATTCCTTACATCGAAATTTTAAATATATACAACTTTAAATGAAAATTTTTATTATACTAACAAGAATTTTGTACACACTCTTAGTTATTTTCTTACTGTTCACTCCTAGAATTGCTCTCTAGAAGGGGAGCTCTTTTGTGATTCTGTCACCCCGATGAAACAAATAACATTACAGCTGCTTGTCCTCGCAAGACTGAAGACGTTGCACAACCACGACGCCAATTGCTTAATTCCCTTACGTACATCAGTCACGTAACCTATAATCTTTCTGTAAGTTGCTTATTTAGAGAATCAATAAAATTGACAAAGATTATTTTCTTTTACTAGTTGAAAGAATGGAATTTCTGTTGTATTTATCCAAATTTAAAGACATTCGAAGCATCAATTTTGAAGAGTTGAAGAGAACATTCGAATATGTAGAAAGTAGAAATTGGTAACAAAAAATCGCTTTAGTAAAAGTGCTGTAACGCGCTTTTTCCCCTAACGTTTTTTTCTTGGGGTTTTACTATGTTAATCTACCAAAAATTTCTGTTCTAACAATACCATATATCAAAAAGTTTGCAATTTATTCGAGGTTCAGCAAAAATTGTCCTGGACTATATACTTACAATTATGCTTTGTGAAGTTCACAGCAAGCGAGACTGATCTGTTAACAACTGTTCGATTGAGCCTCAGCTGTCACCTGTTTTATCACTGATTGTCCAAACCAGTTAAGAGTATTGTGACGTCATCGTCTTAGAACTCTCTATGGCCGAGTTGTCTTCCCATGGTGCAATTCCTTATCTTTAACTCATATGATTACATCATTTTGCTGTTTCGCACAAACAATTGTGAAACCCGTAGATTTTTAATGTTACCTACGATTTTCTATATCACTTTTCATCCATCTGCTGTGGCTATGGGTTTTACACAACTCACTGTTATCGCCTTCCTGAAACTTCATCTGCTTTATCTTCTACACTTTTTGCAAGTTGGTCATTGTTACACTGCGTGTTTTCGTTTGCAGTACTTTTTCTATGGCAGCGCGAGTCTCCATTGCTTGTTGAAATTTAGGCAGAGTGTGCTTTAGACGTTCCTTCTTGCCACATCGCCACTTAAATCTAACTTCAACTGAACCAAATTGATTAAGGACGGTATCATATCATATGTTGATTTGACTGGGGACCAGCTTTTTTATTTTCCCAATGCCAATCGATTTTGCTTTTCTGTTAAAACCACTCAGCTACCAGATGAAACTATCTCTTATCTAGTTCTCCCTTTCTAACCCCTTTCACAACTGCACTTCCCTTCCTTGCTCTTGCTCATGTAGAATAGTTGATGTTTTGCTGTACAAATTCTTCTTGCACCTTTGCAAAATCTCAACAATATCTACGTGATCAATTGTATCAACTGCTGCTTCCTTAAATTTCCACCCTCATCCACTTCGTACCTCTGGTGTCTTACATTTCAGTTCCAAATCCTTGGGAAAGCAAAACATAAACTTTTCGCTTTTGCGCAGTTTGCACTTACGATGTTTCATTTTCGAATAAGGAATATGAACACCCAGGAAATGACACGTAATTTGAGAGACATTGTAGAGAATTATGGGATAGGAAACCTAATGTTTCCATATATGGTTAATTATTGTTTTTAGTAAGGAAAATTTGATGTCATTCATTTTAGATAGATAAAATTCCAAGCACGTTTTTAACTCTTCAGAATAGAATAACTCAGAAGAACATTAGGAACTCAGAACGTCAGAACTGAATCGAACGGAATTAAGAATCTAGTAGAATCGAGGAAGGGCAGAATTTCTTCGTTTATCATATTTATTTTAGAAACCATTCAATAGAAGGATTAGGATTTATCTCAGAACCAGCGTCTTTATATTTGTATCAAGAATTATATCGTTATCAAATAGAAGTAAAACATACAGTCCATATAGAACAAGTGGATCTTGCATTATCTCTCTAATTACCAACAGACATCTCGGTATATATACTTCTTAGCTTTCGATGCTATCTTGCTATCATCTGCAGAGAAAATTTAACAATGATACGGAAACAACGTTCTTAAGAAGATGGAAACTACAAAGTGAAACAAAATAAAGCTAATGAGAGTTACGAAACAAAGGGAATATCATGTGATGTTAAATAGTTTTGCCCATATATTCCATTGCCTACAAACAATATTAGCGCAAGTTGTTGGACGAGAAGCTGAGAATGAAAAATAACAATATTTGCGAATTGGAAAATTGGAGACCAGCCTCTTTGCGCCATGTGATTGACCAAGGAAGAACGGTCCCCTGTGGTAACATCTCTTCTATTTCTCTGCTATCTTTTCAAAACTGACATTTCAAATCCTCTCTTCTCAATGATACTTTCTACCTTTAATGGGCTTTGGATTGGTGACGGGCTGGAGGACAGTTCTCCCTTGGTCAAGACACATGGCGCAGAGAGGCTGGTCTACAATTAGGTAGGGCTGGATGTAGATGTCCACCGGTGGATAGTTGGGAGCTAATATGGCGACAAGAGAAGTAGAGTATGTTAAGATCAGAGGGTCACCTAGCTCAGTTGGTAGAGCACCCCCCGCGAAAGCTTGGGTCACGGGTTCGATCCAAGGTGTTGACATATTTTCTATTTCTCTAGTATCTTTTCAAAACTGACATTAAATTTTTAAAATCTTCTCTTCTCGATGAGACTTTTAAATGTTTGGAATGGAGGGCAACATTCCTCAGACATAATTTCGTTTGAAGTTGTCTCTACTGATGAAAATGTTTAAACCTCCATCTACAACCTTTATATAATTTTTATGCTTTTAAGCGCAGATCTTTTGCAGCTTGCATCAAATTTACGAAAAATTATCCTGATGACTTGACTCCTGGGCACGAAATCCTTTTCCCATTTAATAATTTTAAAGATATTTCGTCAAACACCCAAGAAACATTCACAGCGTGTCCCATATCACAAAGATTTCTCGATCATTCAGATCTACGATGAAATCAATACCTTAATCAATGATCGATGCTCATTGGTCATCGACATTTGATTTATCATGTGATGCTATCATTGAGAAAATACCGATGACGTCAACAGAAGCCAGATGATCAGAATTTTTTCTGCTGCCGCTTGAATTAATCCCTGATAACGAAAATCAGTAAACATGTTTATTGAGAGGATTTCATTGCATCTGCAATCAGAAACAGCAGCGGCATCCTTTCAATAGAGGTAGTCGTTTTTGTAATGCTCACAAATCCGTCAAATTCTTTCCGATACCAGATCATCCGCTCCTTCGATGTTAGAAAAGGCAGAATCTGTCTCCAAATATATCCCAGCGATTATTGTCTATTCCTAACAACAATCACAGATGGAACATCAACACCATTCAATCGAAGAGGTATACAGGCAAGCTTCGACAACAAAGTAAATTAAAACCAATTTTAATTTCAAAAGGAGTTCATTACCGTTGCATTACCGAATTAATCACCCGATCAAATATTCCAATGAATTGGTCATTAAACCTTCCGGTCGGCATTGAACATTCTGTATCCTCGAAAGAACATATTTCAATTTCTATAGATAATGATGTCCAGAGCTACTTGAAAAGGGCACCTGCTCTAATTATCTTTCCCGCCCTATAACAAGATAAAATTTGAGTTCATTTCATGACTATGATAAACAATCAGTGTTCTCAACACTTTTGCCCGAGTTTTTCAATGCAATAACTTTCCTTTCACCTTTGAACTTTTGTCTGATGAACAGAGAGCGGATTCGCCTTTGACCCGTAAGCGTGTCCTTTTATTACTACGGGTGAAGAGTTCCAGACGTATGATTTTGAAGACGCACTAAAGAAATTGAAAACATACCGCCACCAGGACTCGAACCCGTAACAAACGCATTCGTGGAGTGTGCTTTACCCACGGAGTTAGGTGACCCCTTTCTGTTTCTCTTGTGCCGTTTTACAATTATATTTCAGATCCTATTTCTCGGCAAGAGATTGCAATATTATGATAGTAAAGCAGAGAAAGTCTGAAAGTTCTGTTTTTCAGAAGGGCTGGTACGAGACCTCTCCGATCCACATATTTCCAGGCGTCGGCTTCAGCGGCATTGATATTTAGTAGTCTTACCAGGGAACGGTTAGCATCTTGTCAACCTTTATGTATTCTATCGTCATATGTTATTAATTATCATAGATTCTTAAAGGTTTAGTATAAAAATGGAGAGGTGAAAATCGAATTCCCAAAATTTTTATTCTTCTCCTCGTCCTGGTTTTGTGTCTTTGCAACGGAAGTTATTCGTCCCGATTTCACTGTCGGATAATCGAGGCTCAGAAAAAATTAGGTTCGGGCAGTTGGGGATATATTGTGCGAAAATAACAGTTTTATCATGCAATCCAAGATAAGATTCAGCGACTCGTTCTGGAAAAGAGATCCAATTCATAAGCGTGTATATAGTTTGACACTTTTATGCCTACGTTAGTTAAATTATGAGCATATGTTTAGCCTTTGCAAGGCTGCATGTATTTTACTGCCCGATACTATTTTATTGGCTAGAGCAATCGTCAAATCACCGTGAGCCTAACTCATGATCTGGCAATCGTGCTCTATAAATACAAGCGCAATTAGGGCCTAATTCAGTCTTTGGTACCGACTCCAACATCGACATTGCAAGCTCACTTCTCGACGTTATCGCTTTTTTATCAGAGACATTTTGTAAAGGAATTAAACATAACACAAGCCGGTAAAGCCTAAGGCCGAACCAACAACCTTTTGTGGTGGAAATTGTCGAATTTTAATACTTCGGTCACAGTTATGTAGGATGAAATGCTCAATAGTGAAACGTAGGACCACAAGGATTCGAACCCTGTCATTCATTGTTGCAACTCCGTTGTGCGAGCCATTACACTACGGTCCCATACCATTGAGACAGAGAAATTTGGGATTCCATTTGTAATTCCATTACATAGCCCTACTGCTACAGATGAAGATATGAGGCTCGGTTTTTGTGCTATCTATGTTAGTTAACCCGACTCGAGTTAAATGTGGCTGGAATCGAGATGCTGGCGTCGGGAGTTAGACAAAGTGTATGTTGCTGGGCCGATGCTCGGCCTTATGAAGCGTGTTATTAGTTCGGTTCACCATTTGGCGTGAATGGAAGGTGACATTAAATGAATAGCTCCAAGCTGAAAACGTGGGACCACGAGGAATCGAACCCCCGTTCTTCAACGTTGTAACTCTGATACGTGGGCCCTTACACCATGGTACTAGAACACTGAGAAGAAGAAATTTGGGATGCTATAATTTGTAACTGGACGTTACTATAGCGTAGCAAATTTCTAAAGCCAATCGTTCGAACCCTAGCCGTACATACTACAGAGGATTAAAATACAATCTTCAACAAAAGTTGACATCGCTCATGCGCCAAAATATTTGCACGGAGCCCAACAGAAAATGTGTTAAGAGAAATATGAAATCAACATTGCATAGACTTCAGTGTTTTGTGGAAAGCAAATTCCCAACTTATGAAAACAAAAATAACAGTGGTCTCTATTTGAATCTTAGATTCTATCTTGTTACTATTGCTGGTACTGAAAATTATCTACGAATACTAAACTCCAGACGATCCTTATACTCGAATGAAAGCTATGGTCTTTAAAGAAGGAACCTATTGGCTGAGTCAACGTCCCTAGATCCTTCTCTCGATTTGACAAAATTTCTGAAAGCCGTGTATTATTGAACGAATTTGAGATGGGAAAGTCACCGCTCATCGTCCGGATGCCCTGACAAAGGCAGACAAAAATTAGGTCATTTCGATCCAGCACCATTCAAGTCGTGCCGTTTAGTTCCTAGCAGAACTCTGGGTCACAGAGCGTTCATGGTATCCAAGACAAAACAGGATCAGAATTTCTATGCCTTAAGAATTAGACTTGGTGGACTTGATATTCATTTGCTTACACGCGGCATATCGCGTCGTGACGGGTCCCTTTGCCAAAAGACTAATGCGGTCTTCCATTTTGTCTTAAGTGAACACGAAATTTATTTCAAGAAATAGAGAGGCATTTGATCTCTCTGAATATGTATGTATTCAATGATGAACAATTAATACTTCTTTGCGGTGAGTCAGTCTTCTAAATATAATGCGATGTCCTTTGTGTGGCCGTCTCAAGGCTGGATCTTGAGCAAGGGAGCATCGGTTACGATCTTTTGAACATAAAACTCAAATCAAAATAATGTCCATAAACGACAGACTTTATCGTTCTTTTATTTGCAAAAATTTCATGGTAAGCTATGTTAGTGATTATCATTGTTCTCGTTATTGGTCGCGGTCTTGCCTTCCCATCTGCCACCCCTCAATAAAAGACCCCTGAGGAGTAGCGGGCCCCTATATTAAAGCTACCCTAAATAAACAGTAAAACAACTAACCAGGCTAACTAATAGATAAATGGATCATCAATTGAGGGGCGACGATCATCATCATTATCATGATCATCATTATCATCATCATTATCATCATCATCATTACCATCATCATCACTGTCATCATCATCATCATACATTATCATAATCATAATCATCATACACCATCATCATCATCACCACCATACATCATCATAATTATTATCATCGTCATTATCAACATCATTATCATCATATTCATCATCATAATTGTCATCATCATCATCATCATCATCATCATAATAAGTATCATAATTGTACCATTATGGGACCATTATGGAAACAAGGTCTTTTGAGCCTTTTTAATGCTATCCCTGCCAATTTTATCACTAGTGTTTTTTTCTTTCAATTTCTTTGTTTTTAATTACTGGTGTTTTATATTTTATTCTTTAAAGTAACTTATATATTTTTTGTTTCATTTTATAAAGTAATTTTTATCTTAAAAAATTATCAGTTTGACTTTTTTTTATAACTATTTTTTTCTATATGGCGAAATAAATACATACATAGATATATACATATATACATACATACCATGACAATCGTCATTATCATCTTCTTTATCATTACCACAACCACCATACGTTTTGTCACCATCACCATCTTAACTCTTATCCTTCTCTTTCATTATTATAGTTATCATTATCATTATCATTACCATCATCATCAACAATAGCAAGATTTCAATATGAACATCAAGAACAACTGTAAAATTTTCATCCTCACCCTTTCCTAGTGGTGTAGAGAAGAGAGAAAGCAATTTTGAAAGGAAGAAAAGAAGAAAAGACGGCACAGAAGTATTTGAAGAGAAGGAAGAGAGAAAGAATTTGAAGAGAAGGGATACAAAGAGGAAATTGAGGAAAAGTGGCAAATAAGTAATTTTAAAAGCAGAAAATAGAAGGGAGATAAAAAGATGAAGAAGGTAGCTGCCAAGAAAAGAGAATGGAGGAAGGAGCTGCTGCTTTGTGAGAGTTAACATAGAGTCTGTTTGGAAAACGGTACGTTGACTAATCTTGACGTCTCCCAGATTCCCTAAATTGTACACTATGATTCTCAAATCAAGTTGCTTTGTGAGTTATACCTATATAAATCCAGTCAAGACTAATTCTACAGTTATTTTTGTCATAACGTTCTCCAGGCCAGTAAATGTCCTACAATACTCATCTGCCTCCTATTTATTGTGCACAACAACTGTGCATTCACTCTTGGTCTTATTCATACCTCTTTATTTGTTATCTTATCAACCCAAGATGCACTCAACTTTCTGCCAAGAAACCACAATTCTGCACTCGCTAGCTGCTTTTCCATCTTTTCCATCTTTTCCATTTTTCAGCCTTCACAGTAGCTACACGAGTTTTAAAAACAGTAGCCACAAATTAAATAGTTTTTAATTCTCTCTTGGGTATTAGAGGGTCTACATGATAAGCTCTGATGAAGTAGAGATGCTCTTCTTTACCACAAAACTGTACAAAATATCTTTCAATATTTATGTGTTTCTTTCCAGCCTTGCAAGTATTGCTTTCATGCTTTCAGCCTTGTGAAATTAGCAGAAACACATGTTTTCAAATTATCAGAATTATAAAGCTTGCATAGGTTAGCGCAAAGGACTAATCAAGAAACGGAACACACCTCTAAACCAGCTCCGCAATGTCGTCCTGGCTTTGTTCTGGAAGTGTGTCCTTTTGTTACAGTCTGCTAAACCCTTGCTAATTTTAGAGAGTTGTTTTTATATTCCAGAGTTATATCAACGGCTTGACTGAGCATGCGTAAATTGTCAATGTAACTTACCCTTCCGTTTTCTACAGTGACGCTGTAGATATCAATACTTTGTTAAATTGAAATAACCATTTTGATACATTTTGCAATTGTCCAGGGCTGAGTATAGAACTTGTATTAGTAGAGCGTAAATTTCCATCTGTTTCTGTCAAGCAATTTGTAGTTATCGTTAATTGCACTTCAGAACTCGTCGATAATTTTAATTCTTAAGCACATCTTTCAAAAATAAATTTACCTGAGCATAACATTAAGAGGTCAAAAAGAACCATTGAAGCAACATTGATTCGCAGCAACCTTGAGGTATTTACATAGAGAGCATGTTTATAGTGTCTATGTATTGCAAGTAAATTGCATTAGTTCAGTGGCCAAACCTTTGGCTGTTGGCCGTATACCGTCCATCTAACATGTATAAAATGTAATTTACGTCGGCCTAAGTATAAAAATTGGACAACCCCTGCAACCATTTCATCCTTTTGTTTATCTGTCTAGCACCTTGTTATTGCAAGATTTCCATTTATCTCGCCGTTGCCAGTGTTTGATTTGAGTCTGCGGCTGCTATTGTCAGCAGGGGAACTACTGTCATTTCTGGTGCTGCCATGAACAAAGTTGAAACTAAGTTCTGATATTGTAGAAGCAAAATCGATGATTCCCTAAAATTTTTGTGTTTTTTTGAAATGGGTTACAATATAAAATGCGCATCTGCTCTTTATTAAGAAGAACTAATAGTTGGAAATAGATTCTGTATAATCTATAAGCTTTGAAGTAGTTTTATTACAGTTCCAAGCAGTTTGAACATAATCTTTCTTACTCCTGTACTCTTTTGTATAAATTTTAGCCATTTTTCATTCTTGGTCAATTTTAGGCTGTGTAAATCTGGGTTATTGATAATCTTATCTCATTTACTTTCCTACATTTAAACTCTCCTCCAGATGTAATTTTAGAACATATAGGTTTTCTATACTTTTGAGGAATTTCTAAATCTTAATTTGATTTAAAATCTTCTAAATATTCTACATTCCAACAGATTGTTGACTTAATTCGGTTTTGAAAACGCATTTAATCTTTTAAAACCAGTTCGTATTATTCGACTGTATGTATAAAGAGTATTATAAGAGTATTAACAGATATGAGATTGTGAGAAAGTTCTTAATAATAATATATAATACAAGGCAGCTCACACTTTCAATATTTTCAAAACACCCCAGAAATTGAAGTTTTTTAGTACGTACATTTTGCACAATCTTTAGAAAGCTCAACGAGTGCTCATCATTTTTAATAAAAATTGAAGTCATTCTAATCTATCTTAAATTACGAAGTTGTGCCCGATTTAAAGTTCCATTGTTTAGGCTTTAAAAGCCTAAGTTTACCAAAAGTTGCCAAAATTTTCCGCTTATGTCAAATCATTTGAGGAAAGCATGTAAGGACCTTCAGGATGATCTTATAGTCAAAATTGGCTTTGGCCCCGCCTGACTGCACCAGTCAAAATCTGGCCCACTGGGCAAGAAAAGATTGGCCATTCCTGCATTAGTGACTGTGTTTATTGTTTTCAATTTAATGGGTCTCGTGATTGCACTTCAACAATCTAACTTACTTGGTAATACAAAATTTGTATTTATCTCTTTACTAGTAAATAAATGTCCTCACTAAAGTTGTGGAATGTGGACGAGCTTAATGCGGTTACACTTTATTTGACTAGCACATTAATTAAAGATCCTTGCATGAACACTTAAGAAGACAAAAGCAACTGATTGAGCAAACCACTGGCGTGCCAAAGTGGGTGGCACTGCGGTGGCCCCTCTTAGAAATCTTAACTTTCAAAGGGACGTTCAAAACTGTGAACGAATAACGATAATTACGATGTGAACACCTCTTTTTGTTTAAACTTGTGCAAAAATGAGTATATACCTATTAAATTTAATGCAGGTTGAGAAGTGGTGTAATGACAAGGGACCATAATTTGAAGCTGACATTAGCTCTCTTAAAGTCTTGCAAACGTCACTGAAGAAAACTACCAAGAGCAGACAGAATGCCAGAGAAATATAGTTCACAAATAGCAAGAAACAATTCGGCAGTTGCGTTTTTTTTGTTCCTCTCAGTGCTTTTTAATCATCTGTAGACGCAATCTCCGCAGACCTCTCACTGTATTTTGTCTTGTTGTGGGTACGCTAGAGAAATTTATTAGTGGATTGATGATAGACAGAAGATAGAACTAAGTTACAACTCAATTATCTATTACCTGTCAAGTTATTGGTTCTCCCACGCCTATTATCAGACGCCACAAAGATACACAGCAGTAATCCAAAAGAGGAGAGAAAAGCAACTGTTCAAGATGCCTTATCTGATGATACCTTTACAGTTTGCAACAGTGCTACAATGTTAGCAAAGACAATCTTGCTACGGGTATTCAGTACTGTGGTAAAATGTGACAAAAATATTCTGGTAAGCACCAAGATTGGTTCTTGCGTTGCGATAATTTAGTCTTGATATTTAAAAAGTGTGGCATATTTAAAGAGGTATCGCGGTTCATATATTTTTCTTTTTAACAAAAAATGAAAGAAAGTTATTTTTGCTCTTATTTAAAATTGTCCTCCATTGTTTAGAAATTACACATTTACCTTTAATAAAATAGTAAAATAACAGAAAAGCCATTTACTGCATTTGCAATGGCACTGTACCATTTTGACCCCCTGATAATCGTTACGGAATATCTATCGTTTAAGCTTTCAGATTATGCACACAAATTTGAGGCTATTGTTATTTGAAAAGCAAAACAACGGTGGAACGACGTTCGGAGAAACATTGACCTGAGCTTTCAACAAAGTTTGCTTAGTTTCTTAAAAACCATCTAAACCAAACTGCCGCCTGTTCCTTATGTTTTCTTTCAATTTTGAGGAATTGTTGGTCACCTTTACTGAGAATTTTTGAAAGCAAATGTTGTCAAATGTGAACTACGTGCCTACAATATAGCTATTCATCTCTGCCTCCGCTTGCCTATTTTAAACTCAGCTTTTCACAGAGTGGCCAGCCACAACGCTGTTGGGTGACAAAGATGAAAAACTGTCACTATGAAAGTACAATGTCTATTAAAATGCATTTTGATTATAACTCACTTTGTACAACATACCAGACAAACTAATAACGACATCAATAAACTCCATCAGAGAATTTTTGTTAATCTGCCAAAAGTTCCCAGGTACTTAGACGTCTTACAATTCCTTTCACAAGTATAGTAATCCCTCCGTATAATGCAAATTCAAACTTTAAACTCTCTTTCTGGTGCATAAGAACACCAGAGATAGGTTTAAATGCAATAAATAAACACGGCGTTGAATCAGTTTAGTGTATTATCGGAAGTAACGATTGATAAAGAGTTTAAAAAGTTCTACAAATGATGATGGTTGTATACTCGTCTTCAAGAAGCACTTTTGCCCAGTTAATTTTAAGATATTTAAACAGTTCTCATGTTCTTCGTATTTTGGAAATTTCGATCTTTTCAATAGTTTTTGGTGTGAAATTATGACTACGAGTTCAGATGAGTAATAATATGAGAAAGCTTTATGACTGAGCCGTCACTTAAAAACTTTATTTGGCCTCTTTATTAAATATTATCTCTTGAACCATTAAAATGCTTTAAACTACATAGCTAATATGAATAACATTGCGATCCTGTCAAGGAATAGGTTAGAGTATAAATATGGTAAATAATAAAACAAAGCCCGTAACTATGCAAACTAAAGGCAGTCTCAATCAAAGACCCCTGATGAGCAGTGGGCTCGACATTGGAACTACCCTAAATAAACAGAAAAATCACCAAACAGGCTAACTAATAAATAAAGAACAGCTGAGGCGTCCAAGAGCAACGCCCCTCAATTTAAGCTACCGGGCAGAGAAGCAAGCCATAAAGCAGGCTCAACCGCCCAGTAGGACCGCCTCTTACGAACTATGGGAAGAACCTGCCATCAATGTGTCATCAATGAGAACAGATACAACACATGATCCTAGCCAAATGGACGAGATGCAAACTAAAGGCACTGTGTTTCTTTGTTTGTGTTTTGCGAAAGCGATAAACGGGAGCCCAAGGGTAAATTATGCCTCCCTTGACGTCACCTTAGCATCTATAGGAAATTCTTTAAAGCATGTGAAAGACGTAGGACATAAAAGTGAAGTTTTAAACTGAAGAATAGTGGCTTCTGGGCCAAGAGATCGTAGTCTTTGTTAACGTAAACGTTCGTGAATGAGTCCCACGATTGGCTATTATTATTATAATATACAAAATTCAACTCATGCCGGTAATATCAGAAATTCAATGACGTCAGCAGTACAGTTTGTATCTCATCATTCCTGTCTTAATTGTTGTTATTATGTTATATCTACCAGTGTCAATAATCGGTCTAATGCTGGAACTGATGCACGAGGGCGTGTTTCACATTTTAGCATTCACCCTCACCCTTCCCGTTTCCTTTAAAAATTGTGCCTTGCCCTCAACTAAAATTGCACAATAGATTTATAGTTACTATGGCTCTGTTGTATATCATAAATTTCTTAGTCACAGAATAAATTGTTTGAAAGGTTTTGAAAAGGGACGTAATGACGTAACAGTAAAATTTGAAAGGCGTGGCGTAGCTCTCGTTTCCCTAGCAGTGGCAAGTTTTTATTATTCGTCTCTTCTCAAATTGCGTAACTTGCACTAGGCTCTTGAGTGACGCGTGTAGCTGGAAGACTGGTTTTCCAGGGTCCAGTTACACAGCGCGGAGGCAGCCATCTTTAAACCATGTAGCGTTGGATATTGACCCTGACCGGAGAGGGAGATATTTGGGAATCTGGGAAGCGCATTTACAGGTTTTGCGGAATAATAATTAAAACAAAGACAAAATTTCTGTGCCATAAAACCAATGTAGAAGACGTGAATAACCCATTTTAACGCTATTAAAGATATATTTTGTTGAGAGCACCCCTTCTTGTCCGCTAATGGGAATGAACAGATAAAGCACACGCAAGCATAAAAACTTACCTTTGCTTGCTAGTTATTCCGAGTAAGGGTGAAATAATGACATTATTCAGTAAGTACTTAGCTAAAAAGGTGCGCAGTCTGAACGCTACCTTCATTTTCAATTTTGAGTTGGGTGCGAAGTGCTATTGTGTCAAAATAATGTCAAACAAAGATGGCCAATTTACAGAACCGAAGCTGGCTCGACTCCGGTCATATGAGGAAATTCTCTTAAAACGCTACAATTTGATTCAGATTTTTAAAAGTACCTTAACTTGGCAAAGCCATGATGGAACACTGGAAGTTAGTACTTGCCAGGTGCATGGAGAATACCTTAATTTCTTTTAGCAAGGATATGGATTTTTTTCGCAAAGTTAGGCCTACTGATATATATTGTCAAGTGGCTAATAATCATGGAGTCGGATGTCATAGAATGACCTTTAAAGTTAATTATGAAGACGCTCCATTAAACTTGGTAGAGTAAGAAGCACATCGATAAACACGACTTCAGACAAACTATAACTTTGTTCTTCTACCCTTCAACCTCTACACCGATTCCGGCATCATAACAAACTGTAATTAATTACTCAATATCTATATGTTTGACATTCACTAAAACTAGTTTGAGAAGCATTGCCAGCAAATACTGCCCTCCATTACACCAAAATACTTATACTATATCCTAAATAGCGGAAATGCAAACGTCAGAAACGCTTATGTCAGTCTTAGAGTCTCTAACAAGCATAAAATTGTGAGATGGAAAACAATTTTGACCTTAGTGGACTTTTTGAAAAAGGAAGTCAACACCATAGATACATTCACCCCTATGTTTTACATTCACTAAAACTAGTTTGAGAAGCATTGCCAGAAAATACTGCCCTCCATTACACCAAAATACTTACACTGTATTCTACGTAGCGGAAATGCAAACGTCAGAAACGTTTATGTCAGTCTTAGTGGCTTTGTACAAACATAAAATTGTGAGATGGAAAACAATTTTGACCTCAATGGACTTTTTGAAAAAGGAAGCCAACACCATAGATACATTCACCCCTATGTTTTACTTTCACTAAAACTAGTTTGAGAAGCATTGCCAGAAAATACTGCCCTCCATGACACCAAAATACTTATACTATATTCTAAATAGCGGATATTCAAACGTCAGAAACCTTTATGTCAGTCTTAGTAGATTCGTACAAGCATAAAATTGTGAGATGGAAAACAATGTTGACCTTAGTGGACTTTTTTATACTGCTCACAACATGGATTAACTATGTCCTCCTTATTATATTAATCTGTAATCAGAAATTACAACACTGGGGTCCACAGCTAGTTACACCTTCTATGCTTACTTTTCGCTAAACATGGATTCCCTTGCGAAATAGCCAATCAGCATCCAATGATTCCCGCCCAGTACCCAGGCTCCTAATCTACATAAATATGTTTCGTTGCCATGTCAATTCTATTGAATACTGCGGTTAAAGGGACTGGGTACACGGCGGGAAGGACAAGAATGCTGATTGGATATTTTTCGAAGGAGACGGTTGGCATTGCATACGAAGCTTATTCAACGTAAAGGAAGGAAGGCGAATAGAAGTCATGATATCTGAAAGCTTCATCAAATGCATTGTAATATTTGAATATTAACAAATTTGAGAGATGGGTTATCGACATTGCTACATGTATTTAGCGTGCTTTTTCAATTCCAAGGAAATTGTGGCTTGTTCATTGTATATTTCATCATGCGACAACGATTTTATACTGTCCTTCATGGCTATTTGAACTTAACCAATGGATAATGGAGTGTTGATTTCAGAAAATATTTTTATGTGAACATCATACTATGGCTATTTGCTACTAAGAAAGAAACGAAGACTTGCAAGAATTACCTTTAAGCATCTAACAAAGAAGAATAGCAAAGATGGGATAACGGACTAAAGATTAAAATATCGCTCCTCTCCGATGTAAAAAAACAATTTCCATACATGGCTATTTGAACGGTGTCAACTGAATAATATAATGTTGATTTCAGAAGGCTTGTTACTAATACCATTTACTGCCACCTAAGAAATGGTGACTTGCAGGTATTACGTTCAAACATTAAACGATGAAGAATGACAGCGGTGGACTCACAACGACGATGGAAGTGATGCGCCTCTCCTACGACAAAGACAATTGGGACTTTGTCAAATGAATAACGACATGTTGATTTCGATTAATTTGGTTCTTTAAACGACTGACATTGTGCGGTAATTGTTGTTACTATGAAAAGATTCATGGCTTGCAGTAATTTCAGTATTGAACATTGAAGAATGGCAAAGATGGAACCACAAGAAAGCAACGGATGGGAAGCGCCTCTCCGATGAATGGATGAAGAAGCAGTTTTCTTACAACCAGATGACGACTTCGCTGATTGCTTTATTATCTGAAACTGGACTGACACCTTTTTAAATCTGGCTAACATTGCGACATTCCAACTTTCATACCTTTAGTAAGTCATAGCTATGCGCCGAACACAATAATTACCTATCGACTAGTGAAATTGATGGATTGGAGCATGTTTTGCTTTGTGCATCCAAAAATGCACAAGAGTGATGTATGCATTACACGTATATGGTAAATAGAAGTCAAGCATTTTTTTAAAAGTGACTGAAAGATCCTGGGAAATTGTTCAACTTCACAATTTCTCAAAATTGCCTTAAATGTTGTTTTGTTACGTACACAATTTGCCCTGTAATCTGGTTTATCAATTGTTTAAAATTTTAGAGGAAGTGTTTCCAATTGGTTATGTTGATAATTGTTTATAGATGAATGTCTTTCAAACTGCTCTTTCTGAGCTTAAGATACAATACCCATACATCACTCTCTATAGTATCAGATGCAGACAGGAAATCATGTAATCGATTTTAAGACATTGTTCGATTCTCTAGTGTTCTTGTCTTACCGTTTAGGTAATTTGTATGTCTGCAATGTATTTTTACAGGTTTTTGTTAAGTATTATATTCCGAATTCTCCCACGTTGGGAGACAGGTTGTGCTCAGATGGAGAACTTCTTGCATCTTAGGTTAAGAATATAGGTGCGCGATAGTTTTCTCTTCCTTTAGACATTCAGCCTTGCTTATTTTATGTGTTCTTCTGCTTAGTGTGCTTTAGTATGCTTCCATGGGATGTGTTGTCATCATTTGTATCTCTATTTTTTATTTCATCTCGATCCTTTTTATTATTTCTTCTACCTTTTTCCTTTCTTTCCTTTTCCTTTTTTCTTCTATATTTCATTTCTTTGCTTCTATTTCTTTTTATTGACGTAATTCCCTTTGACTCACCTTTATTCACCTAATTTCTCTTAAGGATCCATCGCCTCCTTTCTCTCTCTCTTAAATACTTTCAGTCATCACTTCCTTTCAAAGCGTCTTCTCATTAATCTAGCAAGTATGAATTTGGCAGTGAGACAATGCACGATCACTCCAGCAAGTTTATCGAAAGCCTATACTTCCTTTAACAATAATGAAAAGCTGTATATGAAGTGTATCCAAGTTTCATTGGTTTACTGTCGCGCTTGCACGAACAAATTTCATTCGCTTTCATTGTCTACGTTTATTAAAGCCTTATCGGCGTCAGTCCGAAATCTGGCAAAGGGACTTTTTTTATTCTCAATATAAAGCTGGGTTAAATTCCAGTCTCTAACATCCAGGGCTTTCAAAATGAGTGACAATGTCTACCAGCTGATTCCTTATAAATTGAACCTTTCCAAAAAGAAGTGAACATCGATAGTGGACCAATTAACCTGCGCATTTGCAATATAAAGATGCTTAGAATAGTGCAAATTAAATAGTATTTAGCATTGGGTGTTGACTCCAACACTTAGCGACAGATGGTCAAGGTAGGCAGACAGTAGCAGGTATAGTCTTTTAGTAGGAGGGAAGATTATCTCAGCTGGAAAGATAGTAGATGGTAAGGTGGAGGAGTAGGTGTATGTAGGTTGAAGGGAGTAGGCGGGCAGACGCAGCTTGCAAGATGTAGATTGATAGGTTAAGGAAAGTAGAGATGAGCAGGTTAAGGCAGATAGGTAAAAGTAGATTAATTGGGTGTAAGTTGATAGATAGGCGTGTGTAAGTAAGTAAGAAATTGTAGACAAGGATGAGTAGATGATAGTTAGAATTAGGGAAGGGTACAAGTGGTGGTGGGTACAGGTAGGAGTAGGCTAGTAAATAGATAGTGGGAGTTTAGATAGGTATAGGTAAGTAGTCAGGACTAGGTAGGTAAGGGCAGTTAGATAGGCATAGGTAGTTACAAGTAGTTATATAGGTAGATAGGTGTCATTAGGTAGGCAGGTAGAAGTAGTTACATAGGTAAGGGTAGTTATGTAGGAGTAGGTAGGGATATGTAGATAGGTATAGGTAAGTAGGGATAGTTAGTTAGATAAGTAGTTAGGAGTAGTAAGATAGGTAGTTACAGGTAAGGGTAGTTAGGTAGATAGAAGTATTTAGGTAGGTTGGGGTAGGTAGGTAGGGATAGCAGGTAGTTGTAGGGACAGTTAGTTGTGTAGAGGTAGATAGGTGTAGGTAGGTAGCAGTAGGTAGGTAGATAAGTAGAGTTAGGTAGATAGGTAGGGGTAAGTAGGCAGCAGTATTTAGGTCATTCGGGTTGTTAGGTAGAGGTAGATAGGGGTATGTAGGTAGGAGTACCTTGGTATGTAAAAGTAGATAGGTAAATTGGGGTAGGTAAGTAGTTAGAAGTAGGTAGATAGGAGTAGTTAGGCAGGTAGTTAGAGGTAGGTAGGGAAGAGTAGGTAGGTAGAAGTCGTCAGATATGGGCAGGTAGATGTACGTAGATGAGGTTGAGCAAACAGCTTTGATTCGTCATTTATCTCTAACTCTGTACCCAGACTTCCATCTTCTTTTACTCTGTCAGATGTAAATCATCTAGCTAGAAGTGTAGTGTTAAATAAAGGTTTGCGTTCATTGGATAAAACACGGCATATCATGATACTATCTTATCCATCATTCGACTGTCTCAACTGTTATAGTGATATCAGAGACACCAAATCAAAGTGAGGACTAGAGACAACAAACAGGTTTGCTTTCTATGCTAGGGGGACGGGTTCAATTCCCCAAAGGGCCATTGATAACGAGTGGAGATGTATACGGTCTGAAAGTGGCCTAAGCTACAAAGAAAGTCTTATATATATGGCTACCGCCCTGGCCCCTGTCGTGGCGCAAACCGATAAAAAAGTTATTCCAGTTTATCTTAAGTGAGGATTGCACACCTTTGACAATTAAGATTTGACAAGGGACGTTTCCATTTTCTTTTAAGTTTCAGTGTCTTCTTTGTTCTCATTGGCAGAGAAACATTACTTAGCACAAAAGGGATGTACGGTAGTAATGACGTATTCAAAGGGAAATTGAGCAGGCAAATAGGCAAATGGTAGGTCATCTCTGTTGCTGGTGATTAATGGTTACTGGTACAACCGTCGACCCCTTGATCCAGGCCTATAAAGTGGATAAAAAGCCATCTTTGTATGACTTTATAAATTCAAATATTTGACTTTGCTAATAGTTGGCACTTTCTGGAACTAGAATATCAATAACATAGAGAGGATTTATATCTTTTTATATTAAAACATGTTAAGAACTTTTAACTGCTTCTCCTCAAATATCTAAGAACATTTTAAAACCTGCTAAAACGCACTGTGATGTTTCCAATGAATTCAGTTAATGTTTCTGTGGTTTTTATGAATTCTGTGGATTTCACGGTACTACCCATAGACTTTTTAATAACTCTTCATAGTAGAATAAAAATAAGTCTGTCAGCAGATCTAATTAAGTGTAAAACATCCATGAAAATTCTGCAGCAGCTGTCCGATTTTAATGTTTGGGCTAAAAAAAGTAAATTTTGTAATGTTAAGTGGGTCATACACGGCCTACGAGACTCTGGTTGGCCACTACTAATTTAAGCCTTCGGGACAGCATTTGTCAACCTCGAAATAAAAGTTTTGAAATAAAACGATGTCAACAGTAACCTTGAGTAGCAGTTACTTAAATCGACAGCCCTAGGAGCCTCTAGCATGTAACAGTCAGCTGCAACAAACATATTCATAAAACGATATTGTTTTGCACCTTCTCGGCTCATCTTTAGATTTGGGTACCCAACGATGAGTGCAGTTGTAGGCAACACAGCAAATTGTCATAGTTGAATACTTATGATTAGTAACTATTAAAAGCTTAATGAAGAAAGCAGTGCTCTCGGGGTCAGATCTTTCACAGCTTGAACTTTCGCGCTTTTTTTCTTCCTACAGTGTGCTACCATTATGGATTTTTAAAATGGTCACGTCTTTTCATTGGATCGATCTCTCAAGCTTAATTCCTCCATGGCAACAACCCGAAGCATTGCTGAGTTACCTCAACTTCAAGTGAATTGTGAACATTCGAGTCGGAGCATTATTGAGCTAAAGCGGCTGAGAAGTTTTGGTTTTCACCGTACGCGCCCAACAAAATCTACGTCACAAGGGACAACGAAGCTAATATCGTTGTTGCTGTTTCCCATGATATCCTGCCCAAAGAACAATGTGATGGCGCGTAGCAAAAGCAAAATGGCAGACGAAGCCACCACAGGGTTTGTTAACAAAGTATGTTAGAAGGTTGTAGTGGCTATTCTTGAAATTTTACGAGCCTGACATGGCAAATGTTTTAATGAAGTTAATAAAGCCACACATAGTTTAATCTTGAGACGACAATTTTGGGAGAGGCGTAGATGAAAATCTACAAGAATCCTAAAGAAGAAGAAAGTTATTATGTCAACTCTATTGGCGTCTGCAATATTTAACACACGACAGAGATCAAAGTTGTACTGAAGTTCATCTGTTCGTCGCCCTACGCAACAAACGGGTTATTGACGTATGCTACATATCTAAACAACCACGAAAGCCTTTCTGACGGTATGTCGAACTAAACAAAATTACCTGGTAACTGCAAAGAACAGCTTAACCCAGTAGTAAAAGGCTCAGTGTACCATACGAGTAATCCGGTGTAGATATCCCAGCACAGCAATGACAATCTAATTTTTGAGAGCAACTGCATCTGTCCAACACGGAAGCTGGCCTTTTTGCAACTTCAAACGATAGTCACAGTTACTGAAGGCCCTAAAGGCATCTACAGGCCTATTTTACCTACATCTTGGCCATTATTAAATGATTAACTTGAACTAGAGCCCCTCTGGTACCCACTTCAGTTCGACATTGGTTTCCTGCTACGCTTTCAAGGATTCTCAAGTTTCATGCACGTCAACATTGACAGTTCGCAAAGCTGAAATATGCGCGCCATTTGGTTCTGTAAACAATGAAGCGTGTTTTGGCGCTTTCCTTTTGCGTCACATGCCGTAGGCAAAAGCCAAAACGAGGCAATCATGTTGGCGCCCTACTGCAATTTTAACGGCTTTTTACAGGCTTTTACAGAAAGTGCGGACAACATACGACAGACAGAATGGACGGAGGCATATCAGTAAGTGTAGTCACAAAATCAAAAAAATTCTGACCACTGGAGGTACACTTAAAATTAGTCTTGAGAAATTGCCAAAATTCAACAACGGGATTTCGGACCTTGGGGAAATATTTAAAACTAACAATTTGGGAAGGACTCTTAGAGGTGCAAGGGCGGCGGCACAAAATCAAAACTGAAGGTTTAATCAAAATTATGAGCAAATAATAAATAATTGAGAAAGTCACAATTACTACACCAACCCTTTTAAATGACTTCCTGTTGGTGTTAAATTTCCAGAAAATAAGGTCCCTGGTGGTGGCATATTTTCTATTTCTCGCTATGTAAATCGCTATACCAGAACGGACTGACCTGGCAAAGACTGACTAAGAATAAATGACTGGGGGGATATTTCTCGGAGGGTTAATGTCCAGGGGGATATTTTCAAGGGGGTTAATATCCGGGGGATATTGTCCGAGGGGTTAATGTCCTAGAACCCTAATTCTGACGACGGAGAATCTGATCACATCAGTGTTCTGGACACAGCATATTCGTCCCCATTTCTTTTTTGAAAGATCAGTTGCGCATCATTTGACCTCGTTTTCGATTTTACTCCGATGCCATCGCAAGGAGAGTGAAGCTTTTCTGTTCCCCCCCCCCCCCCCCAAAAAAAATGCAAAACTTGAAGCTGAGTGTGAGGAGTTGTTGTAAATTTGGTTTGAATATTGAGTAAGGTAAGGGATTTGACTTTCTAAAAGAAAAGCATTTTAACAGGGCATTGAAATGGCACAGCAAAGGAGTGGATTGAAATGCATTACTGACAATAACATGTGTATGACTGACACATTTCCTGCCTTTCATATTCTTGAAAGATGTGTTTACAACTGGTAATTTTTCAAACCAAATATTTTTGTTCAGAGAGAGTACTTAATATATCATTTCCCCTCTGTAATAGACAAGGCAGACAAGAAATTGATTCTTAAGACAAAGGTAAGTCCTTTCTATACAAAGAGCGAAGATAAAACATGAGTCAAACAGTTCTGCACTTTGAGGGTATTCTGCTACCATCCTTGTATAACTTATTAACAATCATAAAATTCACTTACTGAAGACCTTTACAAGAACAGTTGAATATATGCATTAATTATATAATAACTAATAAGAGATAGGAGAGAGAAAGGAGGGATAGAGCTTTCATTGACATTAAAAGAAAAGGTCAGTTTGGGCAAATCAGACTATCTTTGCACAGAGTCTTGGGCCGTAAAGAAGATGAGATGAATTAGGTGAAATCTGAGTCTGGGAATAGATGAGAACAATTAGTAGCATGTAGACAAGAATTAGAAAATGGAGAGCCAGAATATTGAATCACTGGTAAACTCCAGAGAGCTCCGATAAACATCTGTGGAATATTTGTATCATCTGACCTTAATATGTTTCTGTACAAAAGAAATACCTAAACTGTAGACTTCAGCTTCGCACAGTGGCAAAAACACTCTGTCTTTAAACTGATAAAAGATAAGGTAGGGGAAGTGTGTAGTGGAAGACATGGAAAATGTTGTTATAAGGATTATTAAAAGGGAAAAGGTTGAGCAAGTTATGTAGTGTAACATATGTAGGTGAACAACAGTAAATGACAAAAAACAATCAAAGACAATTTGACAGTTGTAGATGACAGTTTGAAACATTTTCTATGAGAGCAAGAATTGATGTAACTACAATGATTACTGTTTTTACAATTGAGTAATATATACATAGTTCACACAACTTTCCATTTAAATATCTGAATGTAGAGCAAATAATAAACATAAGCAAGTGTTGACATAAGACTCTTCTGACACTCAACAACAAGAAATGGTTGAATAGGGAAAAAAGCATGTAAGAGAAGACCCTAGTGAATGTGAATGATAGTAAGAGGGAAAGGTAACTAACTGAATTATTCCTGTCAAATTTGAATATAAAGTGAATACTCTGATGATCTGAATTAAGGTAATTTCAAAATGTTTGTACATGCACATGGAAAATAATAAAACTTCTACTTTGAAGTTTAAAATCAAGTATAAATAGTTAAAAGGGTATAAGGCATACCTGCAATGGTGTGCCCTTGATACTTTAATACATTCACACTTTGTGCAGCGAACTACTACATCTCCTGCTTTCAGTCCAAGTGACCGGATATTACTCTCTGTAAAGTTTCCCCTTGGAATTGTACCCTGATCATAAACAACAACACAGTAATTAATATGTAAGTTTTCATGCAACTGTCTAAGTACTTGGAAAGATTTTTGCTACACATTAGCTAAACTGAAAGCCACTTATTGGCATGTGTAACTATATACCACATATTAAACTATCAAATATTTACAGTGAATAAGTATTAATTGGTATTATAAAATTTTATTCAGAACACCTCCTCCCATGATATGCAACTATAAGCATTAATGCATTTCCATAAATTTTTACTGCCATTTTCCATCACATCAACAGCATGAAGGAACTCTTATTTGCCAAATACATACTGTAATGGCCATGAAAATTAGCAATAGTCCAGTTTATGCACAGCTATTGTCATGGGCACTTAAGTTTTTTCTTGTGCTTACAGAAGATAAAATATTGGCACCATATCTTGGATGCTTAATGCTATATTTTGATTATAATGTTTTGGTTGGTTCTTATCACAATTGTATGCCAGCATACAGTTTAATGGTGAAATTTATACTTAAATTGTGCAATCAAGTTACCAATGAAATATTCACTTGCAAGTACATAAGGCATGATTGATATTTCAACCTGTGACATGCAGCCTTATGCTTTACCAAGGAGTGTTTGTCTTCATTCGCTACAAATGTATTTTATTACATTCAACAATATTGGTGAAACAGGGCATTCATATAACTATGCACAACAGATATGCTGCCATTTTGAAGTACAAAATAATTACATACACGTCAAAGTTGGGGTCCATATATAACCTGATTTAAGGGTATCCAGGTTCTCTACCTGTAGATTGCAAAGTTAAACATTTCCTCAATATATAAAATTGGCCACATTTTTAAAACAAATTTCTTTTGTAAGATATCCCATAATGCAATGGAATATACCATGTTCCTTAAACTGGTGTACATGATGTACATATGGTACCTTTGTGTGATCCAAACATAACTATGTACACACTTCCACTGGTAAACACATAAAGCCCTTAACACCTCCTAATGTTTCAGCCTTACACCAAAGTTGTGACAAACATTTCACTCCTGTTTGTTTAGAAAATAGTATACGGAAGCACAAAACTTATATGTATACATGAAAGTAATGTCTTTGGAGGCTTAACTTATCAAAAACAATACACAGCTCTCTCAGATCCTTGACTGTTGATCATTTATTATTCATAATCACATGATGACAGTATACATATTTAAGTATCTTTTTAGTTCATTTTGGACACTTTGAATGGTTGGTGTTCAATACTGGAGATTGTGATACATACATATGCATATGCAACAGACAGCCACAGGCATATCTTAGAGCATGTACCTCATACATAGCATCCATCAAAAATTTACACAACCTCAGACTATGATCAACCAAGTATATACTGTATAATTATTTCAAAAACATATTTATGCTGTCTGACTGGTTACTTGATAGAACATCTACGGTTGGTGATAATCATTATCATCATATCATCACTGTACTTCATAAACAGTTGCATTCTTTGTATTCCAGAACACTTTAAGATAAATCAACTACACATACTGTTGTGTCCTGCTAATATAAACTTAGATAATCATCTTGTATATAGTATCTTCTTTTACAGATCTTTTGCTACCACAAATTTTCTCATCAACCGTCAATTTCTAAGAAATATTGTATTTTGCGTTTATAAGTAGGCCTATATAATGTTTATAAGTGTATCATGTACTTGTAACTTTTCCAATAGCTATATAAATCTTCAATAGTGTGTTCTGGCAACTGCATACAGTACGAGATAACAAGCAAATTTCCCGGCTGTTCGAACATATTGATGAATACCATAAATCGCACTGGTCTCCTACATAAATTTTTAAGTTACCGGAAAGGATCTAGATTAGGCCTATTGTAGATAGCATCTTTATAAAGGACAGCTCTCAGAGTAACCCAAATAAAGCAAACATTTAATGGATCTATGCTTAATACAGACGAAGTAATGGAAAGTCCATTAACGTCTCCAGCTTGTGGCAATTAAAAGCAATTAATGTTCCCGCCAACACAGTATATCCATCCATGGCAACGAACGAAATGATTGAAGACATTGGCATTAACACAAACTAATTTACGTCGTTGTAAGACCATAACACTCCTTTACATTATAACTTCCTCTACAACATATTGGTTTATTTCAGTACCACAGAGGAAAATAAACAACCACAGCGGTGCAGCCGATGTATATCTTGGATATCAAAACAAACTCTGTTTACTGCACCGAAATTGATGGATTCTTTTCAAGTAAACAAAACAAACCTTGACCATGCATTAAGACAGTTTTCTTAGGCCTATTAACTTATCTAATCTACGATACGATATGATTGGTTGTAGAGCCTCAACGTCGTTCCCATATCACAAAATCAAAAAACAGACTGATATTTTACACTAAAAATACAATTTAGCATTGCACCGGTACTCACCGGATCTGTTGTCATTGCTCTCAAATGTGCTACTACAGCCAGAAATGCAAGTATGGTAAACACAAAAACATGCAAATATCCCCAGCCTGATAATGGAAATTCCGGGAGAAGTATAACACATACTACAACAAATTCTGCAAATCCAATTAAAAAGTAGGTTATTCCCGCACAAGTTATGCCAAGTCCATCCCAGACAAACCAAGACGAAGAACAGTTCCACCTAACTTTCGCCATATCGTTCTCCTCTGGTACAATCCTTTCTTCGGCCTGGAGGATGTTTGGTGAGTTTTGAGTTGGTTCCACCGTAACAGCTCCCAGTATCCGCTCCACTGGAATTATCTCAGTAGTCATTGCAATTCTCTAGTCAGTTTCGAAATCTTCCATTTATCTGCCATTTTGCTCTTTGGTGATTCAGAAACAATTTGTGAACGGGAGCCTGGAAACCAATGTTGCTGATTGTGTTGTTTCGAAATCAATTTGAAGAATCTCATGTCGAAGAATCAACAAAGAGAACAAATATGCAGAAGGTTGAGTGCATACGAAGAGAACCGCTGTTCAATCACTATATGTTTTTTAGCTAAAACTGTAAATGAAACTAAATCCAATATCAGACGTCTGAAACAGGTTACAAGAACTGGAGGTCAAATATAGGTTACTATTGATTTTACATTTACACTTACAAACACGTTCGACTTGTAAGTTCGCGTTAGTTGCAATTATTTTTGTTTCAGCTACCGGCCATGCATGAATCTATTCTCTACAATGAGATTCGTTGAGGTCGGCTGTTCATAGTCTAAATGTAAGTCTGTCGCTCAAATGGTCTCGTCCATATCACCATTCCCTTAGGAAGGGGACAACATTTAATCCCTTTGGACTTTTATGGTCAAATGAAGGGTGGCTAATCATAAAAGAGTGTATAGCTGCAGACTGGGAATGAGTAAATACCGAACTGTAAACCTCGCCATTGCTACTCTGAAAGGAAATCAAAGTTTGGTACTGTCGTGCAAAGAAACTTGTTATCCATTTCCTTCAATCACTAATGATAGTTCTTTAAATGCAGTCTTTCATCGAATTAGTTGATTCCATTTATGAGAGAGTTTACCATGATAGGAATCGCAAACTTTATCAAATCTGCCTTTTGAAAGCTACTTTCCCCATAGTCAGGCTAACGATACACAACACACAAATAAGGAATGTAGAAGAAAATTTCCACTTGCCACAACACAACACTCACACAAACAACATATCAAACTCATTTACAGATATGGCTGCAAACACTATAACAAGAAGCAAAGCCAACAAAATAGCACCGCAAATCGTGCTACCAACATCGATAATAACAAACAAATAAAATATCCATTTCATCAAAACCTATAATAATGAGGATGGGAGAGATATATATCGAAATAAACGCATCTTTGATAAATTTGCGACTCATGTCGTGATAAACTCTCCCATCAGTAAAATGTGTAACGTGTTTAAACAACCAATCGTGTGACATTGATACCCAGACCTCCAATAGGAGATACTGATTCACATTACAAAACTCTATCCCTTTTGAAAATAATCACTAGAAGTACATTGTTTGCTTAGTACTCGACAAGACAATCATGTCATTAAACTTAGCTAGTTCCCCTTAGCTGCTAAAATCTATAATGGGTTACTTTGACGAGAACACCTGTTCCATGGAACAATTCGTTTATCATTACGCGATAGGCTTGTGGTATCTAGTAGATCTTTGACATCTGAAGCTTTGAAATGAAAGAAAAGGATCTTCAGACTGGTGGGAATCATCTTGATGCTAGGTACAAAGAGCGCTGTTTAGGTGCACCGTTCGCATAGAGAACATCTGTTGAACGAATGAGTGTATTCAGACGAGACATAAACTCTAGCAGTCGTCTTTTATTGTCGAAACGGAATTAGTGATTCTATTTCATTCATGGGTCAAATAATATGCACCATCTTGTCATCGAGATTAATGATATTAGTGCATATATCATGGTAAATACCACCGATAGTGCGCAGTTGGTAGGGGAAATATTACAGTATTGCACTGTCCGTACACAATAACTTTGGTTGTCATTTTGATTCTGATTCACATCATTTGTAAAGCTCCGAATCAGAACCAGTTCAGGGCCGGATTAAATATATGAAGTCCCTTAGGAGGATCATCATTGGAAGTCCTTGTCCTACTTTGGACTTACTTGTAACCAAGACTCCATTTGAAAACTATCATCTAGCATGTATGGATTAATGTACATGAGTACTGGGCTCTAGACTAGCAGACCTTTTTAAAGTATGCACTTGGGCCTTCGCAGTTCGCACTTCAATTTATAGATTCCGTAGTCTAATGTCAATTGCTGTGTGGCACCTTAACAATAGTAAATACATGCAAATTTTTATTTAAGGTTAACAGCCGATATAATTTTAGGCGATCAGTTCAAAAGTTTCAGTCAATATGCTACATAAAAAATGGCCAGGCAAATGCCCAGTTGGCCTCCGTTAAATCCGGCTTTGACTAGTATAGTTTGCGACAGCATCGCAATAACTAGAATGGGACCCAAAAGTAGTGACAGCAGGTTCGCATTTGATTAAAAGCAGTTTTTAGACTTGTTTGCCTCTTATAGTGGGTAAAACTAATTAATGTTGTTAATCATAGTGCAAAACTGTATGTGGATGTTGCACGGAATACAAAATACAAAATGATCAGGGGACTGTCATAACTATGAGTGGCAAACTTTTCTTAGCCTAAATTTAACCTGCAAATGCAAGTGACACATACTAAACAACGGGAATCTGACGCAGTTTCCTACCACTCATGTTCTAGGTGTAAGTGACACATACTAAGTCAAGGGGGCCAACCAATGAGCGTACCTCTACGCCAATATGAATTGTGGTGGGCTGGTGAATGTTTTTAGTGTCGATTGTTCCATTTATTTATAATCGTTACAAATATAGTAAATAAGATTATACTTCAATGATTAGAACCGGAAAGTCCGTGGTGTCAACCACTGAGCGTATCTCTGCGTCATTATGCAGTGTGATGGGCAGGTGAATATGTTTAGTACCTTTTCTCTATCTTAGTTGTTGTTATTATAAAGACAGTAAAAAAGTATTGTACTTCAATGCTTGAAGCCCGAACTTTAATAGGGGCAACGAATGAGTGTACCTCTACCCCATTATGAATTGTGATGGGCGTGTGAATGTTTTTGGTGTCGTTGGTTTAATTTAGTTATAATCAATATAAAGATAGTAAATAATATTGTACTGCAATGATTGGAGCCCGTAAGTCAATAGGGGCAACCAATGGGCATACCTCTACGCCATTATGAATTATGATGGGCTAGAGAATTTTGTTAGTGTCGTTTGTTTAATTTAGTTATAATCAATATAAAGAGAGTAAATAAGATTGTACTGCAGTGATTGGAGCCCGAAAGTCAATAGGGGTAACCAGTGAGCCTCCCTCTACCCCATTATGAATTGTGATGGGCTGGTGAATGTTTTTAGTGTCGTTTGTTCAATTTACTTATAATCGATATAAAGATAGTAAATAAGATTGTACTTCAATGATTAGAACGGGACAGTCTGTGGTGTCAACCACTGAGCGTACCTCTGCGTCATTATGCAGTGTGATGGGCAGGTGAATATTTTTAGTGCCATTTGCTTTTTTTAGTTATTGTTATTATAAAGACAGTAAAAAAATATTGTTCTGCAATGATTGGAACCCGACATTCAATAGAGGTAAACAATGTGCGTACCTCAACGCCATTATGAATTGTGATGGGCGGGTGAATGTTTTTAGTGTCGTTTGTTCAATTTAGTTATATAATCGATATAAAGATAGTAAATAAGATTCTACTGCAATGATTGGAGCCCGAAAGTCAATAGGGGCAACCAATGGGCGTATCTCTACGCCATTATGAATTGTGATGGGCTAGAGAACTTTGTTAGTGTCGCTTGGTTACATTAGTTATAATCAATATAAAGATAGTAATTAAGATTGTACTGCAATGATTGGAGCCCGAAAGTCAATAGGGGTAACCAGTGAGCCTACCTCTACCCCTTTATGAATTGTGATAAGATGATAAATATTTTTAGTCTCGTTGGTTTGATTTAGTTAATGTATAAATGTTGAAAAAAGATAGTACTGCAATGGATAGAACGGAACAGTCAACACAGTCAACAAATGAGCCTTTTTGTAGGTCATTATGCAGTGCGATGTGATGGTGAATATTATCAGTGTCGTTTGTTTATTTTAGTTATAGTTAATGCATAGATGGTGCAAAAAGTATGGATTGTAATGGATAGAACCGAACAGTCAACACAATCAAGCAATAAGCCTTCCTCTACCTCATTATCCACTGTGACGGGATGGTGAATATGATTTGGTGTTGTTTGTTTACATGGCTTAAATTTCACATAAAGATAATTCAAAAAGTTTGTACGGCAATGAATAGAACCGAACCGTCAACACAGTCAACCAATGGGCGTACCTGTACGTCCTTATCCAGTGTGATTGGATGCTGAATATTCTTAGTGTAGTTTGTATGATATAGTTATTGTTAATGTATAGATTGTGCAAAGAGATTGTACTGCTTTGGATAGAACGGAACAGTCAACACAGCCAACCAATGAGCGTACCTCCACGTCATTATGCAGTAAGACGGGATGGTGAATGTTATTAGTGTCTTTTGCTTGATTTACTTATAGTTAATGTATAGATGGTGAAAAATGATTGTACTGCAATGGATAGATCCGAACATTTAATAGAGTCAACCAATGAGCCTTCCTCTACGTCATTATGCAGTGTAATGGTATGGTTAATATGATCAGTGTTGTTTGATTAAATTAGTTATATTTGATATAAAGATAATTAAAAAGGTTTTTACGGCAATGGAAAGAACCGAGCAGTCAATAGAGTCAAACAATGAGCGCACCTCTACGTCATTATGCAGTGTGATGTGATGGTAAATATCATTAGTATCGTTTGTTTAATTTAGTTGTAGTTATAGTATAGATGGTAAAGGAAGATTGTACTGCAACGGATAGAACCGAACAGTCAATAAAGTCAACCAATGAGCGTACATCTACGTCGTTATGCCGTGTGATGGGATGGTGCAAAGTGCAAAATGATTTTACTGGAATGGATAGAACCAAACAGTCAACACAGTCAACAAATGAGCCTTGCTCTACCTTTTTTATGCAGTGTGATGTGACTGTGGATAATATTAGTCTCGCGTTTTTAACTTAGTTATAGTTAGTGTATAGATGGTGGAAAAAGATTGTACTGCAATGGATAGAACAGAACAGTCAATAGAGTCAAACAATGAGCGTACCTCTACGTCATTATACAGTGTGATGGGATGTTTGATATTATTAGTGTCGTTTGTTTGAGTTGGCTACACTTTGTATATAGATAATGAAAGAGATTGTACTGCAATGGATGGAACCGAACAGTCAATAGAGTCAACCAATGAGCGTACCTCTACGTCGTTATGCCGTGTGATGGAATGGTACATATTCTTAGTGTCGTTTGTTTAATTTAGTTATAGTTAAAGTATAGATTGTGCAAAACATTGTACTGCAATGGATAGAACCGACCAGTCAGTAAAGACAACCAATGAAACTTCCTTTACCTCATTCTCCGGTGTTTCATACCAGTCCCCCTGATAAGCAGCTTGGACTCAATTTTACCTCAACTTTACCTCACCCTCCAGTGTGCTGTGACGGTGAATATTATTAGTCTCGTTTTTTTAATTTAGTTATAGTTAATGTACAGATGGTGGAAAAAGATTCTACTGCAATGGATAGAACCGAACAGTCAATAAAGTCGACCAATGAGCGTACCTCTAGGTCATTGTGGAGTGTGACGGAATGGTAAATTTTATAAGTATCGATTGTTTAAGTTTGTTACATTTTATATATAGATAATGAAAAAAGATTGTACTGCAATGGATAGAACCCAAGAGTCAATAAGGTCAACCAATGAGCGTACCTCTAGCTCATTATGCAGTGTGATTGGATGGCTGATATTATAAGTGTCGTTTTCTTAAGTTGGTTTCATTTTATATATAGATAACGAAAGATATTGTACTGCAATGGATAGAACCGAACAGTCAATAAAGTCAGCCAATGAGCGTACCTACACGTCGTTATGCCGTGTGAAGGGATGGTAAAAATTCTTAGTGTCGTTTGTTTAATTTAGTGATAGTGACAGTCTAGATTTTGCATAAAGATTGTACTTCAATGGATAGAACCGAACAGTCAACACAATCAACCAATGAGCCTTCCTCTACCTTACTATGCAG
>JAAAKM020006971.1:103939353-103953328 GCA_010016025.2 Alatinidae sp. Z8VKAUB7J3 | reverse complement strand
TTTCTTTAATTTAGTTATAGTTAGTGTATAGATGGTGGGAAAAGATTGTACTTCAATGGATAGAACCGAACAGTCAACACAATCAACCAATGAGCCTTCCTCTACCTTACTATGCAGTGTGATCTTACTGTGGATAATATCAGTCTCTTTTCTTTAATTTAGTTATAGTTAGTGTATAGATGGTGGGAAAAGATTGTACTTCAATGGATAGAACCGAACAGTCAATGGAGTCAACCAATGACCTTACCTCCAGGTCATTTTGCAGTTTGATGGGCTGGTTAATATTATAAGTGTCCTTTGTTTAAGTTGGTTAAATTTTATATATAGATAATGAAAGAGATTGTACTGCAATGGATAACACCGAACAGTTAATAAAGTCAACCAATGAGCGTACCTCTAGGTCATTGTGGAGTGTGATGGAATGGTAAATTTTATAGATGTCGTTTGTTTAAGTCGGTTACATTATATACATAGATAATGAAAGAAGATTGTACTGCAATTGGTAGAATGGAACAGTCAATAAAATCAACCAATGAGCGTACCTTTATGTCATTATGCAGTGTGATGGGATGGTTAATAGAAGTGTCGTTTCCTTAAGTTGGTTATAGTTAATGTATTAATAATGAAAGAGATTGTACTGCAATTGATAGAACCGACCATTAATAAGAGTCAACCAATCAGCGTGCCTCTATGTCATTATGCAGCGTGATGGCATGGTGAATATTATCAGTGTCGTATGTTTTATTTAGTTATAGTTAGTGTATAGATCGTGGGAAAAGATTGTACTTAAATGGATAGGACCGAACAGTCAATATAGTCAACCAATGAGCTTACCTCTAGCTTATTATGCAGTGCGATTGGATGGTTGATATTTTAAGTGTCGTGTTTTTAAGTTGCTTACATCTTATATATATATAATGAAAGAGATTGTACTGCAAGGGATAGAACCGAAAAGTCAATCAACTCCACCAATGAGCGTACCTCTAGCTCATTATGCAGTGTGATTGGATGGTTAATATTATAAGTGTCGTTTTCTTAAGTTGGTTACACTTTATATATAGATAATGAAAGAGATTGTACTGATATGGATAGAACCGAAAAGTCAATTAAGCCAACCAATGAGCTTTCCTCTAGCTCATTATGCAGTGCGATTGGATGGTTGATATTTTAAGTGTCGTGTTTTTAAGTTGCTTACATCTTATATATATAATGAAAGAGATTGTACTGCAATGGATAGAACCTAACAGTCAATAATGTCAGGCAATGAGCGTACCTCCACGTCGTTATGCCGTGTGATGGGATGGTAAATAGTCTTAATGACGTTTGTTTAATTTAGTTATAGTGACAGGCTAGATTGTGCAAAATCATTGTACTGCAATGGATAGAACCGAGCAGCCAACACAGTCAACCAATGAGCCTTCCTCTACCTCATTAAGCAGTGTGATGTGACGGTGGATATCATTAATCTCGATATGTTTATTTAGTTATAGTTAGTGTATAGATGGTGGAAAAAGATTGTAGTGCAAGGGAAAAAACCGAACATTCAATAGCGTCAACGAATGAGCGTACCTGTACGTCATTATTCAGTGTGATGGGATGGTTAATATAAGTGTCGCTTCTTTAAGTTGTTAATGTAGAGATAATGAAAGAGATTGTACTGATATGGATAGAACCGAACAGTCAATAAAGTCAACCCATGAGCGTACCTGTACGTCGTTATGTCGTATGATGGGATGGTAAATATTCTTAGTGTCGTTTGTTTAATTTAATTATCGTTAAAGTATAAATTGTGCAAATTGGTGGTACTGCAATGTATGGAACCGAACAGTAAACACAGTCAAGCAATGAGCCTTCCTTTACCTCATTATGCAGTTTGTTGTGACGCTGAATATCATTAATGTCGTTTGTTTAATTTTGTTATAGTTAATGTATAGATGGTGGAAAAAAATTGTATTTCAATGGATAGAACCGAACAGTCAATAGAGTCAACCAATGAGCGTACATCTTGGTCATTATGCAGTGTGATGGTATTTTGATGATCATTAGCCTCGTTTGTTTTAGTTGGTTATATGTATTATAGAGATAATGAAAAAAGAACTTGCTGCAATGGATAGAACTGAACAGTCAATAAAGTCAGCCAATTAGCATACCTCTGCGTCATTATGCAGTGTGATGGGAAGGTGAATATTATTAGTGTCGTTTGTTAAAATATCTTATATTTAATATTAAGATGATGAAAAATGATTGATCTTCAGTGGATAGAACCGAACAGTCAATAGAGACCACCAGTGAGACTACCTCTGCGTCATTATGCAGAGTGATGAGCTGTTGTATATTATTAGTGTCTTTTGTTGAATTTAGTTATAGTTGATGTATAGATGAGGAAAAAAGATTGTATTTCAATCTATAGAACCGAACAGTCAATATAGTCAACCAATGAGCTTACCTCTAGCTCATTATGCAGTGCGATTGGATTGTTGATATTATAAGTGTCGTGTTTTTAAGTTGCTTACATTTTATATATAGATAATGAAGGAAGATTGTACTGTAATTGATAGAATCGAACAGTCAATAAAGTCAACCAATGAACGTAGCTCCACCTCGTTATGCCGTGTGATGGGATGGTAAATAGTCTTAATGACGTTTGTTTCATTTAGTTATAGTGACAGTCTAGATTGTGCAAAATCATTGTACTGCAATGGATAGAACCGAACAGCCAACACAGTCAACCAATGAGCCTTCCTCTACCTCATTAAGCAGTGTGATGTGACGGTGGATATCATTAATCTCGATATGTTTATTTAGTTATAGTTAGTGTATAGATGGTGGAAAAAGATTGTAGTGCAAGGGAAAAAACCGAACATTCAATAGCGTCAACGAATGAGCGTACCTGTACGTCATTATTCAGTGTGATGGGATGGTTAATATAAGTGTCGCTTCTTTAAGTTGTTAATGTAGAGATAATGAAAGAGATTGTACTGCAATGGATAGAACCGAACAGTCAATAAAGTCAACCAATGAGCGTACCTGTACGTCGTTATGTCTTGTGATGGAAAGGTAAATATTCTTAGTGTCGCTTGTTTAATTTAATTATCGTTAAAGTATAAAATGTGCAGAAGGATTGCACTGCCAAGTATCGAACCAAACAATAAACACAGTCAAGCAATGAGCCTTCCTTTACTTCATTACGCAGTTTGTTGTGACGCTGAATATCATTAGTGTCGATTGTTTAATTTAGTTATAGTTAATGTATATATGCTGAAAAAAGATTGTACTGCGATGGATAGAACTGAATAGTCAATAGTTATTCTGTTCTTTACGTCTATATATAAAGAGGACTGGGGATATAAATAGAAACAAAGTTGTATTGTAATTATTGTTTACATCAACAGTTCAACAGTGCAGTACAAGGCTTGTTAAGTAAGAGGTCCGTGCGGAATATCCATAGAAGAAGAATCGTTTTATCGGTTTACTGTGTCCTGCTTCCGTTTTCTCGACATTCTATTTGTTTAAACTAATTTCATGGTGTTCTGGTGATAAAAGTCGTGCAAGGTTATCTCTCGTTAATACAAACATCTACGGATGATGCAACAAGAACGTCGTTCTCAAATGTTTTAGTCAGACACTTGCGTTAACTATCAAACTACAACAAATTCCATTTGCTTAGAATTTATTGATAGATTCAATGCCGTTCTTAATTTGATAAGTTTGACTTTGGACCGAATTTTTAAAATAAGTCACATCAAGTTACCTGGTGAGGTCACCAGTTGTTATTTGTTTTGTGACGTAGAAGGAACGTTCAAGATTGCTGCAAAACACTTTTATTAATAAGTATATAGACTGAAATATCATGTAACTAAAATTATCATCAGCATTTTTGTGCCAATTGAAAAATAGAATTTTAGGAGATTGTACGTTTTGATCGACGACTGGAAGATTGGGTGTGAAGTTTTTACGACTAAACATAATGAAACGATCGGTAAACAAGAGATAAGATTAACTGAAACGACATGTTCTCTTTGAACTAAGAAGAAATAGCTGCTTTAAATAAAGGTCGTTGGGATAATTCTGTCTTTGAAACAACATCTTGCGTCTTTTCCTTTCCGGTAATAAAATTTGAAGTTTCCATATGGAAATAGGAGGAATAGAACAAATAATAAGAATTGCGCATACCACAAATGACCGATCAAGCACCCTGGGCGCTTATTTAGAAACACAAGTTTTTGGGTGGGCGCTTATTCGGACTTGGGTGCTTATTAAGGAAAGGAAAAACCGATAACTAAACATACATGATTTTTCTATAGAATAGATTAAAGGATAGCGTTCAATCAATCAATCAATACATCAATACATCTTCATTTTCCTGCCTATCATCATCAAAAAGCGTAAACCCTGGAGCTGCTGCTTCCACGTCTTCGCTGTCCAGATCTGGGCGCTTATTCGAACCTGGGCGCTTGTGAGAAATATTTTTCTCAAACTTGGCGCTTATTTGAGCATATGCGCCTTTTTAAGTCCTGGCGCTTAATCTGTAATTTACGGTATTTTCATCAAAATAAAGGTATCATCAGTTCAAAAAAGATGTAAGTTAAACAAAGTATTTGCCATGCTCTATACATCTACAACTAATGCCAAAGGTCCTACAACAAATGAAAAAGCGCAAAGTCGTTAAAGTTAAAATATATTTTCTTGTTATTTTTGAATTGCTGAAGGGAACGACTCCAAGTATAGGTACTTTGGGTTTAAATGGTTTTCAGACTTGAGTCAAAAAATAAACTCAGGTCTCTACTTGTAAATATATGAAAGCTTCTTACTACATGTCGTAGCATTCTTTCTCTGCTCTTTATACAGTTGCTTGTGTTGACAAATTTGCTAAATGTCCGACGTGGAAGTCTTGGGGACACTGCAACAAAAATCCAACAGTAGCAAGACACTGTGTTAAGAGTTGCTCACCTCGTTGTCAAGGAGGTAACTATAGTCATTTCCTTTATGTTATATACAATTTGTAAAAGCCGTAAAAAGCATACACAGTTAAAGGTAATCCTAATTTGGTATATCTTCTTTTACAAACTGGAATTGTTCGAAAGGCAGTACTCGATACTGAGTTCTCTGCCGTATGCCCTCTGTCTGCTATGTGCTGCACCTCACTGATTCTGAATCAGATGGAATTAGGGGGTCCTTTCTAAGCCTAAAAGGGTTCTTTCTGCTATCCGAATGACTTTCTTGCGTCATTGGCCAACATTTTAACATAACATTTATACTTTTAAAGATATATGGGATTTTTCATTGTAAATGACATATGTAGAAGGACAATTGCATCCATTACCCCCTGGTTTCTACTTCATTGCCATTTGCGTTCTATATTTTCTGCAACAATCTCATTTTTGATTGAGGTGGCGTATAATAATCATTCATATTACATAATTTAAATTTGTGACAATAATGCAGTGCTCAAAAAAGCCAAGCACTTATCTACCATGCCGAGGCAACCACTTATCATCACTGAACGTCTTCTGTTTACCCAAGGAAAAGGGAATATTCATAGTAACATTGTTATGTCATTGTATATGCCTGCTCTTAGTTAGAATACAGACACACACAGAAGCGAGTCGCTCCTTTACCTCTGTTTCATGTTATACCTATTCGGTATTATATTAAAATGATGATTACAGCGGTATCCTTGCTGATAATTGACTCTTTTTTTCTGTTGTAGCTACAGTAGCCCCACCCACACAACCACCCACACAGCCTCCCTTCACTTCACACACAGTAAAACCCAAGCCAGGTGGAGGAACAAAACTGGGAATTGGTATGAAACAGCTTTTGTCTTTCTTCTAGTGTGACTTGTAAACGGTAAAATGTTCCGTGTCTCTTGTATTTTGCACCATGACTTCCCACACTTACCGTTATTAAAACCAACTAAACATATTTGGGGAAAAAAAGTAACATACCCCTGGCAAGTGTGTGTAACTATCTGACTGAATGAATCGTTAGAGTAAAATCTACCGTTAAACAAGACGTTTTTATTGCAAAATGGTACTAATAAGCCCCTTGGCATTGATAAAATCTTTCTGTGATATTCTACTGTAATTGGAATCCAGTTGGAACATTACAAGGCTTTAAAAGTAAATGCCAAAGGTGTAATCTTCTAAAACGCGATACAACTTAATAAATGCTGCTTTCAGTATCTAGTAAACGATATTCAGCACGGCAAAATTATCAGGAGACATTGGACATGACTGTTTTGCCATATCAGCTATGATGCGAAAGCTCTTATAAAAGAGGCTTTTACCAAGTTGTCTCTTTTAGCAGAAAGCCTACCTACTCTAAGCAGAGCGTGCCACAGTTAGACTTACTTACTCTCTATGGCATTGTTTTGTCGTGTTTGGGAAATGAAAACGGACTGTAGCAAGTCAAAAGGGAAAAAACCCTGTTAAATATAGTTTGGTGCGGTTTTAAACTTGCAGATCCGTAATTACAGCTTTACAAAACTCTCGTTCAATCGTTATAAGACCTGCTCCAGGAGGCTTATTTGTAAACATGGCTGTTTGTTTTTATCTTATATTATGTTATCTTATAATTTAATTCCTAGGTATTTTGTGCAGAGATAGCTACAAAGATTGCGCCGACTGGGCCAAGAGGGGAGAATGCAAAAATAATCCTATCTGGATGAAAAAGAACTGCAAAATTTCGTGCAAGGCAACTGACTGTGACCCTACTCCAAAGAAGCCAGCAGGTACGAAGTTTATCTTACATTTCCTTCTTTTAAGTATCTATTTCAACAGGGGCAAAAGGGATAACGAATTTTAAAGATAGGATCAGCATTTTCACTTTATAATTTTGTAACAGAAAACGAGTAAATTTGTAACAAATGTCTGTGCTGTCTACACCCACATATTAACATTAACAGAAACCATAGGCGTCGGATGCGCAAAGTCTTATATATACACAATGCCTAAATATAACGAGCATAGTCAATAACAAGCATAGGATAATTTCACTTCACAACAAAGTTTGATCCTAGATTTTTAGGAGGTCCGCAACCTAACATCAGCGACACAACTTATCTACAGTAACCTAAATATGGGGGAAGTGATAATAGCAAAGACTTCGGCTTTAAATCTTTCATTTTCATTTTTTATTCTCTTGTTTGTAATTCTTTCAGACACTATATAATAATTAAGCATCAAGAATGCTACAAGTTGCATAAATCTTACATATCATCCCTTTTTAAATTTTAAGATATTTCCATGAAGATGGTTCAAAGTTTTTAAAAATTTTGTGCGTACTCTATTTTCTTGTTTCTTGAAGACAATCATCAATGCTTCCCTCCTTTAACCACAGAGGAAGGGTCTAGTCCGGTGCATGTAACCAGGCACCTTTTCAGATTCTTATGGGTGGTCGGGAGTCCAGGAGTCAAATAGATTTCTATATTTGTTGATGAAATACGTGTAAATGTAAATATAATTTTATCTTTTGGAAATGAACTCTAAAACTAACACTAACACTAAAAAATGATCTGAGTACATGCGTCTTCTGGAACATTATTTTATGGAAAATCTAAAACATTTAATTAAGTGAGGTGTATGAACTTTTGGAAAAATACCAGAAGTGGGACGTAGTGAAGCAACAATGTTCGGCTATGGATTTACTAATTGACACATTGTTGAAGTAGTAAGGCTTATCATATGTTTTCTATCATAAAAATACGGAGATCAAGATCCTGCTTATATAGCATTACTTTCCCTTCATGTCAATAACTGATCATTATACTTACTTTACATTCTTCTAAACATAAATCAGGGACGGGGGAACAGTGGGGCAGAGGGGGCCATGACCCACAAAGATTTGCTAAATCTCACTTTTCAAGGGGACCCCTTTTCAGCTTATCAAAATTGAAATTGATTGCGACAAACATTGTGTCACATTCACAGCAAGAAATTCATATCGACATGAAACACCCCTTTCCACATAATGACCAAAGGCACCTTAGTAGAATGTGAAAATAAATTTGAACCCATCCTTCTTTGCCCCCACAATCCGCCTTATGTCCCCCCGTCGCTGTAAATAAAAACAATTATGACAAATATTTAGAAATACCGTCTCCACTGGGACACTACAATTTTTTGTGGAAGATGACTAAAAGATCCCAATAATCTACTTTAATACTATACAATAACATAATAACATGTACCATTTGCCAATTTTTTGCAGGCTCCTGTGCTGATCCGGTTGGAATATCATTTGATGGAAAAGATTGGAAGATTCCCGACAGTGCCTTCTATGCAACATCACATCTCAGCCCAGGTAACAAATAACCCCTTAAAAACAATGTCTGCAAACCGAACATGTTGATATGAGTTAAAGCTCGAATTATAAATTGAATATTTCAAACTGACATATATACATGTGTGATATTTGGTTATGATCAATAGATCTAAAGTTAATTGGCTTAAAAGAATAATTTCATTAATTCTTCAGTCTTTTAGGTCCCTATTAACATTATTAAATGAGACAGCAAAACAAGAAAGTGGTCTGATCATAGTTTTCATATATTAACTTTTTATGTATACTTCAGATTCCCTTCCTAAGGATCCAAAAACTGCTCCATAAAATGCTTACCTGAAAACCAAGGACTCGCTGCACTCTTCTGTCTATAAACGTAAGAAGACAATGATTTGTTTGAGTCAAGTAGTGCAACAAAGATTACCCTTAAAATATTAATTATTTATAGAAGAGGAAGGCTAGATTAAGTTGAACATTTTCTTCTACGAATTGTACGGAAAACAATATTAATAGTCATATTACTGCCGTTACAATAAGCTAAAGACCTAAAGAGGGTCTACGTTGATGTAGATTTTGCATTTTCGACAAAAAACATGGAAAGCCCTCCCGATAAAGACTGAAGCTCTATTGCAAAGGTTGATTCAATAATTGCTTAAAACCGTTTCATCTCTTTTGCAAGACCTTTCTCACAAGATGACTTTCTCCATTAAACAAGAAAACATCAACGAGGTCTGCAAATAAACGTGCTCGCTGAAATTGATCCAGAGAGGTGCTCCTTCGTAAAACGTGAAAACCCACTGAGATAGGACTAGGTTTAGAGATTGCAGAAGACACTATTATACAAACAGATTGATGCATTGCTGTGAATCTTTAAGTGCATTGGGACAGTTCGTTAGATTTAGGTTGCTCACTCTCATTGTCCCCAAGAGGGCACGGAAGCCCAAAGAGAATGGCATTGCAAATAAAAAGGTAAACATTGAATACTCACAGGTCAACGCGAGATCTGTACTCTGTACCCTTAAAAGTTGAGTCTAATGTCTCTGTTTTCATCCATATTATTTAATTATTTCTAGCTGATTCGAAAATTGTGCACCAAACATATATTTGACCATGATCAGATAAATATAAGGGCTAATATCGATGTGTACCTGTCTCAGACCGGTCTTAAGTTGACGGTTTTAATTTTCCATTACCAAGTGAGAGATAAAAAGGCGTCCGTTAGGACGTTGAGCCTAGCACTCAATACCGAACAGAGGGATCAAAACCACACTGTTTACCCACAAAGCTAGGAACATGTCCCTCTTTATAAGATTGTAGATATCCTTCCCATTTTAACTCCAATCCTGTCTTTTCCAATAACTGCAGGAGGTGGTTGGTCAGCATCAGCACAAAATGCCAGGCTTTACTATGTTGATGACCATGACAAGAAAAGAATCGGTGCTTGGTGTGTGGAGTCATGGGCTAAGTTCCCTGGCTCTTATCTTCAGGTTGATCTCCAAAGACGAAGAAAATTGACATACATAGCTACACAGGGTAAGAAATTGTCTAATATTTACTAGTATTACAAGTGTCACTGTGGCTGTTTAGAAAGTAAAGCTAAGGCTGGTTAAGATCAGTTAGTAAAGCTAAACCCTGTTTCATGCTTTGGAATTATTATTGGATTAAACAAAGCACTGCGTACGCAGTAAGTGGGTGACGCTAAACAAGGTATATTTTACTTTGTCTATCCGTATACTGCATCTTCTCTTAAATACTTTTTGTAAATGTAGTTTTGTAAACAGCAGCTCTCAGAATAGAATGTGAATATGAAGCATATTCACATTAAACATTAAAGACGTGATGTCAGATTAACCAAGCGTTCGATATACTCATTACATCATCCTTAGGAAGGGGCCTTAGAAACTTCGAAACGTCTTTTTCATGACGGAAGAGGCAGAATTTGAAGTCAATTAGTAAAAACCAACACCTTCTAGCAACCCCGAGTTAGGGGGAGTAGAGGGGTCTCTGTGTCCCCTTTTTCTACTGCAAAAGTTTGTGTTCTTTACAAAATCGGTCCCTGAGCAAACGCCAGGCGATCCTTCTAGTTCTCCCTAAAATTAACTAGAGGTGAGTGCAAGCAGGTCACTTAGTAATACAGAGCCAAACAGTGCTGTTGAAGACAGTGCTTACCCGTATCCAGACGATTGCGGATACATCGAAAAGTACTGGTGACTCGTCTGTGGCATCACTGGGAGATAGCCCTGTCCAGTGGCACTACCTTGTTGTGATACAGAAGGTGCCTGAACACCAGCGGCCATTTGTTGCTGTTGCTGTTGCTGCTGAGCGAAGATCTGTGCCGCCCAGTACTGGTAATAGTTGCTGTATGGGTTATACGGCTGAAAGAAAAGGCAAATAAGATTTTTTCAATAGCCATGTAACATTTAACCCTACCTTACATGGGCTTTTTGGCTCTTCTCATACATTGGGGGGGGTGGGGGGGTGGCGGTCTAGTAGACCTTAAAACATACTTTTAGAATTACATTTTGATTTTTTAAGGGCTTTTAGTATCTCTTTAGTATTTCTACATGTATCCGTTGTATTAAGGCAAGATATTTTAGATTTTGAGAAAATTATTTTCCAAAATGTATGAGATTTGAAACGACCGAAATGGTTGCTTACTTATAATCCACCGGTTTTTATTTATTTTGAGCATTATGACTAAAAAATGTCCTGCAAACATCAAAAATAGAATTTGTACTTCACTGTTGGTACAAAATTCGTCTAAAGATGTGATTTTCTTATAATCATTTTGCATACATTGTTATATAAGGTTCTCTAGCGAACTTAGACTTATTGCACAACATATTTTTTCATTTTTTGCGAAATTTCAAGACAATTTGTATTTGTCACTTCAAATTTTGAGGATACGAAATCGTCAGCACAAATTCAGGAAAGAAGATCTAAGTTTAAAGATATAATAATCATTTTCAAAAAAAGTAACAAAACAGAAAGGCAAAAAACTCGATTATAGGTCAACAAAACGCCAATATCGCAAAATTTTAAGAAAATTTTGAAAAATTTATTCATCATAAGACTTCCCAGTAAATTTTAGGAAAAGTCACCAAATTTCGTGTCAATCGGGCCAGGCTTTAAAAAGTTATTAGCTGAAATGTGTAGCCGCGGGCCTACTAGGCCCCCATGTAAGATAGGGTTAACACCTTCTGAACAATTAACAACTACGGATTGGCATGAAAACCTTCACTGATCCTTTACATGCGACACTATGTTGAACCTTACAGCAACCCCACTTGGTGTTGCCAACGTATAACTTGCAAGAATGCAAGAATGCAAGAATGCCAAGAATGGTCTAAAACTAGGTAGGGCCGAGTCATCAAATTATTTTATATACCGTAATACAAAAAACAAATAGAGTTAAAAGGTCTCGAAAAGCATTCAAACGGACAGAGTGCATTATCGGGTCCATTTCAACCAACAAGAACTTACAACAAGTAAACAAAGGGAGGCAAATTGACAGATTTAGAAAAGTGCGGGACACCGCATGTCATGAACCTAAAATTGTCTCTGATGAACAGAAACATCTAAAGATGATTGGGCCAGTATAGCTTGTAAACAGATTCACAAGGAGAAATATGTTGTTGTTTTTTATTTTTCAATGAAGAATAAACGTAAACGCAAATTTAGTTTGAATTAACATCCGTAATCTGCTTACGGCATTTGCTTTCTCAGTGGGTTATCCTCTAGCCTTGAAATACACTCTACATCTTTTAGATACTGTAGTTGACTAAAAAAAGCAATGCCCGAGGTCTTTCTCGACCTCCCTAAGCGTTCGCTGTTGGAATTGCAGAAAGAATTCAGGCCACCTGGTCTCGGTCACGGTTTTCGATTTCTTAGGTTTCCCCAGATCACTGCAATTTTCGTTTGAATCCATTTTCACATCTCTCTTGAGGACATTATTCTAGAATGATTAATTTTTTGCATTAACAATAGATGCAGTTTCGCCGTGGGAAAAATTTTATAGAACTAATTCTATTCTTGCAACCCAGATTGAACCCCGAGTTCTGTGTGACAGGAACGTTCTCCATACGCATTTTTGATCGTATTTTTAACAGGTACCCTATCTAGGGAGAAAGGCCTTGCTTAGGCTCTAAGTTCTCCTGGTCACCTTAGAGGAATTTAAAACCTTTATTGATTTTGAATTCATATTTGTTTATGACCAAATGGGCCCATCAAACTATCAACAGACGCCTTGCTGCTGTTAGGAATACTTCAGTCGGGGGTATATTTCAAATGTTTGTCTGCTAGTAAGTTATCAAACCACTTAGTTCATAGGCATGTAACCTGCTACAGACAATTGCTTTTTGTCCAGTACCCGTCTTCGGTTACTAAAGTACAAAAATAACCCAAGAAAATAATGATACTCGGACATCAGGATGGCAACATTAGCACGTGACGTTTTCACTAGTACACAATTATATTTACTTCATACCCAATTAGATATCTAATACACTCCTTACTTTGATCTGACGCAATGGCACTTTTATTCATTCTTTTTAGAAACAAACGACCTTTTCTTGACAGTAAGGTTCTTTTGAAGAATAATGAAGAACAAAAATAGGTTATTGTTCGGATCAGGTCACGTTTCCGCTTAAATACCCTTTAAAGAAATATCTTACAAAAATATTTCACCCCTGGTCATATGTTCTTAAAATATTCTTATCGTTTACCTTCGAAATATAACGACTGACGTGCACTACAGACCTACTACTTTCCCTGCATTTGTATACGGCCACATGAAAATTCATGCTCGAGTAAACGAACCGTGACAGTGCTTGTGATCTTGCCCATTGTTACTCATAGAAAGGAAATTGTTAGTTTGCATAATCTGGCATGGTATTGCACATTATTCAACTTACCATCTGATAGGCCTGCTGTTGTGGTTGCTGGGATACAGAGCTGCCACAAGACATATCCTGGTTTTCCTTTCCCCACCAACACTATCATGGCAAGATATGAAAAACATTGCTATAACAATGAAAAACTACTTGACGATACATATCGAGTCTATGGTATGGCCAAAACAAATACCTTTCGTCTTATATGAAATAATTGAATACATTTTTACTGACTATGATCTTACTGCAAATTATTGAAAATGGGAACGGCGGTATATCTGTTCCCAGTTTCATTGCGAGGATCGTTTCAACCTTACTATACTTCAAATACGTTTAAGGAATGCAAAATCAACTAAAGTAGTCCACTTCGTCACGTGTGCAGCTGACTCCAAAGTTCTTGACATATTCCACACTTTCTAACAATATTCTGTATCAAAGATGAAAACTGAAGACATCTCGTTTCAAAGTTTCTTCCTCCAACACAACCAAAGCTCTCTATACTTCCCTCAAATACCCAGCCCTAAACTATGGTCATGGCCTCTCATTTGCTACCTCAGATCTCTAATAAACATAGCACAAAGTCTTTTTCATAAATGCACCTTTATTTTATGTTCAGAAGCTCTATTCTTAGTGCCGGTGTCATACTCTTGTCTCAGCACCATTGTCCTGGCACGTCATTGCAGTATTAAAGATGGTGAAGTCGCTTTGCATTAGGTGATTTTGGATTTGCCTGTGAGATGTTGTAGGTATGTCTTTAATTCGCGTAAAAGAAATGTCAAGCTACTACATACCCTCAGAGT
>JAAAKM020006971.1:103900606-103939253 GCA_010016025.2 Alatinidae sp. Z8VKAUB7J3 | reverse complement strand
GATTTGCCTGTGAGATGTTGTAGGTATGTCTTTAATTCGCGTAAAAGAAATGTCAAGCTACTACATACCCTCAGAGTTGATGTGAGAAATTCTTCGCCATTTCTCTTGCAAATTGCAGTGGCTGCCGACTCGTGGGTCATGAATCTAAAAAGAAATGAAAACAAAAATACAAAACGTCGAGCTTCCAAATGTATGCAGAAAACATACATGGTCTAAAATCTTAAGATAATGAAACTGGTAGCAAGAGAAAGGGGCTTACAATATTCAAACCTTAAGGTGCGATAGAAAAAATGTTGGTGCCAAACGTCACACCAATACTTAATGAAGCACTTGCGCACATAGCTCGCACAACTGTAGTGGCCTCAATTGCAGCTTAGTTTATTGCCACTTCGTGAAGTAGAAGTGTCGACATAGCAACGCTAAGGCAGTTGCTGGTGCGTGAAAGTGGTGCTGACCATAACATAAATGGTCTACAATGTGAAAGCAATAAAATAAAAAACAATAGGTGGGAAATTTACAGATAGTAATGGAGCCCTTGACCCTTTCTAGTCGGGGGATTAGGGGGATATTTTCAACACTTAAGTTTGGCTGGAATTTCACGTCGAAAGTGATATCTAATAGCAAGATACGTCTTTAAAACTCATAAAATTGTCTTTAGTTTGGGCTATCATTAGTACATATTGGTTGGTGGTGTGACCTCTTTTAGACAGCATAGCTCATGTTACGACATCATAAATCATAACATAAATGAAAGTAGTAAGAAATGAGGAGAAAGATAACGTTAACATGATCAAGTAGCTTATATAATTTTCAAATGTAATTACATTATTGGTGATCGGGATATATCAACACTTAACATTAATTTAGTATGAAACCCATTATCCAGTTTAAACCGAATAGAATGCGGGATTCTGACCAGAATACTTACTTCACAAACGCATAGCCTTTATCCATGAAGATTCTTGTGTCTGCGATATCTCCGAATTCACTGAAGTAGTTGCGGAGCTGGTCATCTGTTATAAAAATATTGTAGCTCTTTAATTAACATGTGTGAGAATCGATTGAAGAAAATGAAATATTGATGTTTCTTAAAATTCATTCTCGATTATTTTCTCTACTTCACTATTCATACGTACCATTAAACAAACTAATCGGTTAATTAATTACTCATCAAGGAAACCAATTTATCAAATAATTATGCAATGAATCAATGAGAATGAAAGAAACAAACTATATTCTAAAAGCACTAACAGTAAAACTAAAATTACAATGCACGCAAAAATTCACATTAAAATGCATAGATATGGCTGGGCCCATTCCCTGTTACGACTTGAAACGGTGTAATATAACAGAGACCTACATTTCTTCAACCAAGGTATTAACTAGCACCCACTTATGTCTTTTCCTCGACCTTCATAGCTTCAGTGGACATTACTACTTGGTACATTAGAACTCCCAAGTTACTAAGAAATTAATAAAAATCACTGAAAATTCATAAGGAATTCTCAAAAAAAGTTGACCGCTGCTTTAACCTATTAGTAGACAACATTCAACTCTAAATGATGAGAACGATCATTCAACTGGTTGGACCAAATGAAGTTTGCTCACTTACCAGTGACACCAGCAGGGAGGCGTCCGACGTAAACAGTACAGTTTGAAGTACTTGCTTGCTGGTAAACGTCAGTGTAGTTTAGCTTTGCTATAAATCAGAATTAAAAAATTCACATGTTACAAAAAAATCGAAGTAACTTTCGTTCTTAACTATTTTCCCAGTTTAAAAATGTTGTTCCTTGTCAATGACATAAAGGGGGGTTAGATCAGACGAGACTTCAAGACGAGACTGTGGGCACTGTCTCCGCTTACTGGGCAGAATCGTCTTTCAAACTCGTCCTTAACCAGTCATTTTAGAACGAGATTAAATACTCTGTTCAAGGCGACTTTCCATATCACTTCGAGCACTCAAAATTCAAGAAGAAAATGTGTCTAAAAGTGTTGGTACAACGAGAAGTTCAATTGCGGTGGTTGACGTGAATTTGAAAACAACTACTTTTTATCAATGTTACGCTCTATACAGGCATCGGTGAAAATCTGCTGCTGTGGGCACCATGTAAAAAGAGCGATGTCATGAATTCATGAGTTTTCTGCACAATTGATCGAAACATTGTCGACTTGCTTTTTCTCTTGAGGATAGTCAGGATAAATGTATCGCTATGAATTTATGGACAGAACTCAGCATGCGTCTACTCTGTAAACCGATGTTAAGTAGTTACGATACTTTGGAGCTCTCTGTTTTGCTGAACTAGCAACTATTATCACCTGTTGCCTGTTTGATAATGACATAAGATTACAATTATAATTGATAATTGGGTAAATATAAATTACCCACTACTTGCTGTTCTCTCTTAACTCTTTAACTCTTACGAAGACGTGTCGTTTTAGGATTACCAACTCGCTTGCAAGTGACTTGCACTTCCACGATTCCACAAAGTAATAAAATACAGTTATCAATTTAATTTGCCATGCCGCAATTAAATTCACTTAGTTGCTAGTCAATTATATTTGATCGTATTGTTGTTCCAAATACTTGTGCAAGAAAGTGAGCTTAAGCTACAGAATATTTACTCCCACCCCCAGGCCAAAGCAGATAACTCGTCCTGGCCCTCGTTGCAAATCTAAATATCCCTTTAATTAAGAAGACGACCTTCAAAAACGTCACGGGGTGTGGTTAGGTTTAAAAATTAATGTCTCTATGATCTTTTATAGTGATAAAACACTATTCGAGATACAATTGTGAGATACTATTATGCTCTGATTATTTTATCCAGATAATATATTTCATCCATAAAATTTCGCAAGAGACAACACGTTTTCATTTATGTCATTCAAGTAACCAAAAGAGCTGACAGACACGGTCTTCATTTTAAAAATGTTGCCTGTAAATTATTGATCAGATTTTGATACGTGTTGGACTTACGATTTAACAGTTGTGGGCCCGAGTCCCAAACAAGAAGTTCTTTCGTCGGTTTGTTGTTGTTGGTTGTCCTTTTTTGGGGAAAACGCGTATAGAAGGCATTAAAACTCCAAGGAACGCGTGGAGCAAGGCGCCTATGTCACGGGAACAAAACCATGGTCACGGTGAAAGAAAACAAAATTCATAACAGTAACTAGTCATGAGTCTAACTGACCGATAGGGACTCGAACCCAAAACTGTTTGTTCATGACTCGAACGCCCCAACCAGTCTGCCACGGTGCCTCCATATAAAAGCACTGTTGGTGTTTGCTTTACTGACTCCACAAGGATAAAAGGATTAGTAAACACTTTCACCATTAGCTGAGATTTTGCACCTCGAAACCGATTTGTAAACACGGCTACATTGAGCGAATCTGTCAATACTGTAAACAACTTATTGTAGGGCTGGTAAGACATGACTTGTCAGGGCTGGTATCGATCAGGAATAGGAGAGATGAGAAAAACGATTGTGTTCTGCTGAGCTATTATGCTTCGACCACGTGGTCGTTTCTATGGAACTCCATCGAAGATGTCACAAATGTTGACGCATAACTACAAGTACAATTAACAATCATGTCGTTGAAGAACGCGAAAAAATCTCCATTCTGATCATTTGGGTGGTTTCATTGAGTCTTGAGTTTACTTAAGTGAATCTAACAATCCTCCTCATTTTATTAAGCTTGGAAGCTAAAAATTGTTGGGGTTTTCTTAAAAGTCTGCTTTCACTCGCGTGGAGACCTATTTTGAAGGCTAAATAGAATATTTCAATGTTTTATCGAATGAAATTTCTAGTATTTGAAATAGGTTACAAAGATGATTAGCGCACCATAGCTCATAGCTCCACCACTGGGTCAAAGCTCAAATCATTATCAGGAGGAAACCACGCAGTTTCGGCCCCTAGCTCTCTACTGCCTTAATGAAGTGGCTGGGCCCCTTCGAATTTCTTAGAGGCAGTTAAAAATAAGTTTTGTGGGAACTATGAGGGGGAATATAATAACCCTCTTTACCTCTGACTATAGTTGGTTTCTCTCTGCTACACGCACTCTACTGCAAACACTTCGATTACTGCTATTGTAACTTGTTCTTGGGTTTGCTTTTACTACTATCTCTTTGACTCCGGCTGCTGCATCCCCCTGTCCTGCAGTGTCTCTTATATGTTGTTTTGGGGGTTGTTTTATTTTATTCTACTTTCGGGGTTTTTCCCAGCTAGTTCTTTGACTTTTCGGCTGTACGCTTCTCTCCATTGACGGCACGGGTCATCTCTTTTCAACCACACCCAAAAGCGATGCCTCATCAGCTGTGTCTTCTAGTTCCTTCATTAGCTTCCTGTTCTCCATCTTTGCGAAGCAGAATTTATCTCGGAAGATGTTACAGGGCTTACTTCCAACAAACGCTCTCACTCCAAGTTCTAAACGCAACGAACAACTTTTAACAACTTGTCTCCGTATGAGTATTCAATTTTCTCCGTAGATGATGTAAATTAGCATCGAAAGCTAAGATAAACATATAACCGGCATGTCTCTCAAATTACTAGTCGTTTCCTATTCATCTTTTATCATCAAGAAGAGAGGATTTGAAATGTAAGTTTTAAAAAGAACACTAGAGAAATAGAAAAGCATGTCACCATCGGGGATCGAACCCATGATCTACGCTCTCGCGGCGTGCGCTCTACTAACTGAGCTAGGTGACCTCCGATGTTAACATACTTCTATTTCTCTAGTCGCCACATTAGCTCACACTCATCCACCGACGGACATCGACATCCAGCTCAACGAAATTGGAGACCGGCCTCTCCGTGCCATGTCACTTGACCAAGGAAGAACTGCCATCTCTCTATTTCTCTAGTGTTATTTTCAAAACTGACAGTAAATCGCACATTGCACTTTCAGTTTATAAATGGAAAGAAAAGTTCTCCTTTTTTTATAGACCCATGAGGGGGTCTTTGAAATTTTCATAACAAGAGTGGGGTATGTGCTTTCAGGGGTCGAGGAACACTGATCTAGGACAAAGATGTATTTTAAATTTGCTAGTAGTTGAAGCATTTTCTGCGACTTATATTAGTGTACAAGACTGTTGGGTACCACTCACAAATAACAAAGTTGCTACCAAACACATGTCTTGCAAAACCAGGATGCTTAATCGGGGGGGGGGGGGGTATAATGTTTTTTAAAGGGCAGGTAATCTAAAAAATAAGGGGGTTATACGTGGTTTAACCAGCCTCAAAAGAAAGGCAGAATTGAAGAATACACCCAAACTTAGAGCTCTTAACATTCCCCCCCCCCCAGCTTAGTGACTATGTCAGAAGCAGCAAAGATTAATAATGTCCAAAAATGGAAATGGCCGTCTTGAAATACTTATTGGCCACTTCATCCAGCAGTCCACAAAAACTTGCTTCCAGCCTTGCTGTACAATATTAAACTGCTCACCATTTCATGAATTTCTCTGATCATTCCAAATGAATGATGAAGCATCGCTCCTGAGCCCAACTCAGAGATTGTATTAGGTTTCAGCAGAAAGCTGAAAGTTCAATGGTTCGTAAATCCCGGTTCCTAAAGTTACTTACAGGTTGGGAAAACATTGCAAATAATGCCTTGATGGTTAGGGATAATTTAGTTTTGGTATGAAAACTGCTCCTTACCGTACTGAGGCCTGGTCCCCTACCACGGATAGTTCATAAATTTTAATTCTACTCAGAAAGATTCTATTTAGAAGTAACACCGTAAACAAAAGTTAACTTTTCTACTGTAGCACCTAAGTGTTGCTTTTGTTATAGTCGCAGAAGCGCCGGCGCTAAAACCGGAGCCACTGGGGTTAACGTCCCTCCATTTTAGAGGCACACGACAGTTTGTCCCATCCTTTTGGTCTATCCGAAAAATATAGCTGATTTTTGTATATTTCTTTGTTGACATGCACTCTTCTATCTATAACAAGCTGTTCCATGCATTTCGTGCACTGCTATCTTTGTTAATTGCTTCAGTATTGCCATGTAATTTTACGGACTCTATGAACCCCCCACCCCCACCCCTATCATCAGAGCTTTTCCAGTGCCATTGCGCAGAGTTGTGCGTTTTGCTGTTTGCAAATACTTAATGAAGTTTCCTAGCATATCTAGAGTATTGCTGCTGGACCAAAGCAGCGATCTTACTGCACCATAGAGTCATGACTATAAGCTTTCCTCATTTCTTTGGCAGACAGTCCCATGTTGCCAGAAACTACCCCTTCGATGCAAATTTAGTTCGTCAACCCTGCTATCGGATAGTAATTATGAATTTAATAGACGATAGCAGAAAAGCGAACAGCAATGTCAGGATCATTGAGAAGAGAGGATTTGCAACTTGTTCTTAAGTATTTTCTGACTTTCAATCGGCTTTAGACAGATAGACGGGCCGGATGGCAGTTCTTCCTTGGTCAAGTCACATGGCGCAGAGAGGCTGGTTTTCAATTGCGAGGAAGCTGGATGTCGATGTCCCCCGGTGGATGATTTGGAGCTAATGTGGCGAATAGACAGATAGGATCTTTTAACATCGGATCGTCACCTAGCTCAGTTGGTAGAGCACACAACTCGAAAGTGTAGGTCACGAGTTCAATCCCCAGTGGTGATATACTTTCTATTTCTCTAGTATGTTTTCAGGAATCTCAGTATTAGATTGATTCTCGGGTTTGTTTTATTCTAAAGGTTTTCGGCACGCCTATTTATGCGTTGAGCGGACTTCAATTTTGCTGCCTTGAATTTCATTGCCAGCTGCGACTGTAACCAAGCCTTCATATTCTGTTTCCATTACATAATCAAGACGAATAAAAAAGATGGTTTCCATACCCGGTGGATTATGCCTCTGAAAATTTAAGCTAAGTAATCCCATTGTGGATTCGGCTTTATTGATTTTGAAGACAATACGGAAATGGTTAAGGAAATGGAAGATATCTCACTACCCGGATTTGACTGGAGATTAACGCTATCGGTGTGTACTCGATCGACTATCTAGGTGAATCCCGATGTTAACATACTCAATTTCTCTAGTCGCCAAATTAGCTCCTCGTCACCTCAGTGATTCTTATAGGGAGCATTCTCAGTTAGGATGCAGTAAAATGGCCGTTTACTGTCAGTGATTTACCGATTTGACAATGAAATCACATACCAAATAAAATTTGCAGGGACTTTTCAAAGTTTTAAGGCTTTGAATGCCCAAGACGCTCTCTTTGAGCTCTCAAATATTGACAATCTGCGACACATGCAAGGATGACAAGCTTCTGTTTGGGCTATTTGAGGACACAATGGCGGCCATCTTGAAGACCTCTATCTTCTCCCAGCATGCCGTTCACTAGTGCCACTCCCTTTGCTTGGATTCTTGTGGAAAGCAACAGCAGACAAGAGAGAAATGGCTGGCTGACATGGATAAAATTAGCCTGAAGTAGATCAAGCTTTTCTCTCTCCTAGAGGAGCCTTGAACACTAGGTAGTTGTCGAACAGATAGGATATTGTATTCAAAAGCCACTTATATATATTATATGTTAGAAATGAGTCTAGTGATGTTTTGTTTTCCTTGCTGCATCGAAGAACCTGCTCCGGTGAGATATCGCTTTTCTGTTTATATTATTTTTTCTTTCCCGGTTGATTGATTGAATCAGTTTGTTAGCTGATATTAGTTTATATGCATATCACTGGGTCAGCATAAGAGCTAGGATAGCAGCTGTGTGTAGAGATGAGCTGATTGCAACCTCAGCTTACTGATTTTCAAGACAAGCTTGTCACAATCAAGTTGATAATGTAAAGTGATCGTGTAATCCGTGATAATGTTTGACAAGTGGCTGTCTCACTGCTGATGATAAAAGGCAACATTGATGAACGCTCTCAGTACTTGTTTTCAGCCGTCGTTCCTGTCGTTGTTCCGAGGGAAATCGTATGAGGAAGTATGTTCAGACGCAAGCCACAGTGAGAAAAGAATCCTGGTTGGAAATATTTACACGGTCTGGGCAAAGGCTGTTCTCTGAATTCCGCAAATTCATTAACCTCTCCTGTTTCATTTTTCAAAATTGCACCCCAAATGTTACAAGGTTGGGGATACAATCTTTGCAACTTTCACTATCATTTATAAAGTTAAGCGTGCGGGATTGTACAAGGCCATGAAGTACATCTGTGGCAATTTTCGATGTTTGTTGTTGAAATAAACTTTCGTGTGCGTTAGTGTTTCCGGGCTACAGAGGATGCTAGCTATTTGTGTATCTCACCAGCCTTTCTCAGAATCATATCATACCAAAAGCAACCCAGTCTGTTTGTCAACATCATTAGCTCCCTTTGCCTGCATTAACCATGACCGTCTGATCATAACGGAATTTACAGATCGAAACACCTTAATTAAAGGCAGTGTACGTATTTTCAAGGATTTGGGTCTCTTGATGAATCAAACAGTCAATTCAAAACGTTGGAAATTGCTGATACCCTGCTGTAATTTTGATGTCATAAATATTTTATCGGCAAATAGATTTCCATTTTGTAGACCCGTTTCAATCCAATGCGGCACTGTTCTGATTGTTCCCTATTAGCAATCAGATATTAATGTAAATGGATTGTTAGAGGTCAGAAAATCGCAGTAGCTTGTTGTCGAGGAACAATGGGGATGGTTTTTGATGTTACTTGTTGTGGACCGGCAATCTAATGGAAGCGGTTCTGCTTGTCATCAATTCTTCACAAAGCTGTTTGGAGCTGTAGGGTGGGACCGACTACTTCGTCATAAAAGTTCACTATCGTTACATGCAGTTGCAGGCCGTTTGAGCTTTAAACTGTTTGTTTGCTAAGCTATTTAAACATGCTTTGGTTAGAACCAGTTGGCCACTTGAGTAATGTACACAACCATCCTATCTTAACAAAGGAGATGAGTCATTTAAAATCAGATTTCCATTTAAATGTTTTTCGTATGATTAGTCTCTGCAATTGCTCCCTGGTGCTTCTCACTACAATTCTCTAGAAGTGTCGGGCTTAGGGCTTGAGTATGAATCACCTGCTCAGTTGAATTATTCAGTCATTAGGGCACATTTACAGGCATTTTCACCGGACTTATATAATTGTTCCCTTGACGCTGTGTGACAATGCTACTTCACCTCTTGGGAACTAGCAGTGAATGGCCTGTTGTTTTGAATGGAACAGGCTGTAGAGTTCCAACGGAGTTAAGTGCCCTCACAGACATTGTCAGCAACCTTTGTCAATAGGTTGAAGGTGATAGGAGGCCAATATGTGGAATTCAAGGAAATGTTTAGATTATGTAAGAACTTTAGCTGTTGATACATTTCCATTGAAAATAGATTAATCCTCAACCCAGGAGTCAGGCCTATGGCGGGTACCAGGCTTCCACATGATTAGGTCATACACGAGGTCTTCGTCGTCTCAATTCTATGAGAACAAGAGCCCCAGACAGTGCAAAAGAAATTAAGAACAACCTCAGGCTGGTATTAACAGATTCATTAAGAACACCAGTCACTAGCACTCTGCACTTACTAGGGGGGGCTGTTAAAGAAATAAAAAAACCCTTAATAAGTGGGGGGTTGGAAAATGACCAAAAAGAAAGTCAAGAATCAATGATTACAAGAATCAAGTGCAACTCCCTAAACGTAGGTTAATACAACACAAACAATAGCCAGTTATTTGAAGTCATTGCAGTCTCCTACATGCCTTCCAAGATTTTTTAAATGTTCCCCTCGTCCTGCTGCTTAATGACAGTATTATTGCTAACATGTATAATGTTCGTCTTCACACTTCTCCGAGCCTGGTAAAAGGCCACCTTCATCTTTTTAATGTGTGATTTTGATATTTTGATAAAGACATTATTCAGAATTGTCCTTCGCGTGAAATACACTTTACACATCCGATGTAACTTCAGTGTCTAAGTTTCGCCGATATTTCGTTATAGTTGAAACTGACGTCGTATTGACCTCTACCTAATGTTATTATTTTACTAAGAGGTTGGTTGCTACACTGACATTGTTACGACGTAAAACCCATGTTGTTACTCAAACGTATCTTTTACCAATAATGGAATGGTCTTCATTTGACGTCGATTCAACTTAGCAAATGTGATGTCACCTAAACATTCATGTATCACGAACCAGCGATGATGATTCAACGTCAAGTCAATTTTTCACATTGACCTGAAACCGAAAGCCAACTTTACTGCTTATCATAGAAATTTGCTCAAAAATACTGAGCCCACAGCCCTCCCTTTTTTAAAAAGCTTCTTTCTCTCTGGTATTGGTACTTCCAATATCACGCTAATGCAGACCCGCGCCTCTTTTAACATATATAACTGCCATAAAACACAGTTATATGCTAAGATATCAAAGATTTAAATACTTCGAGACCTTTATCATTTAATTCAAGGGGTTTATTGCGAAATCTTTGGTAAAAGATGTGTTTCTATCAGTATTAGGTATTGGTATAAGGTATTGTTGTCAAGTAAAAAAATCTTTGCCAAGTCTGATCGGAATGGAATACAAGTTGTTACGTTTTGTTTAATGTACCAATAGCAACAAGAATTACCTCAAAAGCTGTTATGAGTCTTAGAATAATATGCTATTTCAGAAACGTGAGACACACACGTATTAGTGATAAACATCGGAACCAATGGTGAAGATGAGAAGTCTCAGCGATCGCAGCTAAACAACTCGAAAAATACATTCGATATCCGCTATCTCGAACGCGGTTTATTTCCAACTTTCGCTAGGTCGAACAAATTATTGGGCTCCGTGAAAGTTCGAGATAGCGGATGTCGACTTTATATTTATTATTTCTGAAGAAATGAATTATTTTTGACAATTACATACGATTTAATCTATTTTGGATGCCATACACCTTTATTTATGTATTTAGGACCATTCTGCTTGATTTTTAGACACAAACCCGTTAAAAGGTAAGAAATCGAAATACGACGTCATCAAAAGAGATAATTACACCTGATTAGAGTTTATTAACTGTTAATTTGCATCAATACCCTTAAAAATGTATTTAGAATATAATTTTAGATCATTCTACAAAAAATTGTGAAATTCAGGGTAAATATCTCAAGTCATAAACCTTTGAAAATTTCACCAAAAATGGTCGATTATTTATCAGGGTCACGTTATCAGACTACGAGCCAATTTTGTTTACAAATGTTTGCTACATAAAAGTTAAAAAAAGGTTAGAAACTTTCAGAAATTTCAAAGAAAGTATTCAAAAATCGTGAAACAATATTTTCAGCCGCTGGCCTACCAGCCCCTCCCTACCCCTTGCTAGGTAGGGCTAATCATCCACCGATCGACATCGACATAACGCTTAACGCCATTGGGAGACCAACCACTCTGCGCTATGTGACTTGAGCAAGGAAGAACTGCCAACGTCAAGGATTCCGTCCCAGCGGTGTCATATTTTCTATCTCTCTCATGATTATGTTTTAAAAAACTAACATTTTCGGATAATCTTTCCTCAACGATATCTGGTTACATAATACTGCAGAGTGCTACGGCGATGACGTCACACTTTCTGTTCTCGAGGAATCGCAGTTATAACTACTTCAAAGCATTAAACCTCCCACAAAATCCCGCTGTCCAAAATATTGCATTCAAATCTCGTATCAAATGTGAGAATTGGCTGTTTGAATTTGCAAAAGTCTTTAAGGAAACTCGGTTAATTTTGCTTAGTGTAAAAAATTATGAGCTGGGTTCGTGTAGCAAGGTTTGGATAGGCACGATTTAAAGTTTAAAAGGACATATCTCATCGATTGCAAAAGGTATCATTCTCACATTTGGACAGGTTACCTGTTTCAACAAGAGGAATAAAACGAATCAAAAATATTACCAAATTTTGTACTTTCAGTAAACTGTATAGATAGTAAGGAAGACATTATGGTGAGGCGAGACACTGTTCACCTTAACAAGGTAAATTCACACATCAAGGAAACCCAATGTCTGATTTCGTTCTTGTTGCAGAGCGCGGACACAAATAAAAAACAGTACTAAAACAATATAATTTAGAAAACAAATTGTGTTTGGCAGCAAATTTCAGGCCAAATTCCTTTAATTTCGAAGGCATCTAAACCTATTAAGTGGAGGTTTAATCGTGCTTAGTAGAGAAAAGAGGAACCAGTAAATTTTGAAAGGTTTGCAACAATTAGGATTCAGCACCAATATGTTTGGGACACTGTATTGTTTAAGTAGTGTTTTCGTTGTCGCTCGTACATTGTTATCAAGTAACCTTTAAGCTTTTGTGCATTTTTCTTGTTTTCTCAACGTATTTATGGTGTTAGGTTTTGGCAAATTGTCATTTAAAAAAAGCCATTCAGCTCACAAAAGGAGTTGTTTATTTTCCGTTTATTGAATAGTTAGTTTTGAAAAGAACACTACAGAAAATATGTCATCACCCGGGATCGAACCCGTGACCCACGCTTTCGCGGCGTGCGCTCTACCAAGTGTGCTAGGTGATTCTCCGTTTCTCTAGTCGTTACATTAACGCTCGATCATCCACCGGTGGACATCGACATCAAGCTCAACGCAATCGTAGACCAGCGTCTCTGCGCCATGTGACTTGACCAAGGAAAGACTCCCATCCGGCCGGTCATACCGTAAAAAGCCATTGGAGTTAGAAAGTATCGACGAGAAGAGAGGATTTAAAATGTAAGTTTTGAAAAAAGAACATATTTCCTATTTCTCTAGTGTTCTTTCAAAACAAACATTTCAAATCCTGTCTTCTCGATGTGTATTGAATTCTGTATCATGAAAAGCCTATAAAATATTTTTTCTGCATTTGGCAACGAAATCATAATCATATATAAGCGTCAGTGATTCCCTTGGAATGACGCATGTTCTATATTTGAAGAAATTGCAACTTACAAGGAAAGAAAAGGACTTGCATTCAGTGAAGTACGTTCGCAGCGATTTATGTTCAGCGTTTGTCAGTATTCTAGCTAACACTATCTTCGGTGCCAGAACGAAGCTTCTGTGATTCTAAATCATGGGCCAAAACGTGCAGAAAGCCTTTCGCTCTTGTTTAGACCTCTTTATATTGCGTCACTAATACAGAAATTTGGAGTAAAGCTCATCGTGCTATTTCAACTGTTCCTCACAACTACTGCATCCTTAGAACGATGTGCTAAAGACATCATCGCAAATAGAACTAACAACATTCAAGGAAACGTTTTGTTTCCCTTGTTTGCATCAATACTGTGCCTTAGAGGTCTGCAAAGTGTAACCTCTAATTAGCGTTATTGATGGTAATAAGAGGATAATTATATGCTTATTAAAATAAGACTGTTGTCTGCTCGAGTGTAAAGGCAACTACTTTGCTCTTAGCTAAAGAACTTGCGCAATAGATATAGTTTCGGGACATACATGCGAGTCGTGACGTTAGAAGGAAGAGACGTGCGGCTACAGGATATGATCACTTAGCTGTTCCTGAGTCTTCAGTTCCAAGGCATTGTGTATCCAGCATTTGTAGGCATCAAAAGTCTTTATCGTGATGGACGTGACAAGGAGTGGGAGATAGAATACAGTTTTACATGAACACGTTTCTTGTTCTAAGATAACAAGAGTGAAAATTACAAGATCAGATAGCACTCAACCTTGTTCTTTAACCAAGAGCCCCCTTCTTTTATATTTTCACGTGAATAAAACTAAGAAATAAAAAAACATGACGTCTGTAAGATATAAGGGCCAATTTGTAAGAAAGAATCGAGTACAAACCACAAAGTGGAGTAGCACAATCAATGACGTACTTCGATGGACGATTAATGGGTCCTGGGCCCCTTGTTGCATGGTCACGCTTACAATTGCTTGTAGCATATTGCAATCTGGTAATTGGAGAAATCATCTGGAATATTTTAAGGCAAGGTCTTTGCAGTGACATCCTAGCTCTACAAGTCTACCAAAAAATGTCTGATCTCATGGACAAAAACTATATAAATAACACATGTTTTAAATATTCAAATCTCAAGTTATATTCCCTATTGTGGAAACGAGTGACAGTAAGAATCTGAAACGTAAAATCTATACTCTATGATACGTAAGTATAGTTTGAAAAAGAAAAAAAATAAAGCTGATTTTAAAAACCTAACTAGAAATTTTTGAATTGTTATTGGATTGTTCCTTGTTTGTAGTGTTATCATAGTTACGTTTGTTACTGTTCTTATGATAATGCATTTACACAACTGTTATTGAATCAAGACTAATCAACTTATCATCGAGTTTGAAATGTCAGTTTTGAAAAGAACACTAGAGGAATGAAAATATGTCACCAGAGGGGATCAAATTTTCTATTTCTCTAGTGTTCTTTTCTAGTCTTATAATTTCATATCTTCTTTTATGACACTTTCTAGCTTCAATGGGCTTTGGACAAATACACGGACCGGAGGGAAGTCCTTCCTTAGTCAAGTCACATGGCGCAGAGAGGATGGTCTCCAGTTGTGTTGAGCTGGATGTCGATGTCCATCTTTGGACGATTAGGAGCTAATGTGGCGACTAGAGAAATAGAGTTTGCTAACATCAAAGGTCACGTAGCTCAGTTCGTAGAGCACACGCCGAGAAAGCGTGGGTCACGGGTCAAGAGTAAGCTAAGGCAAAACAGGGGCGAAGCTAATACAAAATCCAGCTTTGATTCCTTTGCCTTAATCTCTGATGGAGTAGGTGATAGTTCTGCTTACAAAGGGCGTTTTCCCCCTTGCATACAGCTCTATCGACGACGGGGGCCAGTCCTTCAAGAAAAAGGGCATTTGTGACAGTTTCTTCAATGTCACTATACAACCTCGTATATGACATAGGATATATCTTTATACAACCTAGTATATGACCTAGGAAATATTTATATACAACCTAGTATATGACCTAGTATATTTTTAGTTTTCAACAATTAGGGTCGAGACATTAAGGCTTCTAATAAAGCTTAGTTCATTTTAATTTGTTTTAATAGCCTACACATAGAAGTCACACGTTAATAACTTTTGAAGTTTAGTAATCTTCAATACCGATATGTCAGAATATCAATTGAAAACTTTGCAAAGTATCTGTTTAAAGATCAAAGGATACACCTTTCACTTCCTTGTAGGTTAACCTTTATGAGAAAGTTCAAAGACGTGCCACATGGACAAAGACTTTTAAAGGCTATTTTTAATCGAAAAAGATATGGCTATATCGACTCCTGCCAATATAACTTACGGCAAATTAAAGAAAAAAGTCTGCAATACTACCATCGCAAACTGAAACTTAACCATATTAAGCTCAATGCCCCATTGCAAGGGATACCTTTCCCATACTTAATGAAAGCTGTGGTATTAAAGATGTTTGGTTAGTATACACTATTTGTTAACAATGTAACTCCTTAAGCTCAATGCCCCATTGGGAGGGATACCTTCCCCACAATTAATGAAAGCTGTCGTATTGAAAATGTCTGGATAGTATACACTATTTGTCAACAATGTAAGTCCTTAAGCTCAATGCCCCATTGGGAGGGATACCTTCCCCACAATTAATGAAAGCTGTCGTATTGAAAATGTCTGGATAGTATACACTATTTTTTAACAATGTAACTCCTTAAGCTCAATGCTCCATTGGGAGGGATACCTTCCCCACAATTAATGAAAGCTGTGGCATTGAAAATGTCTGGATAGTATACACTATTCGTCAACAATGTAAGTCCTTAAGCTCAATGCCCCATTGGGAGGGATATCTTACCCACAATTAATGAAAGCTGTGGCATTGAAAATGTTTGGTTAGTATGCATTATTTGTAAAAAATGTAAGTCCTTAATGACTGAATAACAAAATGACGCTATGTAAGGGGGCCAGGGGTCATTTTGGGGGTCATGGGTCGCTTTAATAGCATGGTAAAACATGCTGTCGAAATGAATGCTAATTCATGCCTTTTTTAACTATTAAAATTGTTATGATTAATATCTCTTTCTTATGATATGTAATACACTTGTCGTTAAAGCAAAATCAAAAAAATTAAGAAGTTTTTGACACGTGGGTCACGTGATCAGTAAGGGTATAACGAGGTTACATATCTGTAGGAATTTGTACTTTAATATTTCTGTTTAAACTTAAAATACAAGCAAGTTTAAAGAATGGGGAACACTCCCACCCACACGAATGAGGTTCAAAATACATTAATCGTTGTAGCTGCTAAATACACTATATAAGACAAAAAACTTGAACTTTCTTAGCTAAAGAAACGTTAAAAATGGCGAGTTTCTTGGGATTTCATGAGAACGTTTTTTATCAAATTGTGATTCAAGGTCAATCTCTGATCAACTTTATTACTGATAACATGAATATCAGCGAGTTCTCCTTTCTTACAGATTCCTGAAGTCAGAAAAAAAATCAACATAAATTTAGTTCTTCCGTTTTTCTCAAATTTGTCAATCACTGAACTTTGCTTACTAATTGTAGGAAGATGTGTATTCGTTTTCAAGACATTAAGACATTAAAAGAAACACTTTCTAAAATGCAACGCTATTGCAACACTTCCATAGAGAATAAATTAATCTTAAATTAAGAAAACCAAGGCACCCGACTTATTCATAGTTATAAATTAAGACCTTGAAATTTTACATGAGATTGACAAGTTGCAAGGTTGCAAGTTTTGTAGGCCTTACCTACAAAAATAGTTACACATCTTGAATAACTAAAAATAAAAATAATAACCTGGTATTAAAATGTTTTGGATAAGCCTAGTAACCTCCGAATGAAAAGTAGTGCAAATAATCTTAAGGCTGCAAGGTGCAAAATCGTCTATTACAACACCTCGTGAAGACGCACGAAAGACAATAATTTTCTGCTTTCAGACTGTGTAAACAGAAGACGTTAAACGTTTAGACCTTCTGTGACTGACTCTGGAAAGGTGTGAAAGGATAGCGGCGCCGGGCCACCGACGTCAAGGGAGAGGGAAAAACTGACTACGAGTATTTAAAAAGAGCTTTTAACCGAGTTCAAAGTCTGATGAAATCTCTTCCTACTGATGCTAGCTAAAATATTCTGGTTATGCGCACGACTTTGTTACGTAAAATATAATGTTACGGTTTGTATACGATACCCCTTGACAAATCAATATGACCCTACGGACACTCTATCTTACAAAAGAAGACAAATGAGCTGACTCACATTTTCCATGTTGTTTTGATGTACTATCAAGAGTGCTAAGTTTACAACGGGCATAAAGAAGGGACTTGATATAGATTTGGACAAGGATTAAATCTGTTATGGTTATTTATATTGGGCAGCGACGACAGCTGTGGAATAATCTTAACATAGGGTAGTCATTATTTTCTACTATGTTTGCATTGCTGAAGTAAATCGTTTGTACATGTACGCCTTTTAACACAGAGTTTCCATACCTTAACTCTCGCCTGCTTTTGTCTATGTTACGTAAACTAGCATTAAAGTTTTTCCTGACACTTCGAATGCACAAGTATTCTTAATAACTCACAATAGCTATAACAACTCTTTTATGGCTCTATATTAAACCCTCTTTCGTTTTACAAGATTCCAGCTTGTGTCAAAAATTACACAATGTGTTGTGCTGATTAAAAATGAACATAAAATATAAAGAGATTAGGAGGTTTGAAATCTACTATCGCCCTCTCCCCAAATAGAATATGAAAGGAGGAATGTCATATGTTTGCACAGCTTAAACAAACCCAAGCTAGTTACGATGGTGCCAAATAAAAAGCTAAAGGTCCTACGTCTATGTAAGTCTAACTAAGCATTGTATACTTTAACAACTAGACTTTACCATCTTAGAAGATCATGAAGTAATCATTTACTAACATCCAACTTAAACAGGGCCCCGCCGTACGCTTCTTTACCTTCAAACAACGATATCACTTTCCTTTTGAATTAGCTGTTCCTTCCTATACCTAAATACTTAATATTTTGTCCATAGACGCATGCGCGTAGTTTCAAGAGCGTTTGTGATTTCAGTGGGACATCACAAACCGAGAAACCATTTTGCGTCAGTTTTGCTGCTAGCCGCTCTGCTGTCCATTGGATCGTCAAAATAATCTGCCTTGGTGACCCACACAGGCAGCTCGATCGTGATTTGTGCAAAACTGGACAATACTCTCTGCGTTTAAGGTATATCTTCAGATAGTAAATTGTAGCGGGAAGGGGGACAAAAAAACAATAAAAAGTGCCCTGAATAAAATTCCATAACAGCATTTGCTCGGACCAGGTTTCTCCTATTCCAATATTACTTTGATACTTCCGCTTATAGCAATATGCTTTGTATGTTTACAGCTATTTTATACATTAAACCTGGACATTCTTTGAACTGCGGCAATACACCTGATTATCTTTACAACTTCTAAATATACAATTTCATTTCAAGCATTGATATCAATCTCTAACCTAAGACTCGTGCCTTGAAGCGTTTAACCAGCTTGGCTTCTCTTGGAAACGAGCCAAGCTTCAAGGCAATTCTAATAGACTCAAAGCAACGTTGCGGATAAACACTGTGTTTTGATCTTGCAATGTTAAGTAACACCTGGAATTCCTTGTTGGATACAAGAGAATGTAAGGTATAAGTACAGCAATAGTTGATTCAACCAGCCTATTTATTAAGAGGCGAGACAAATGTTTTAAAGGATGACAAAGTACTACTAAAGTTCTAAAAATAACTCAATTAGGGCTGTATGGGTCACTACCTGGAAAGAACGTAGCGTGATAACGAAGGATGCTCTCATCTCTTTCCCTTTTACAAACTGTACCCTCATCAATACTTCCAAATGAGATTTAGGTATAGGAAAACGTATCATTATTTGGTATCAACTTGGCCCTAAATCTACCATTCTAACAGTTTCTGGTAACAGAAGCTACTAAAATTCTCGACAACGTAAAGGATTTGCTTTAAGATCCAAAATTATTTGACAAGGCCTTGTTAGCGGTTCATTCGACTCTATGTCAGAAGGAAAGAACGCTTTTCTAGCAAGTGTTAAGGTTTTGAGTCAGTTTAAGATGCATCCCCCGCCACACCCAATTAAGTTTAAACTAATTGCTGTACTCATTAAGATGCGAGATGTAATGTAATTAAACTTAATGCACAAGAACTGCTACATATCTGAGAGGCTTTTGCTTCCGCTAATCTCTGACAAACCTGTTGACAAATGCCAAGATTCAACTATCCGCCAGCAATGTAAACTAGATACTGACCATCTTCCAAGAAAGCTGTTATCCTATTTTGTGGTTTTCAAGCTTCAGAAGCTGCAAAGAACCCCTGCCTTGTGGTTCGAACGTCTAACCTTTATTTTGACTCATAAGGTATTTCAGGTATTATTCAAATAAACCCAAAATAGTCAACAAAGCACTGCTGGGTGCAGAATCCTGGCGCTTGTCAGAGTTAAATAAAAGAACTAGCTGGACAAGCAGTCTAAGGTACATGCAAAAATATCGGCTTTTTTACAAAATTATCAGTCTGCAATAGAATAAAATTATAGTGGTGTCGATATAAAGCTTCATAATTAAGAAAGCTAGATAAAACGAGACGGAACAGGTCAATTAATTCGCTACCTATGGTAATGAAAGCTGATATGTACAACAAAAGGCATATAAATGTATTTCGCTATGAATCGCATGAAACGACACTACCGCGAAAAGCATGGCGGTGCAGTTTCCTCTTAGGCCTAATGCTATCAACGTAAAAACACGAGTGAGACAATAGTCAATAGCTAATTATTTGACCAAAAATAACTTAGAAATATCAGAACCAAAGATTTTATGGAGTTTGGCAATAAAACTTAACGTGCGAGATATTTGCTGATAATGTGCTGTAATTTAAATGAGGTAATCTGAATTAGGTGCAAGTATGTGCCAGTGATGAATAAGTAGGTAACGAGATTCAGTCAGGTATTGAGTGCCATATTCTCATATCGCTGCCTCAGTGACAAATAAAGGTGAGGCATGTGGTGTTGTTTTAGTGGCTTAGCCTAACCTGCCTTTCAAAGCATAAAAGTACGTAAAAGGCTTAGGTATCGGTCGAAATTGAAGAAACCATATCGGATTTCCTTAAGATATACTCGGGCAAAATAGCAATCCAACAGAAGGAGATGTCGATAATTATTGACACTATATAGACGTTCTGTACTCTTTAAGGGCTTTGTTCCGGGGTAAATAACTCTAAATGGTACACATTTGTTAAAAAGTTATTTATCTAATAGTTAAATATATGACCAAATCACGGCACTTTTTGCGAACAATTTCTCATAACTGAAAGTGTAAACGCATCGTTTACTTTGGCTTTGATTAGGGTCAATTAAGATACTTCCACTGTACGTAGATATCCAAAGAATTGCAACCTGCTGCCTGAAGATTGGGGCCATTTGGTTACAACGAGTCTAATAGGCATCGAAATCTATAAGGCACAATACTTGTAGCTATCGTAGTTAAATATAAAGCTGGCAAATCAAAATGTGTTGAAACATATATACACACACATATTTTCTTTGGTAAGCAAATCCGGATATCACAGGTGGCAAATTAAGAAATGAAGATCCGACAAGGACGAAAGTGTGTGAACACCAAACCATTATCCAATCCCATAAATGTAAAATACCTTTGATGCGTTTTAGGGTCGTTTAGAGGCGCACGGCCTCGCATTAGCACTGTTTAGTATGATACATGTCCGATAAAGTGACTTTAGTAAATATATCTAAACATGGTTGAAAAGGAACTCTAGTGTCTTACAGACAAAATTACAATACTAGGATCCACTACAGACATATTTGACAAAAACGTTTCCTTAGCTTGTTAGCTTTATTCCAACTCTGTCTGTTACTTTAGTAATAGAACTATCAAGACTGCTAAATGCTTCCTCTAATATCAGAAACGGAATTCCATTGATGCAAATTCCATGCTCGGGAGGATTGGCAAAAATTGCAGTGATACAACAATGAGACCCGAAGTTCCTTCCTCGTGACATTGACCAATACACACTTCCCTGATGGTTTGTATTCGGCTAACGTAGAAATGACGATCAGTCTATTTAAAGCCCAAAATGGCTCGACGGAGAGTAAGAAACTGGTCTCTCTCCTCTCTTTTCGACGCAGTATGCAGTTAAGCTGCATTGAGGCTACTTTGATTTCCTAATAAGGTCGCCATACTTTTGGTGCCGAGGCACTGTTACCATTTTCGTCAAGTTCGTCCCCGTTGTGATGTCCGTTAACATTGGGTCCCTGGTCAGTCATATGTGTTACTCCATACTCATCCGACTTCCCACGTAAATCAGCACTTTGCTGATAACCAGCTGGTAAAGTAAGACCAGATGTATCGTAAAGGCCTCTGTAATACCCGTATGAATTTATTGAGTTTGGTGTACTTGACTCCGGTTTGACTCCACCACTTTGGTTTACAAATCTCGTTTGCTGACGAAAAGGCAAATTAAGGCCTCCTGTTGGACTGACACTCATTCCATAGCTATTACTGTTGTTATTGTTATTATTCATGCTGTTATTGATATATCCGTTAGTTTGATTGGCTGCCTGGAATGGTGATTGTATATTCCCAATTATCAAGTTGTTCATTCCTCCTCCAATGGAAGGAACAATACTGTTTGCTGTTTGACTAGAGAGTTGTGTGGTGGCCCCAGTTGTGTTATTGGGCGATGATCGTGGTCCATTTGGATTAAGTGACTGAAAAACTCCAGAACGCGGATCTTGATAGGCTGCAGGGATGTTGAGACCTTCCGTAGAATTGTGCGGTTTTAAGGGAAGAGACTGTTGAAAATTATTTGGTATTGTATTATGAAGCATCGAGTAAGCATCCGTGGAACTTGATGGTGATAGGTTGTGACCATAGAGACCGCTTGAGAAATTGTGAAAGGCCCATGCAGGCGGTGACCGCATCGAAGACATATCTGAAAGAAATACAAAAATGTTACTTAATTGCAAATACAAAGATAACATTTTACTTTAGAAATAAGTAAAGCTCACTCTGTTTCCGATAGTTCTGTATGAAATTCTTTCGTAATGGGCATACCTAAAAGTCTAAGATCCTATTCGTTTGTAGAGAATGTCATTTAACAGTAGTTTAAAAATGGGCTTAAGTGCGGGTTTGCGATGAAACGTTTTCCACTATACAAAGCTACCTACGGAAAAGAATACATAGAACCATAAGGAACGAACAAATTTAGACTTTTTTGAATAGCAAATAGTGGTGTTATCTCCCTTTAAACTAAACAATGGCCAGCTTCATTCATTCTGTTTAAATCAGTAGTTTCTACACAACAGTATCTTCTACTCAATTTCAGTATTTATCAGAAACACTTTCATCTAATTTTTTAGATCATTATCAGCAAGAACCTTCCCCTCTTTTGCAAGATTTTTAAACTAGTTTTACCTCTGTCCCCATCTAGGGCGATCTCAGCCACTTTTGCATCTTTGTTATCTCTGTCATCCTAGCCTCGTTCTCAACATACATGACTTTGAGAATTGATGTCGTCTGCAGTCAAAGCTATCACTGTTTCGTACGATTTATTTCAAAACCAAACTTGTAAGTGTCAATAAACCTCTTTGAATTGGTCTTCAGCACTTGCATAATCCGATTCTAGATCATTAGGTACAACCCCGGAAAGGATTATGTGAATATGACTAGACGGGTTTGCAGAATTTCTTTCGTGGGGAATTACGTTTCCTAATGTTTCAAGATACGTAAGAAAGTCTTGCATCTAATGATATGCATATGGTCAATTTCCCTCTTAATATCCCAATGATTTAAGGCTATGGCTGTATAGATCATGAAGTATGGTAATACATAAGTGTAAATAAAGATATAGGAAAGATTAGGAACCGAATCAATCACCGATACAAAGATGACCGATAACAAAAGGATTTACAAACGACTGACATGGATCATAAATTGACCATTTATTTGTTTTTCTTTAGATTTACTTTACGTTTAGTAAAATGCGTAATTATTTAGGACTTTTGATAATACCGTGAGAGACTGCTGTACGCAAAAGAAACCTGCGATATAGTTTTACTGTCGCAGGGAACGGGGGACAAATCTGAAGGGGGAACAAATTTAAAATTTCTGTGCAAAAGAAGACAACAACACCAGACCTAGACTAGAGCAGTGTATGGTTAGAATTAATAAAACAATCTGGGAGAAACCTACTGTTGACCGCACTGGTCAAAAAGTAGGATCATAACCGTAGAACACACTACGGTCTGCTCAGAATTACGAGCCCCTGAAACCCGTTCAAACGATGTCCATGGTTTGATATCTACAACGCTTTTGAGCACATTATCACGTCAGGTCTATTTAGCTGGAGGTTTTCTGTTCTAAAATTAGTTTTTAAAGTCTGCTGTGTCAGAAATTGTTGAACTTTGGGTTTTACGAGGAAGCGGCTATTTTGGGAAGAACAACACCTCTAAAGCAATGAAAGTGGAGAATCGGAACAATGTCACAAAAATAAACAAACATTTTACCCTGTTGTTGATTACAGGATGAGATTACACCTGGATTTACAGTTAAAGATAGCCATTTTGATTTTTAAGATACTTGTGTCACTCGCATTTTTTAAACGCAATGAAATGTGCACTCTCCTGCTTTCAATCTCTAGACATTGTTCATTTATCCAGGCTTCTTTCGCTTTTCTGCAGTCGTTTCTTATGTCACGATCCAATGCTTTGTATTGGAGTAAATCTTTCTACGAAATTTTCTGTCTCTCTCTCATCTTTTGTAAAATTTCTGACTTCATCCAAGCTTGCTTTTGCTCTTCTTTCTTGGGTTGGATGACTTCTTTCCCTGTTTCTACTATTGCTTCTTTTAGCACTTCCCACCTGCTACCTCCTTCTCTCTCGAGTACTTCGAACAGGTTCTGTACGCCAACTGCATATCTGTCTCTGAGCTCCTGATTTTCACGCAAAAGATTCCATTGTAGTTATGCTTCTGGGATTGTACGTTTTAGCTAACGAAGCTTTAGTTTGACTGTACATACAACAGGATTGTGGTCACTCCCGCAATCTGCTCCAGGGTAGGATTTCGCTTGTTGAACAGCATTTCTGAAGTGACTGTTGATGCTCACATAATTGATTTGATTTTTATATCTCTCTCCAGGGTCTTTCCATGTCCACAGGCGTCTTTCATGATTTTGAACCATGTGTTCATAATCACCTGATCATATGCTTCACACCAGTCTATCCATCTTTCTCCTCTTTCATTTTGCGTACCTAGACCGTGCTTTCCCACTATATTGCTTACTCTTGGCTTCCAACCTTTGCATTCAGGTCTCCGATCACAATGACAACACCTTGAGATTCACTGTGCCTCATAGCTTCCTCAAGCTGTTCATAGAACATGTCAATCTCCTCCTCACTGATGGCGGCTGTTGGTGCATACACTTGAATAACAGTTAAGTCAAATGGCTGCCCTTTCAGCTTGACCAGCAGAAGTTTTTCTGAAAGGGCCCAATATCATAAAACACACTCACTCAGCTCTTCGTCCAGAATCATAGCAACTCCCCTTTCATGCTTGTTATATACTGGTACAAAAATATCAAATACAATTTGGTAAATTCGAACATTGCTAAAATCCAACGCCCCTGAGGCAGCGAAGATCTTTAGAACTTTGAATAATATACATACGTTTCAAACTCTACCCGACGTTAAGTATTTGCAAAATCAGAAAAATTTCTCTTGGTACATCTCCGACTGTTCCATTTCGCCGAATTTGGCTCCTATTTTTGCTTACAGGTCAACTAAATATGGGTCACACATGTCTCCCGCCTCCTCTTTTACTAACAAGCATTAAGCCGAGGGGTGTTTAGAGGATAAGGGTACGTTAATGTTCTGTCTTCAAGGGAATAGAGAGCAAGTTATGATAATATCAACAAGTCAAAACGACTTACCATGACTGTGGTATTGGGATTATGACCAGATAAAGTTTTGTAAGCTTCCTTTTCATTGACGGTGTCAGACACAAAGTAGAAGGGGTAAAAAGCGCCACACAGCACCACCTATTTGCAAAAAAGCGTATCGGTTACGTGTTTAGTGTCATTACAGCAAGTACAGAAACCCGAGGAAAACCGTGTTTAATGCAGTATTAAGTTAGCCTTGTGTCTCTTACAATGCTCCTAAAATTAATACAATCACTCTGGTACAAAGCAAAGCAAAACCATGATACACGATGAGTCCAGCTGATATAAGTGCTGACGTTCTTTTGTAATTCCAATAACGTTCTCAAGGCAGATGGCGATTCATCAACAATACCTCTACCGTACATTACTGTCACAAACGTTTCACAAATAGCAAACCTCATAGCATGACTGTGGTCAAAAGAGATATAGGTGTAGGAGCTACCGTAACTACTTACCTAGGGTTTGGTTTCCAAAACTTTCCAGAAATTTTCCAACCTGCTAGCAACGTTGTTATGGTAGGGACCACAAAGTGAACATTATAAAAATGGTAATTTTTGCCACAGCAGAGGATAATACAATCGACTACCATTGAAAGATCTGGGCAAAAATATATGTTAAGAAAAACTTTTGGGTCCTTTATTACAATTTCTTAGATATTTGTTACATGCTGTGTTGATGCATCGAGCGATTAAAAACCACATACTAAGATCTGTTCTTGCCGAAAGATGATAAAAAAGACACAGAATTACACAAATACTGTTCACATCAAGTAAATAAAAGCCAGGAAGAAATAAGAGGAAACGATTACTCGACTGTCATTTCCTTTCATTTGATAGGGAAATTGATAGCCAAACAGACGCAAGAAGGACTTCATGTACAGAACATCATTCCCTAATACAAACGCGTGCACATAACTGGTGAAGTATAAAAAAAGCAACTCGAATGGGCAGACAGATCTACAACGTACACAAGCTAAAACGCACATACACACTGAACCACATAGGTACACATGGAGGACAGTAGATATCGATACCAGACAAGACTTGCACTGAAATAGGATGGTATTCGATTTGTGCAGCAACGGAAGATAATGGTCGTTATTCAACACCAGCTGAGACACAGAAAATAAGATACTTTAGGTACAAGGAAGCAAGGTAATATTTCTCAGAGACGTATAAACAACAAATTTTAAACATACCTTTAATATTAAAAGATCATCCGGAGTGTACCTTGATCTTGAAATGCAAACAAAAACGTTGTTTAAAAAGGGGTATTCAGAATACCTATTAACATGATAGTCCTGCATCATCGTAATTGGCCTGCGTCGGCGACCGAAAAGCAATTCTAATAAAGAAACTGTGACGTTACTACTGACAACTAGTAAAGGAATCTAAGGCCTCGTTGAACGGTTAGTTGTGCTCGACAGAGGCCCGTGCCCATTTAGTGTGAAGATGAATTCGTCTATCAAAAGAAGTTGGCATTTCCGACCAGCAGCAGAAAACGCAGCTGAGAAGAGAGGCTTCTATGGAAAGAACATTTACAAGAACTACTTGGGCTGCATTTGTAAAGATATCAAACCGAAAGAAACGATAAAATTCAGCCGCAGCTAGTATTGTAACCACAGTACACATGAGCATCAAATTATGCTCAATTTTTAGTCATGACAGCTCACGTTTACGTTAACTATTAATATCATCACTGCTTGAACAGTAATGCAGTAAGGGTTCTAGAAAATAGAATATAGTTTTTCTTATGATGTCATATAAATAATAACCAGAAAGGTGTAGAAGCATTTGATAATTCGAGGGTGTATACAAAATAAATAATTTAATCTGGGGGCTCATATTGAACTGTTAAACCGTACAAAAAGCACTAAAACAAAGGAACAATCAACATAACAAGGGGTGAGGGAACACTAACTAACGCTCTGCCTCTTATTACTTACATTTCTTAGTACATAACGAGTTGTGACTAATTTGCATCGTCAAACGGATATTAATTTGATCAGCTTTTCACCCGAATTTGTAAATTATCAGGGATTGACAATTCCCACACATTACAGTCCCTATCTCCTTATGCACAAGCAAACAACATCACCGCTTATCACTTACTTTATTTTCGTTTGGCTCTTTACATTAAAAAATGCAAGACGGTCAGACAATTCGGTTACCAGTTGATCCACCTTGAAATTAATAAGAAATTATCATGAAGACGGGCATCGGATATGCTAAACTAATTAACAACGATAGGGCAAATCACCACTATTACAACTTGAAAGCAATGAAACAATTGATACCCTATAAATCGTTGCTTATTAGGTTTGAAACAGAGCTCCAGCATAGCTAGCGTTGCTCTGCGAAGGTATTGGTAGATATTGGCTACGTAGATGAGATTAGATAATATTGGACACGCCTGGAATACGGAAGAGTCATGCGATATAAAGCCCGTCAATGACTTTCAACACGGTTTTGATGCGTGCAAAGAAATGGTGCTAAGAAGGCGGGTTTTTTGACAAATCTTGCTTTATATGCATATTCATGGAATAAAGATGTAAAAATGAAATTAATAAGTAAAGAGGTGTGTTGTTGCTGTTTAGACATGGTAACAAAACTTAACGCTATTGACTGACTACGAAGTAATTTAAAATATTAAAATCGCAGAGGAGAAAAAGAATGTTGTATGCTCTAAACTCTTACACCCTATAACCGAGCATTCCATTTTTACAAAGTACATATTGCTTTCCTGTACGAGAATTATAAACAATAGCATTTTCCTTCACAAGCTTAAAATTGCTCCTGAACGTGCTAAATCCTATAAACTTGCGACAGGGTAAACACTGAAATGTCGTCAGGCATGAGCGCCAGCAGGCCATCAGTCTTTTAAATAACTCGTACCCATGCTTCGTAAAGTGATAGAGAATAATTGGTAATAATAATTGGTACAAAAGACTGATAACTGATGATATAGGAAGGGACAGTTTAATTTGATGTTTGTGAGAAGTTTCTTTGCATCCTTTTAATTTTGATGAGCATCTTTCTTCCTTATCTTCTCTTCATTCCTCGCTGCTGATTGCTGCGGTTGGCAACTTACTACCGTGTTACTTTATTATCGAAGGTTAATCTACTTACTTCCATCATAACCTTCGTCTGAATAAAATGCTTGTTTCCCCATCCATATTCACTCTAAATTAAGAAACAAGAATTCAAATGCCATGAATGTGGCTTCAAACAATAATCGTCTTTAAACGGTAAAAATGGATTGTAAAAAGTGAAAAAAACCCACCAAACTGTTAAACCATTTAAGAGACTTACATCTCGTCCAAAATCCGAGCGCATTTTCCTTAACTTCCATTCCTGCAAATAAATGTTAGACTTTTTAAGAATGGCATGCATTTTCCCCCTTCTAAAGATTTTTACTAAATGTTTAAAATGTTTAAGCACAAGAAAGTAATCACATGCGAAATCGTTCACACACACGTAGGAGCCATCATACGGACGAGCGCGAGTGCACATGTTAAGATCACTCATAGTAGTATATAAAGATGTACATAAGAGCTTCCATAATAAACTATTTTGAGCAATTTCGCTGGTAAAACATAATGAATGTATGTAGACAATATGTGTAAACCATATGATGGAGCGTATGAATGTACAATAACGGTAAGATAGGACTGTAACGTATGTAGGTATGTATAAATTAAATATGAGCTTCGACGCGGATATATCAGTTAGGAATACGCACTTCAAAAGGTTTCAAGAGAGGCAGCAAACTCTCCAGAGACAAACTTACCAATACTCAGAATTAGAATGTACAGAATGTACATTTCGACTGCAGTTCCTTTCCTGTTGTTACAAAATAAACTCAACCTCCCTTCATGATGTTTAGGTAAACAAGCATGAATCTTGCCCTAGTGTCCTTTTCGACTCCTCGGCATTTACAATTGGCTTTTATTACAAAAGCTTCAAACGAAGCCCCTTCTTGTAATGCTTGTTCATGTAGGCTTAAGCGGTAACAAAAAATGGACTCCAATACATTAGAATATCGATGAAGTACCCAAACTCAGGGCTTGCAGGCGAGTGTACGCATGCTGCCACGTTTTGTAGTGTAGCAACCAATAGAGAAAACACAACGAAAAAAAAGATAAAAGAATGAGAAATCTACTAAATACTTAACAAAGCCCTAGGTAAAAGTTTGCTCTGTAGGATGGCAACAAACATTATTCTCCCCTATAGTAAAATATAAGGCAGATCCATCAAATAGGAAATGCAATGGACAGCAATACATTGGACAACATTGAACTGTAGGTGCCTCCAAAAATGACATTCTCTTACCTTATATGCATTAAGCATTGTTATGCAATCACTAAAAGACCAATCCGACCACTGCATTTTCTGCCTACATGAAAATAAAAAGAATAAGGACCCCAATCAAGCTGTTTTACGATTCAAAATATAATATGTAAAACAGTGACGGCCTTTTCTTCAGATTTTCAGTAATTTATCGTTATTCACGTTACCACGAACGTCCTCAATCCAATCAAGTCTACAGCTGAACCTTTATCAAACAGTATACCAACAAAATAGAATGAGCGAGTTTTTAATGTGCTACTTCCTCGAGTATCCTCTAAACTCTAAAGTGACAAACAAGAAATTTTACCCAAAGCGCAATGCGAAACAAGTATGCAAAAATGTAGAAATAGCGATAGTGCATTGATACCTTGAAAAGAAATAACGATGGAGCTTTTCGATCCTTGGCATACACCATACTTATGCATCTATTTCGATAAACTGATAGTTTGAAGACACACTATAGGTTTAGTACTCGTGTGAGTCGAAAATATCATTTAAAGAAGCCAAAAAGGATAAACTACTTTTGAACTAGAGTAATCTTAACACAAAATAACACACCCTTCCAAACAAACCTGTAGGCTTCGAAGTCTTTCTTGAATGGTCTGGCGAAGAAACTTTTCAGTGACAAAGCAGCACCTTCAAGAAAGAAAAGAGGGGGCTATCATTTCGCACCACGCCCTCCTTGAAGCAGTCTCTTAAAGCTTTTAACACTTCTACTTACCTATTACTCTGGGTGCCATTTTGTACCTTTATCTTTACTTAATCAGACCCTGCGCTTTTCTAGCAAAACCCATACGATTCGGTAATAAAAAGCTGTATTACATTACCCAACATCACATTCCATGACACATCACTTCATATTTCTTCACTTCACTTTACTTCTCTATATTAGATTACTGTACACTCAACTGCCTTGCCTTAACCGGCATTGTACTACACTAAGAACACTACAAAGCACAGCACAGTGCAGTACAGAACAGTGCAGTGCGGTGCGGTGCGGTGTAGTGCAGTGCAGTGCAGTGCAGTGCAGTGCAGTGCAGTGCAGTGCAGTGCAGTGCAGTGCAGTGCAGTGCAGTGCACTACACTACACTACACTACACTACACTACACTACACTACACTACACTACAAAACACTACACTACACTACACTACACTACACTACACTACACTACACTACACTACACTACACTACACTACACTACACTACAGCCCAAAATCGAATTTGAGAGACTTTGACTTCTCGTCTTTCTCGTCTAATGAATTGAAATACAAAGTAATTCATCGTTTAATGCTGATAAGGATTTTTCTGACGGGGCAAACGTGGCCAAGTTTTACCAGTTGGGTGGGCACAGCCCCCCGCCCACCTTTGGCTGCGTGCCTGTGTACACGCCGGTTTAAAGAGTGGGGAACCTCCTTTTACACAAGGTAATAATTCGGGGAAGTACATACAGGTATGGGGCAATGGCTGGGAAGGAGAGACAGCTGCCCCTCAAGAAAAAGCTTTGCGGCTCCCATGTTCTGCGATTCGAAGCTGGTAGTGTCCCAATTTCATTGTTAAGATGAGCAATCTTTCAATGGCGACCCCTGACCGGAATTTAAAAATCTACCGAAACTTGCCTGGACTAAAAGTACTTCTCATTTTTGGTGGACGTTAAGTTTCAAAGTTACTGATGCTCAATTAGGCAACCTGTTTGAGCGTCAGTAGGAAGCCATTTCGACTGCAATACTAACGGGGCCTTGTTCATTTCAAGTGGCGCCGAGTTTTGGACACAAAAAGAAGTCGGTTACTTCTGCAGTTAAACTGTTTGTCTGTATCATTTGTATCCTTTGTTGATACAGTAAGCAGCATGGCTTACACCCAATATTCACAGCCTTTTTACCACTTCGGGTTAGAATTTACTAGAAGGTTCGTGCTGGTATTACATTGCTCCAACCAAATACCGTACTCATCTGTCTATGTAATCCCTGTTCGAGGTGTGAGGTATTCAATTAACCGTGGGAAGTCAGGCTCGTCTGGCTACAATACCTGGCAGTGTCTACTCAAATCTATTACAAATTGGTCTCACGTACCTGACAGGAGGCCGATTTCTTTGAGCGATTGCCTCTTCAGACAAGTACGGGCAAATTTCATTTCGTCACGCATTTGCAATCAAGAAGGCATCGTCGCAAATGTGCAAGTAAAGCAAATATTTTTGTATGCAAAACGGAACTGGCTGTGCGAAATTCCCACGTCGACATTCTGATTGTTCAAGCGTAACCATCATTTTAAAATTGTCATGTCAACAAAAGAGGAGGTCATCCCCATTACATTCCATTCATTTGGAGTCAATGACACAGAGACAAAATGCAGGGCAACAAAGAACACGTTCAGCTGAAGTGGGCAGTTATGGGCAAAAGTGGTTTAGTCGTTAGGTAGAACAAGCCGGGAGTGCACGTCATCGCATATTCAATGATTGTCTAAGTTGCATGTTCAGAGTTAAGTCGCTGATTCCACAAGACAGAGGATAGGAAAATCACGCTGGGCAATTCTTCAAACTACTCTTTCACAGCTTTGATACGATCAGGGTTTCTTCGAGCGATCTCATTACACTTGGACTAATATTCAAGCTTGATCTACAGAGTAAGTACAAACTGAACTGGCAGTTGAAGGTGAAAAGAGAAAATCTAGGAAACAAAAGCCAGTGTCTCCATTCATCGCCTTTGCACGTTGTCGGATATTATGATAGGGTTGGTTGTAATCATATAATACAACAGCTCGTTTAGTCGATCGCATTAATTATTTACGATATGGAAAACTTTATTAACAGGACCAAGAAACTGTCGAGCCTTATTTTAGAGAGCAACGCTAACCGAGTGCACAGTGGATCGAACACGTGGGCTCCTAGTCCGTTGACTTTCAAGAGACTATCATGCACAAGTTTTGAAGAAGTTGGTGTAGTCTTAACTTCTGGGATGACGAATGTCAACCTACATAGTATTTATAAAAATAATTTTTCAGTTCTTTTATACCCATGTGAGTCACAGCCTCCGTCATGTAGGATCTCTTGGCAGATATCACCTTGTGTGAAAGTACCAGGAAAAACGAGGAAATGCAAAGTTGTCCAACATGCTGGTTGCAGAGATCCACGTGCATTTAGTGCAAGTATCATGGTTATGGACGAGTTCATTATCATTTGGGGAACGATCAAGGATGATAAAAAGGAAGGTGAGGACTTCGAGTTAAAGCTGTCTCCACCGGAGCAGTTAGAAACATTTCAACTCAAGCCTGTCACATTACAGGGAACATTGAAAAGAGGGCTTCGTAAAAGTGATCGACAATTCTCAATAACACACGATGCTCTAGTCCTCAGCCAAGCGTAAATAGCTCTACGAATTTTGGATCACCTGTTTTTTTTTGTTGCGAGAAAATAGTGGTTTGTTGGGCTATGATGTGTGTGAAAATATTACCTTCTGTTGGGAGAGCCGATGGTAATTATGAAAGAAACGAACCAAGAAGCAAGCAGACAAAGATTTGGAAAAGTGGGCACCTGAAACTGATTACGAGCTAAACTCGTTAGGTAGAACGTGACTGATGAAAAACAGACTTGTTTCATCCGTTTCCTTGAATTTTCCACCAGTGTTTTGATTCGACGTGAAGGGCTTGTCGTGTTTTCGTTTTCACTGTGAAAGCGGCGGCTTTGGTACGTCAGAAGGTGTTACGGTTTAACCGTCAAGAAGTTTTCTGAAGCCACTCATCACAGATCAAGTTACAGGATGAAGAGCCACCCAGGATAAGTTGTAATAGAGTGTTAATTGAACTTTTCGTGTCACCATTAATCAAAACAGACGAAACGAAAGTGATGCAGTCCCATCAAGAACTGCCAAGAATGGGACAACATGCGATATTAGAGATATTTTCTTATCCTTGCCAACGTTTCCTTTTCTAGCAAAGATGTATTATAATTTGTGGATTACCACGCGTTCAAACTGTATAAAGGCCGTCAAGGGTCGAGAAGAGGGGGAAGTGAGAAATTTGACTTCAAATTGATTCCAAGAAGTAAGTTTCGTAAGCATTAGATATATGATTTTCATCAATATTAGAAATTTGTTGTGTTCATGAGCACATTACCAGAAGTAGTTATATTTTTTATGATTAAGATTCAGGTTTATTAGTAAATTTGTCTCTCGTAGAGACTGTCGTGTTAAATGAAGTTGGGTACCCACGTGCAACATGGCCAGGCTGAAGCTCCACAGATTTAGGGTTGTACTGTGTTTTAGCGGGTGTACTTTTAATAAAGTACGCAGATCGTTTGTTTTCAGGAAGTTAATTTAAGAACACATTCTTAAACATGTTAGTCAAATCTCGAGAGTTAAAAACTTGATCAGGTAACCATTTACAGTGCTAACTCATTAATTTGTTTAATTTCGGAATTACATTTGTTTCTCTGAAGAGTTAATCGGTCTGTTTTATTAATGCTAGGGATAGAAATGCAACACTTCGAATTATTTAGTAATTTTCACTACCGATTATCTTTCCTTTTGACATATGATAAACATGAAACTGCTGCTGGTAAGCCATACAGCAAAGTTAGGATTAAATTGTTTAAATGATCACAAAGGTTTAGTTAGTTGATAATTTTCAATAAGCAGCAGTTCAAATGTGCCTTCTAGTGAAATTTTTCGTGATCGATGATGGTAGATTTCCATGTTGAACCGCGAAGGCTCCAGAGCAATGTTTTCTTTGAGGGATGGCAATATCGTGATGAAAGGTGCCGATGTCTGGGACCTGTCGCGACTTTGTCGTCGAGTAAGCACAAAAATCTCCAGGGGTTTTGAAAGTATCTTTAATTCTTTCATCTAAACAACAATTTTACCGATGATCAGTATTAGTTAGTCTGTCAAATATTTTAACTTGATAGATTCGACGACATTTGTGTTGGATTTCTAAGCACTGACGTTAACTGTAGGCTACCACATTCTTTTTTCTTCATGGAAGGTTACAAATCCAACTTACCTGCCTCAATATTATCTGCTTGCCAGGCGAGTTTCGCTTTTCTATTGTTAGTTGAAGAATCAGACCATAGAAGATTTCCCTATTCATTTTCTATCGTATCTATGTAATCAATCGCCTGCAGTAACAGTAATATTGCCTTTGTGAGCTTCCGAAGTAGTCGAGATGAAACTCCTTTTATTGCAAACGATAAAAGGCCAATTTTAAGTGTGCCTCCTTCTTGGGTACGGTGATGGGCACCACCGAAGGGATATTGATATACCATGTTATCGCTATCCCTCTTTATTAAGGACTTTAGTATTAAAAGTTTTCGAAGTCTTTCGGCATTTTGGGACATCCTGTCGGAAGGGGAAACCCCTCTGAGTGTATCTTACCTTTTGATATCGGAAACTTGCGTTGTCAGCAATTCAAATGGGTTGCACAGCATCGAGTTATGTACAGATTTTTACCGATCCTTTAATCTTGACAACAGCAGAAATTTTCCATGCACTCAAAAAAGCTATCAGTTTGCTCCTCTCGCCTCGAACTATTTCTTCTTGCTAATATGACGTTCATGGGCAGCAACACTACGAAACTTCCATGAAGAATTGCAGATGTATTTATGTCTTTTCACAAGGATTCTAAATTTTTAACTACTCCCTTATTTGTTTCTGTTGCGTCCTTATTTCAATGAGATGCCGAAATTTTCAATATAAGGTCGACCCTGACTTTGTGTAAATTTATTCCAGAGCTATTGAATTCTAACTTAACGGTGTCCAACTGAGTTAACAAAATGTACTTCAGTAAATTCAGGTCACTTTATTGACTCAACTGGGATTCGTGTACTCTGTTTTTAGTTCTTGCTGAGTATTGCTAATTTTTTGTAGATAACCTGGGGAAAGTTATAGGCTGGGAGCCCTAATTTCAGCTGTTTTTACGGTAGATATTTAGGAGAGCCGGTGTAGACCTGGCCGATAACCGCACCCTCGTAACTCAATTTGTGTCTAGTAGCTACTGTTGCACGTGGGTATGCAATCGAAAATGTTAAAGCAGAAAGTTATAATATATAATGGCAAGTATACTGTGTATACTGGAAGAAGTACGTCCAAAGACGATCTGTATATAGTATTTATGGTAAGCACTGACACCAAGTTCTGTTAACGAAGTTAGTTTTCACGGTATTTTGTTGAGTTTAATACTGTGTTAATATATACATATTTCCATTACAAGGAACGAAGTTGAAGTAACTTTCGTTTCTACAGTCGACGTTTATTATATTTAAACCAATATTGTAGAATCACTTAATCCTCAAAAGATGAGATTAGAAATCGGTGTATGATTTGGTCAGCCAAGGGGTGAACAATGAGATAGATATTTAGACATTTAAGATCAAACTCTTTTAAAGGAAAACAAATACACGAGAGTTGGTATTCTTGAGTCGGTTTTAGTGGTAACATTTGTTAGTTATTTATAATTTATAGGTTATCACTTTGTTTTAATTCGGACAGCATTTTGTAAATCTGTACCAGGGTAGTAATTTCCTTTTAAAGTCATTTGCCGTCTTCAGCAATGTAATGCAACTTGATTTTGCAAAACAAGATTTTGGAAACGTTGAAAGAATACGTAGAGTTGAACATGTCTGTTATGTATCTGTCTGTTCAATTATTTATCTTAACTTTGCGCTTGCCCAAGTTATCCGTGTTATAGGATTCAAAGGGTTAGAAATTAGCTCTACTTTGGCGCATTTTTAAGTGTCACAAAATCGCGTTGCAAAGTTTGTTGCTGAGTGGGCAGTTATTCGATTAAGCTCTTCTGTTCTAGTTCGAAAAGGAAATGCCACTTGTGTGCGAAAGCAAGGGGTATTTGCCTCCAGAAACCGCAGAACAATAGAAATATCATTTGACCCGCCACAACTACATAGTTCAGCAAGGCCGTAAGAGTTGAAAAATTATTGTAAGAATATTGAACAACTGGCAATAAAGCACGTCGTAGGATACATCATACAAACTATGCACACGTGGAGGTATAAGGGGAAGGAGAAGTTAAATGATCATGGACCAATCCAGAACCTTTTGTTTCTATCCCATCGTGCAATTCAAAAGCTGACGCGTTTTGATTTGTGGACGGTAGTAATGGTCGCAGCTTCTCTCCTTACCCGCGACCCCTCTCGCAAAAAGTTGGCTTTTCATGAGTGACACTTTTGCATCGAAAGTAAAACGTGACAATTGTTAATAATTATGGATTCCCTAATATTTTAGAATATAATTTAATCAGTGTTACTATTTGTCACGAACACAAGGGTTACCTTCTGTCGCTATGTAAAGGTGTCAAAGGGGACAGTTATGCCTCCCCATTGAAGGCAATATAAGTGAAAATAGTTAATTTTGCAATCTCTCAGTGCAGCCCCCTGATAAGCAGTGGAGCCTTTCCCCGCGGTCTGTTCTTTCCGAAATTTTTAATTTTCCCCCCTCCCCCATACCCGCAAAAGTTCCGGTTGACCCGAGGTAAGAAGCGTCAACCGTGGATGCGACACGTACCCCCCTTAGTTTATCAGTTGGTTTTACCGTTCATTCGGATATTTTTTTTTAAAAAAAAGGACATGTGACATCTTTCCCGTCGTTCCTTAAAGTTCTTGTAGGTGGAAATTTAGGAGCGAAATATCGAGACGATAGAATTTCATCTACAAGAAATACTTCGGGGGAATTGGAGTGTAAAGCAGCGACTCACCTCACGTGTGTTAACACCAAATTCAACTTTTTATTTTGAAATGGAAAACAGGTTTTCGTCACAGCGACTTGCTGCATAGACGTCCACGTGATATGGCTCCCACAGGCAAATACGATGTCTGGTTGGAATCTGATTATTAAAATGATTTACCAATCGGATTATGTCCTTCGCGCCAGGGCATGTGTTGCCAGATTAAAAAAAGGGGTTGTCTGTCAATCTCGAAAATGTGTTGATGAATTACTGAGTGCCTGGCTGTTGTCGTTCAAGGAGACAAGTACGAGATGTTACTCGCGTGTAGTTGGGTAACATTGCCTTGCTATATAGGAGTGAAAGAGTGTTGCTTGATGGAAAAGTAACGTATATTGTTGATATTACAGCGGGTACATGGAATGTTTATGAAATGTGAGGGGGTACATAAAAAGATTAAGGGATGCACAGAATGTTTATGAAATCTGAGAGCGTGCATGGAAAGTTTAAGTGGGTACATGGAATGTGTATGAAATGTGAGGGGGTACATAAAAAGATTAAGGGATGCACAGAATGTTTATGAAATCTGAGGGAGTGCATGAAAAGTTAAAGGGGGTACATGGAATGTTTATGAAATCTGGAGGGGCACATAAAAGAGTTAAAAACCACTGATTTATTATTTACTGTGTATTAAAAGTTCTTTAACTTCTCTGTATTTTGCAGCTACCATCTATGGATTACAAGACATGATTCAAAGCCCCCTCTCCCTGGAGAAATCCAGTGGGAAAGTACATGCATTGTTTGCTGTGTTTTTATTAGCTTGCATCTGGAAAATTTGATAGAGAACAATAGCTTAATATTTATGTATTTATTTATGTACTTATTCACATTTATTTCTTGTATAATGGAGAATCTTTATTTCTGTACCACATGATGTAGGTAACAGACAATTTGGTGAATTTTACAATGTGCTGAAATTTACCAATCAAGGGCCCGGGGCACTAACTGAGAAACAGAAACATTTTCGATAGGCCTTTTTTGGACCTGTGTACCTATTTGGACGTTGGGGCTTATTCAGACCTTGGTGTATATTAGGACTAGGGCATTTTTGAGAAATATTTCTCCCAAACTGGGTTCTTATTTGAGCATGGGTAGTTTATTAAGACATGGGCACTTAATTGGTAATTTCTGGTAATTGTCATGTTTAGGTGAGTGTCAATCACGGCTGTAAGAAATTATTAAATTAGCAGCAAAGGGTCATAAACTCAAGTGGTATTTTTCCACCATAGGAGTACTTACATTTGTAACATTGGGGTATAGGGGTCCGTGCCCCTTAATCTCCAGTGAACAGTTTTTGAACTTGATGATTATGTACCAGATAAAGTTGGCAATGCAAAGCTGTTATGTTATCTCTCTGACTGAAAATTTTGTCTTATAACTTTCTAAAGCAAAGGAGGTACTTTTCGAAAAAAAAGAGCAAAATCAGGGCATTGTGCCTCCAATGTCCTTATTTTCATATCTCATTTTAGGCCCAAAATTGTTTGTTACTGAAGAAAAAGGAAATGTTCCCCGAATTCTTTAAAAAGGTACTAAAATCACATGCTTGTGTAATATGACACTTAAAAATATTACAAACTTCTGCCAAAAAAATAGGAAAACGGAACTGGGAAGGGAATGCGGTAATAAAAACAGCGAGGTGAGAAAAATAACCAAGAGTTTTCATAGCTGTAAACCTTTACAACATTCCAATGTGGGTGAGATTT
>JAAAKM020006971.1:103869968-103886603 GCA_010016025.2 Alatinidae sp. Z8VKAUB7J3 | reverse complement strand
ATGGACTTGATGGAACAAACGTTGGAAGAAATGTGCAAATGTTACTGAGCCCTTGTTGAAAGTGGAGCGGAAAAATCGAATACACTAAATGACAATTAAACTGTAGTCAATTAGAAAAATTCTCTTATGTTTTCAGGGGTTAGTGTTTTACCCCTGGTTGAAAACTGCTATAAGGACTTATTTATATAAACAGCTGCCCTGCTAACACCACTTAATGGTCGACACTGACGAAATCATGGTTTCCTTTGATGTCACCTCCTTGTAATAGTATACCAGCACTCCCAAGACACAATTCACGTAATACAAGACCTGCTGAATAATGACACATCATTGGTCTCCAGAACTTCCTTCAAGCCCTCAGACATCCTCGACATCCACGAAATCCTTCTTCACAACACTTGTTTCCTCTTTAATGACAAGATCTATTTATAAAGTAATGACGTATCCATAGAAGCTCCTACATCCTCCATCATTGCTGAAATATTTATGAAAACCCTTGAAAACATAGCCCTTACCACCACTGAACAAAATCATCAAGAAAGCAGATCTGCACACCTTCCTCGAACATATCAACAGCCTCCATCCCAGTATCAAATTCACCATGGAAACAAAAAATGATGGCAAACTATCTTTCTTGCACCTCCAGCTGACATTAAAAGCAGACGACTGCATTGCTCAGATCTACAGAAAACCAACCTACACAGAGCAATATCTAAATAATGCATCACATCATCCACCATCAACTCGCAACAGTGTCCTCTCAACTCTTTTTGGGATTGCTAAAAAAATCACATCAGAGCCAACCATCCTAAAGAAAGAAGAAAAACATCTCAAATTCATTCTCTCGTGCAATGGATACAGTCAGAAAGATATCAGAATGACTTTACGGAAAAGTAAAACACGCCCTTAGGAACAGAAAACAGAGCCTTCGAAACAAGTATGCCTTCCCTACATTAAAGACACAAGGGAAACCATAAAAAAAATACTCCAACAAGAGAACATCCGATGTACATTCTTTACATCGTCCACCTTACGCAAGACTCAGTCAAAGCCCAAAGATCCAGTCCCTTCAGCACAAATAAACAAGCCCTTAGCAAGAAAACCCAACAAACTAAAGAACGACACGGCACCAGTTTTATGAGGTTGGGCACACGGGGTTTCTCTCGAAACGTAGCTCGCAAAAAGATAGAGACTTGAAAAAAGTTAAGCTCTACTATCTAAAGCAAGTCAGTGTTTAATTTTTAGTTTTTAAGTGGTATGCCTTATTGTGTTGATAGGAATGATTAGGCAGTGAAGGGACCATGCCTTCACCCCCATGTCCTAACGCCGGAGACTCTAATCCCACCTCCATCTCCTAATGCCCGAAATCGGAGACCCTGCCATCAGGGAGGTGTTAATAGAATTTATTATAAGATGTCTGTGATTTCCATGGTGGCAACGCCCAGTCACTTTGCGACATCCATTTTTTCCCTCCTTTCTTTTCCATCTGACGGTTTCTTGCCGAGGTCATTATCAGGTGATCGTTGTGCGCATGCGTGTAACAGGTAAACAACAAGGGCAACACTACCGAAGAGCTGGACTTCAAGAATTTTCAAGAGTGAAGAATAGATAACGGGAATTAAAGATTTTGTATACAGCTAAATTAGCAGTGTTTGGGTGAAGAAGGAAACCTTTGCATCTGGATCCCTTTGCTTGGCAAACACTCGGGCAAACAAACTTGAGGGATACGAGGTGTTAAATGATTTTACCATTTTATTCACGGGCTGCTAAACACAACTTGACCCAGTTGCCATCGCATCTCTTTGATGACGGCACTTTTTTCTCGATGTTTACTGATGGAATTTTTTGATACTTACTATGAAAGCAGCTTCGATGGTTATGCTTACTTCCTTGATTGTTAAGAACAACGAATCGTTTTTTCGAGGACATGAATACGATGCTTCTTTTGCCTATATTGTCACTAACCGGGCAAATCAGATCTGCTGCAAGTGAGAATCCCAACTGGCTTTAGATGGGAAATGAGGCGCCTTGCTACTGTTAACTTATGAGAGGTGTACTATCGATACTTACTGCATATTAACATTGGCAGAAGATTTTTGCCACATCACGGCAATAAAAGCCTTAACATGGAACAGCCGCTAGATTCAAGCAATCGTTCCCAATCGGAAACATCGAATTTGGCAGTTACATCTTCAAAATATGGAAGTCAGCTGAGCGTGGACTTCAGTGACAGCTCGTACTCCAGCTGTGGCTCAGACGATGACCTTTTTTCATCTTGTTTCCAAGATGCTCGTATGAAGGAAATTCTATCATCTAGTTCTACTAATTTGGCCAGCTTTGCCCAAAGCAGAGGATCGAAGTCCAGCCTAGAGGATGTTTCGCTTGATTCTGATAGTTTTCAACATGATGTAGTAGTTAGAGTTAGCCAATACAACAATTTGGACGATGCAGATGATGACACTGTAAGGAACGGTGATGTCGAAGTTTTGGAAGATCAGATACTATGTAAAACGGAAAAACCATTCGAGGAAGAGGCCGTTGTACCTGTAGAGGAAGAAAATTACCAGAGTGAGCCAACTCCTTATGGTGACAATGAGACAGAATCAAAGAACGATTTAAGCAGAGAAGAATCCCCTGTAGAAGGTGAAGGTAATGATGGAAGTGGCAATCATCTGGTAGAAGATGAAGAAATAATTGACCCCCTTGAAGTAGAGCAGGACGAAGCATCTTTTGCTACATTTCATTTTCAAATGGGAGAAAAACTAGAAGATAAAACTCATTCACCCCAGTTCAGCCCAGTTAAGAGGAGCAATTCCAGAGGGAAGGAGAAAAAGACACAAGGTGTAAAAGGTGGGTTAGCATTGGCTCTTAACAGGCTAAGCCTCACATTTGAAGATTATGATATCATTGACACAAAGGAAGTAAAACGGGCAGAACAAGAAGAAAAACGTAGGGTCTCTTTCAGTGGTGTGCCAGGCTTTGAAGATAATAGATCCAAAAATTCATTTAGTTTGGCAAGACTCTTACCTTGGAGCAAAGATGATAAACGAAAGGGCCAAAATGGGGATTTTGCAGATGATGAAGTTGGCAGTTCAGGTTTGGCACTAACTAGTTTTAAAAATGGGTTGGACTTGCATTACTCTGTCAAAAAGAGTGATGAAGGAGAAACAGTTGAAGAAATAAAAATGATTCCTGCAGTAGGCCAAGTTGAAAAGAACAAAAACCTTGAAAAGTTGGAGCTAGAGATACCATCAAGGAGGGCAGACAAGGCAACGAAACGAAGGAATTCACCAGTTTTTTATGATATTCTGGGAACACCAGAGTTAGATGACTTAGGAATTGCAGTACAAAGCCCACAGAAAACTCTGAAAAGACCAAAAAGCCCAAGGAGCCTAAAGAAAGCAATACAAGGTGGCTCTCTAAGAGGTTCAAAACACTTTGTTAACACAGCAGGGAGTTCAGAAACTTATAAAAGAAAACCAGTAGTAGTTAGAGGGGAAGTTGTGATGACTGGATTTGTGAAAATGGGTGAAACCAATCCTCGTAGTGGATCACCAGGGAGTCGTGACAAGTCACCCGATGGAAGTGCTGATTCTGACTTTGATCATGTAGATGCAGACATGGCATTACTGCAGGGAAGTGGTGAGTCAGACTCACCTTCAGAACACAAAGCAGGGTCAGTTAAGGTTAAGGTTAGGCCTCCGCTTCCTTTAAAGAAGCCAGTTCCTCCACCAAGAAGGAAAAAAGTTCGAAGTATGTACGTGCATGCTGATCCACCACATGTTGCAAATACGAGCATTGGTAAGTAATTATAAGTGTGCTAGTTAGTATATATATAGTATATATTCTCAGCAGATACATTACACCTATATGTAATTCTCAAAGAGTGGAGCATTACCACAATAGCTTGCAATTTAAAGGTGCTGATGGGATTCAAACCAACGACCTCATGGTTACTAAGCCAATGCCTCAACCATTAGTCTGCTTGCAGACTATCTCAGCTGAAGTGGATAGTCTGCACATCGAGCCCTATTTCCTTGAATGCTGACCTTGCAAAATGTGCTTGCCTCATCTCTATTTTTTTTGCGCGTTTTCACCATTTTTTGAGCAGAAAGTAGAAGAGGAGGCAATGAGAGAGGTGATGGTACACAACAATGTTAACTGGGGCCTCTGTTGTAAGAAAAGGTTTGACCAATGGGCCGAATAAGTTCCACCAGACTTCATTGAATTTTCAACGAAATAAAGGGGGGGGGGGGGGCAAGAGTTCAAAACTAGCACTTTATGGCAGAAACAAGCGTGGCATTTGCTAACTATTTTCGTTACAAAATGTTGGGAATTCGATCGTGCCAAGTAATATTTAAAGCATTTGAATTGATTTGGGTGCCTCTTCCTCACGCCCAAGCTAACAAGTTAATCTAAATTACTACGTGGAACGCCAGAATCTAAATAAAAGAATGAGATCGGAAATTTTTCTAAAAATTTATTAGTGGGAGGATGAAAATGAGTATATACCCAGGACAATTATATCAATATTTAAGTTTTCTTTAGTATTCAGTTCATTAATGCTTTACAAATCTCCTACTCCTTAAGTTCTTCTATATCAGAAAGCAAGACATAGAAACCCAGTTACCACCACTATTTTCCTCAGCCCCACTTCCCAATAAATTTCACAAATCACAAGCAATAAAAGTGAAGAACACCCTAGTTGCAACTCAAAATATGAGCTCCTACAGCGTGCATGTGAAAGGCTGATCTAGATATGCGAAATTCCTTCACACTTATTGAGAACTTAAGTAACCCGAAAAGAAGAAATCCAACTTTCCTTTTCCAAGAGAGAAATTTCTCAAACAAAATAATCAGTCATATAGGCCCACACTGATGGTCAAATCGTAGTTTTGTAATTGTCAAGGAAATCATCTAACAAGCTCTTTGGGGCCATACACACCAAAAGTTTGTAACACCTTTCGTACAATGTTATATCAGTTGAAGTAGTGTAATAAAACTCCTGTCTCCTTTGATACTTTCAATATTCTGATCCCAGCACAGGTTCACCTATAACTTTAACGTTTCTACGAATAGAGTTTCTTAGTTTAGGATATAGTCAACTTGTTTTCGTTCAGAAGGCTCTGCCCTTATCACGGCCAAAGAGTGTCCTCGTCACTGCAGACACAAAAGTGGACCAAAAGGTTGATTATCTCGAGAGATAAATCATTGACAGGTATCCATTTGGTACTACTGTCTTCCAGCGAGTACAAGAGACAACTTCCGTACGTTATTGTAATTTTTTATTGCATGCGTAGCTATTTTACTCACGGCACGTCCCTGCGTGAAGGATATAACCTAGATAAGTGGTTCATATCCTTTTTAAGAACTTGTACCCTAAAGTTCCCACTAAAGTTCCCAGTCCCCCCTGTGTAAAATGACTGACGGAAATAAATGAAATTGAAACAATTGATATGAAATATTATTTCTTGGATTTAATAAAGCAAATGCTGTAAATACATACAAATAAACAGAATACAAAATAGTCTTTCAAATACAATCGTACTTTGGCTCTTTGTTTGTTGTGTAGTGTTTTACCAGGGGTACGGTTGGTTATTTATAGCCCTGTTCATCGATTCTGACCAGCGAAGCATGCTTCTGTTGCCTAATACCACAAGAGCTGATTCAGTATGCTAATCTGGGTGATTCTTACGTTTTACGTTGCGATTTCTACGGAGGGGCTTTATATTAAGAAACAAAATAGAAAACATGGGATGTGTGTGGACCGAAAACTTATGAAATACCGGAGAACGTGTGTCTTGAATGTAGGTCACTTTGCCTTTTATTATTTATAACAATTCTTAGTACAAGGGAATAAACACGTGGTGAGAGCATTACATTATGGAGTAAAAGGCACAGACAAGCATAAAAAAAACGGGTGTCAATTCGTTAAGACAGAATTTGTTAAGACAGAGAACTTGCATCATGATGTCTTTGCACGGACGCATTGTCTGCTTGATCAGTATAAAATATTTAATAAACGCAAGAAACTACTAGACAACGTTATAGTCTTAAAGCTCATTGCAGAGCATGGAATTTCCGTCGTAAGCTGCGCAAGACATGGCCTTCAATTATTATCTCGTGACAAGCAGTTAATTCGTTTGAACGCGTGGGTCGTAGCCGGTCACCATTGTAAAGATAAGTCGTCTTTTGAATCCAGGTAAAAGAATTAGACGCAAACAACAGAGTAATAGTTAATATGTGATTGTCTTAGGTCGGTATAAGATATCAGTAGTACAGTTCAGATATTCTAATCGTATAAGAGTCATGCTGTCATGACCGTGAGTGAACTTGCACCTGTGAAATCCACGAGCAGCTTCCTTTATCAAGCCACGTTAGTAGCAAGAAAATGAGAAACGCATGACACAAATAGATCAAGTTAGGTGATGCTTTATTTGACTGTGTTGACCTCTTATTCATGAATGCAATGTAGTTTTACCTAAAGAAATAATCAGAATGTGGCTGTCAAAACGTACAGTTTTTCCTTATTTTTTATAAGTTAAGGTTTTGAAAGACATAACCAACTAGTTCAGTGTTTCCAAACGTGGGCGATGTCGCCTCCTGGAGCGAAAAAGCTTTCAAGGGGGCAATATTTTGGTAAGAGGCAACAGAATTTTATTGCATGTTTCCATCTAATTTGAAGGGAAGCGACAATGGAACCATTTGAGCACGTTGGGAAGCATTGAACTAGTCTAACTTACAATCTGTAACTGTTTACAACGCATTTATGAGTCTGGAAATAGTGGTAGTATCAAACGCCAAACTTTTTCAAAGCTGCCACTCACACGTTGTACGTGATTGCGAGGGCAACTTGATTTCAAAGAGATGATCTTCCATGTCTGTTATTCAATTTCTTCACCAAACATTTCTACCAGATCCGTGAAATTTTATGTTGTAGTCATGCAAAGTATTTAATTAAGTGACCTTAGATATACAAGTGGAGTATAAATCTTAAATCGTAGTATTAATCCATGTCTTCAACAGCAGCAAGGAAGGCTATCCATTGTGTGCTTCGATACCGGCTCCACATCCCTCTGCTATGCAAACCACTCTTTGAAGGCAGAAATAATGATTATTACTCATTGCGTATACCCTTTGCTAGATTTGAAGTAAAGGAGCCTTCCCCTGTTAAGGCCAAGAAAGAGCTTGATACAAAGAGAGAGATGGATGTCAAAGCAATTAAGGTAAGTTATGAATTGGATTCGAGTCATTTTGAATAGGGTGAAACACTGAAAAAGGTTAGTTTTACCAGTGGCCATAGTTAAAGTTTTATTGATGGCCTTTGATCGACTGATGTCGCCGCAGTGGCTTATTCCGAATCATTGCGATGAAATGTTCAACAATACAGTTGAAAAATTACGCTGACATGCGTTGTTAAAAAGGAACTTTTTATTTCTTCTTCTTGACTGTTGTAAACCCCAGTATCTTGTTTTAAGAATCCCCGTTTACTAATTTTCCAGACTAAACGGGTGCGAGTTTCATCCACATTTAAATGATTTCTTTTGATAAGGAAAGAGTTGGGAATCCGCCAAGTGTAGGCAACAGGATTAGCGAAAAGTGCCAAAAAACAAAATGGCCACATTGCCATATGAACGTGTACAATACTCCGCTGCGAGGCCTGGACATGACCAAGAAAACATGATGGTTCGTTTTATGGGTGTAAATTATTGTCTGTCGAGTTCAAAATCAGATTCAAATTATGTTATGGGAAAATAAATGCCGGCTGACTGACAGATTCACACCCCTTTATGTAATTTAATCTTTTCTGCAGGCAGCAATCGCCAATGCGACGAGCCTTGAAGAGATGCAGCGGTTAGAACAAATGCTACAACGAGGACAGATACCAGGCCAACACGATGAAAGTAATGGTACTAACGCAGGGATCAAAGGAAAGAAACAGAACCAAGAAGAAATTGAAGAGATGGACGAAGGATAAGTCATCAATCAGAGCACTGTATTTTGACCATTTTCAACATTGTCTTCGAACTACATGTACACGACCACGTGAAGCTAGTATTGAAGGGAGGGTAGTGGCCGTAGAAGACAGTATAGGCAAAGGATATATAGCGGAAGGTCGCCAATGTAAGCTTAAGAACATTACGGATATCTTATTATGTTTCCGTTGGAGGAACGTTTTGCGTTATGCCATATACATGCTTTTCTGAATGTTTTCTGTATAACATGTCTTTCTTCGAGAAAAAGCACAGTATGAGAGTCAGCAAGTCGTCGTTTTTCTTTTTTAATTCCTGCGTCATGTTTACTTGTGTTTCATTCCAATTTTGTTTTGGTGTAGGCAAAAGAGAGTACCTTTGCACATTGGATAAGCATTTGCATTACTCTAGGGTTAGATCGATTGGTATAATTGCAACACTGTCTTTAACCAACAACTCTCCCTCACCTTCTCCCAGAGTTTCGATGCGAGTATGGAAGACATCTCTGTTGCAGACCCGTTTTTAGCTAGCCAGCATATTTCTACCCCAGAAACTACACGCACTTTCGTGATGCCCCTCGTCCTCGTCCTCGTCCTCGTCCTCCTACCACTCCTCTTCATGGTGACGGGTGACAGGTGTGATAAGAACACGCTCCTCTTGGTTGTTGGCACAGAATAAGGTAGAGCTTTGCCTGCTCCCCGTCATCATTTAATTTTCGTTTTAAGAGCATGCAATTATTGTCAAGGAAATTTCGGGACCACTCGTGTTCACCGATGAATCCTATAATCTGTAGAACTAAAAGTATAGAAAATCTAAATGGTCAAGATATGCAACTCTGAGGATGGAATGAAATCAAGAAAGAAAAGTTTAATCATCTCTTAGCACCCCGCTTTGATTCAATGGAGCTGCCTCTGGTATTTGAAACGGTTGTCGTTTTAAGCTTTGATGTAAGCGTAGTAAATGAAACTAAAATGAAAACGCTCCTTTGTTGAGAACGACCTTACTTAGGTGGTGGCAACGACGAGCTTAAAAGAAAGCTTTCTACATGCCACTTCAAAACTATTCGAATTGTTAGAGGTGTCATGCAAGATGTGTTCAAGTGTATGAAAAGATTAGGTGAGATTAGTATACTTATATCCTTACATATTTGATAACCTGTAGAAATAGTTTTGGCATGTAATAGCAAATGTTGTGCTTAGCACTGCGTAGCCAAGGACGTTTTAGGTTTAGTCGCATATATTGGAGTCAGAGCCCTTTGTAAATTGCATTCACATGGAAGGGACTGGGTTCTGGGGGGCAATTTCGCGACCCGCATTCCTTGAGCAACCAGAACTACGATTTAAGAATACTATTCGAACATCGCTGAAGTCAACAAGGAGGTAAAATTGTAATATCGTAACTTAATCTTCTTCGATTTTCTTAATTACATCTTTGACGTTCCAAAAATATATGTAATTGATTAGTTGAACATAATTTTGTTGATGTGAATCTAGTAACAGCATTCTATTATGTGAAGGACAATGAACTTGAAGTTGTCCACTTAGATCTTGAGCCAGGTTCTATATCCCATGTGCTACTACAGCTTTCATTGAATTGGGACATGTGGAACACCTTGTGAATTATGAATTTCAAACGATTTCCAGGAAAGTGATTAATAATTTATAAAACATGCGGATTTTGCTGATCCGGTTATGTCATCCAGGTACATAAGTACCTGGTAGAAGAAGTGAGCAATTAAAATGATCATATGACAATAAAAATTAACGTAATCGACAGTGCCATGAAGCAGAACGTGCGCATCTCTCTCTTAATGGGGAAAAACACGTGAAATTAAGAGACGGCCTTACAACATAAGAATTATCTGGGCATCGCAGAACATTATGGTGTCTTTACTGCAACTATGTAAAGGAATCAAGATGTAAATGGCAAGTAATACTAATTAGTACCTGAGACAATTTCGGTGTTTAGCATTCTTAAGTATTCTCGATAAAGTTTTTGTGCAATAAAGATTAATTGGCAGAAACGAGTTTTAAAATATAAAACCCAAAAACACTTAATAAGATAAAACATGCGGAGATGAGCACATGTTCGTATCTTCAGCCTTGTTGTTTCTTCATGTTCTGTCTACTTGAGTTTTACACATTTGTTTCCAACGCGATCAAAGAGGCCATTTCATTTCTGATCGATATTTTCGTGTTCATTCTTTTCAAATTCAAACATCTTGAGTAATAGGTGAATTAACATCGTGGAAAATGTTAAAGCAAAGTTTCCCGCTCGTTCGTAATGTATCGAAGTTTCCTCCATGTATGAACTGTGTATCTCAAGGTGAGCCTATCATTCTTAAAAGAAAGTGACATCTAACATGGTTAAGAATAGGGAAGTTGCATCTAGGGATCCCTAGTGTATTTCCTGGTGTGCAGCAGCCTGTGAAAGGCCCTGCTACAAGTCAACATATTTTTACTAAACAAGCTAATGGTGTATAGAAGTAAGGAAGATGGTCATTGAATTAGAGCATGGCAATAGTGAATCTGTTTTTATAATGTCACTATCATTCATAAGAGAAAGTAACAATGATGATTAAATTAAAACGGCTAAGCGGCTTTGGAATAGAAGTCGGTTGTCAGCATCCATCTCTGGTAATATGTGCATAATAGAACTCTTAAGAGCAAAACTGCATATGAATAAATGTGCTAATTTAGTGCTGACATAATCGGTACTGTATGTAAATACCCATGATGCAACAGTGCAATTGCACAAGTATTAAATTCACTTGAGAATCAACTAGTATCAAATGAAATTGTGCTATGCTCCAAACTAACGTCTTCCTTGGTGGTTTTTAATACTTTAAATCATTTATTTATTCATTGTCGGCCTGTTATTGCACTGTTGGCAGATAACCTCCGCATTTCATTCCACAATTAACGAGTTTGTACCACCTGATGACGCTCATCTCCTCGTCGTCTTTCCATCTCAACTGTCGTCTTTCTTTTCCTCTCCTTTTCTCTATCGCTCTCCGTTCTGTTAATGGTTAAGTTCGTATTAACTATATAAGCACAATACGCTATTGCTATAATTCTGTGTATATGGAGTGTGAATACCCAGTCAGAGAAGTGATTCCTAGAAACAATTTGAAACAAACCAGATTGAACTCAATGCTTGATGTAAGGCAGGAGGAGCCTATTTTTTCAAATACCAAACGGGGAAGTATCTTAAGGTACTTATTAAAATGCTACTCAAGTATCGGAGCAGGAAAAGGACGTTTTATCAGACAAGTACCTTACACAAAGTAAGAAATATTTCGATGGCATGTCCTGACGCTTTAAAGTATTACTAATGCTGCTTACACCTAGATGTTCCAACTCTTTCAGGACGACGATACATTTTCATTATGTAAGAACGATAGAGTACTTTCTTATTTTTATGATCCCTGGACTCAGTCAATATTTTTGTTACCATTTTTGAGATAGCTAAGACTCCATTACAATAACTTTTTTATAATGACTTTGGAAACTGAACTATAGCAAAATGAATTGCAACAGCATTCAACACAAGTGCTTTCTATTTATATTTACAATTAACACAGCCACTATGAAATCCTTTGGACGGCATCATATGCCAACATCATTGTTTAAGGTCAAATTGAACTTTTTCTATGCTCTTTGTCCACTCTTGTCCACTCATCTCTTCCTCTCGGCACAGTTGATGACCATTAAGCATGTACATCAGGAGTACTTCTGAAGCAGGCCAGAATTGTACGTGCTGATTTTCTTGTCGTTTCGGCCCCGCTCACAGTAATGTGAACCGTTTATTTTTCTCTTCTTTAGTAGCGCTAAGCTAATTTAATCTATTTTTTAACTATTGGCAGTGATCCCTAGAGACCTTACATCAGAAACGTCTGCCTTTTACACGGGATGCACATACATTTTGGGGGCGTGAAAATTGTTTTATCGGCTGCCACGTCTATCAGGAACAGTTGCGTTCGGCTGCTAAAATTGAATATGGTGTACCATCATCGTATGCTAACTTCGTGAGTACATTACATGCGAACCTCTGTAAAAATATGCAGGAAATCATGGCAAAGAATTGAGCTACAAACATGTGTTATTGACCAATGGTGCCAAAATGTCTTAACTCTGACCTAGACATCTATAATGTAGATAACACTGGAAACAGTCGTTTCACCTTTTGTAACTACGTAAACATAAGTGTATGCGAATTCACGCAGGACAGAAAGTCCTTTATTGTCAACACCTACAACCCTCTCAGCCGCCAAGTAAACGGATTGGTTGAAGTACCCGTTTCTTATAAAGATATCACCGTTCTCGATCCTGCCGGCAAGCCGGTGAAATCACAGCTAGTCCCAGTCTCCAAAAGACTAAAGAGATTACAGTATGGACTTGGACAAGCTCAATATAACTTAATCTTCCCTTCAATTGTCCCAGCGGTTGGGTATTCGACGTATCTTGTTAATGATACCGTAAGTAAAGACACCTCAAAACCTGTTGTAGTAACCTCGATCTCACTGAAGACAGGAAATGATTTTATTGAAAACGAGTTCCTGCATGTCAGCATCGATCTTGAAACTGGTAGAATTACTAATATTAAAAGGAAGGATACCGGATTGAGTGTGGACGTTGACCAGCAATTCTTCTGGTACAAGGGCAGTGTTGGCAATAGCGAGAGCAAACAAACATCAGGGGCATATATATTTAGGCCCAATACCAGCGAACCCTTTGAAATCAACGAGGGTAACATCGCAAAAACGGAAGTATTAAAGGGACCTATTTGTGAGATCTTGCGTCAGTCATTTGGACCTTTTGTGAGCCAAGAAATACGCCTTTGTGTTGGACGCCCGTTTGTCGAGTTCGAATATCTCATTGGTCCAATCCCGGTCGATGATCAGATCGGCAAAGAGATCATAACCCGCTTTGATACTAGTATTGCCTCGAAATCACTTTACTATACAGATGCTAATGGAAGAGAGATCAAGGAACGGAAGCGAGACTACAGGGCGACATGGACTCTGAATAGAACGGAGCCGGTATCCGAAAATTATTATCCAATCAACAGTCGTGCTTTTATTCGCGATGGAAAGAGTCAGTTGACCATTATGACGGATCGGTCACACGGTGGTGGTAGTATCCATGATGGGTCGCTTGAAGTCATGCTGCATAGAAGACTACTTGTTGACGATTTTCTTGGTGTTGACGAGGCTCTAAATGAACCCGGCGTTGACGGAAGAGGCTTGATTGTAAAGGGTAGCTTAAAGGTTTTCCTGACAACGCCGCAAGAAGCTCCAAAATATCATAGAGATTGGGGAGAACGAATTTTTGGAGAGCCATTAAACAGGTAAGCTTCTGCAAGGACTTTTATTTTGTTTTTCTTAGTATATGAGAAGCTGACAAGAATGATCACAAGTGCCAGGTACATCAAGTAACGTTTGATTACTCAAACACACTTCAAATTTGAAGTTACAGCTTAATGGAACTATTTTAATGGAATAAAATTTTCATTTCAGTTTTTCTTGTTGATAATTTGTTGTTTTCAACTAGTAAAACGACATGGCCTTCATTTGTCGGAGTACGCGCTTTCAAAGGTTGAATCGGGTCTTTCAAAAGCTTTTTACTTGATCCAAGTTCATAATAAGCTGGCAGAACAGAACAGTTCTTTGTTGTGGTATTTTTGCAGAGTAAAGCGGCAGGTATGGTCGAACGAAATTGGTCTCAAATGCGTTTCTTCTTAACAGGTATTCGGAAGTTTAAAAGTGAAATGTTTGACGGGGAAACCTGGAAATAGGAGGAAAGTTCAAAACCGTAAACGTGTATGAAACAACCTGTATGTACAAGGATCAACGTAACTATGTGTAAAAACTTTAAATTAGTATGCCAGAATGCCGTAACGTATCTACAAGCACGGAACGTGTCTTTAAATAGCAAAGTAGTCAGATACAGTACTAAGAGTCATTAACTGGTAGAAAATCGCGTTAGTAACATTTTGAATAAGCGAGTATTACTGCATGAGTGAAGGCCGTTCCGAAAATGAAATGTTGATGTACGTCAACCATCGATGGTAGTAAGCGCATCATTGAAACAGGCACCGTCCTGGAAGGTTGGAGAGACAAATGTATTAGAGTCTAAACAAGCCCCGTTGATGTACACCAGGATATGTGGAATTGAAATAATTTTATGAAGTTGGAGGTAGCTCTTCGTTTGCACTATAGTAAGGAAGTACCAAATGCCCCATTAAAGGTAGAAAGGCCCTGTCCCTTTTTACTTGTTAAGTCCTGGGAAGAAACATTCTAAGATCAATCGGATTTGTATTCTCCTATTAACAAATCAATTTTTAGTGATGATTAAGTGAAATCATTTTTAGATGGTAGAGTTTACCATGCCTTAGCCTTTTTTGCGAGTTTTGTTTCTAGAGTAATCCACACCCATCTTTGCACCACTGATATTGGATTGTGACGCAGTTTTTATGAGATTGTGTTGCGGACCTTGGAGCGATCTAACTAGGTTATGGGGTTTCACCATTCTGATCTTGTGCTTCTTGTGTTTTCTTTCAGAGGGCCCGATACCATATATGTGGAAGTTATTAGTACATGTTGTGCTTGTTGTGGCGGTGGTGTAAGGAGTGGCTAGTTTCTTTGATACTTCTGGTGGTTGTGGTGACCTCTTTGTCTATCATTTGGTTGTTTCCCCAATCAGAGGTGTACCCTTTCTTGCAGTAGTGTTCCATGACTCAACATGAAACTCACAAAAAGTCTGAGCCTCGAGACATGATAAACTCTATCTTCTATGGCAAGTCGAATTGTGTTATAATATTTAAAACTATGTAACCGTCTTCGTTTGCTCTAGCTTTGCTGAAAGTCCAAGAACATTAGATGACTGGTGGCGATCGTACAGGCCTATTTACAAGGGATTGACGAGGGAGCTCCCTGAAAATGTCCGTTTATTGACTGTTGAGACAATCGACAAAGATACCGTTATTCTGCGATTTGAGCACATTTACGAGAAAGGGGAAGACGCAAAGTTGTCGCAACCAGTTACGATTTCGCTCAAAAGGTTGTTTACCGCTTTCGAGATCATTTCAATGACGGAGTTAAATTTGGCTGCCAATCAAGAATTATCACATAAGAGGTCTATGACATGGCATACCTACGGAGTCCCACCTTCAGGACCCTTGGATGAATACCGTACTGAAGACGGACTGAAGATAACTCTGAACCCAATGGAGATCCGTACTTTCAAAGCAGTCATTTCACGCAGCATGTAACATTACACAATGCTGTTTTCCAAAAGTGTGTCAGTGCAACCCAAGTTAGCATAGAAATGAATCATTTTTTTGAGTTTAGAGATTAACAGAGACAAGAACAGGGGCTTAAATTTTGCTTTTAGAAATCGTTGTAGGTTTAGCAAAATCGTATAATGAAAAATATGAGTAGTTTCCTAATTGGCAGTAGGGGTTTGCGTGAATAATTTGCTCTATGTGAACTGGTAGCGTTTTTCGTATATTAACAATTTGTCTTAATTACATGAATTACCTCCCGATTATTCGAACGGCCGACGTACCACTTAGTATAGTTCAAGTAATCAAATGTTTTTTAGAAGGGGGTTCGAACTATGAAGATAAAGTATTAAGGTTCAAGGGGAATGCAAAATGAGGTTGAGTTATCGGACGTTCGCGTACTCAGGATAATACTAATAAAATGGCCAATTTGTTAACTCCACGTTTGTAGCGTTAGTGCACGGCTTGTTTCTGCTAGCAGTTTCTAACAGTAAGAAAAGTCATGTTTTGCATAAATTTTAAACAAAATTTTAACTTGACAATTACCTTCTTCGAGCTGTGTCTTTGGGATGGTGGTTTTTTTCCTATCGTTTTAAAGTCATTTTGTATACCGAGGAAGGCAATGAAGCCAAGTGTTGGCTATAAATCTGTAAGACAGCCAATTTGTTAACTCCAAAATTTTAGCGTTGGTGCACAGCTTGTTTCTGCTAGCAGTTTCTAACAGTAAGAAAATTCATGTTTTGCATGAATTTTAAACAAAATTTTAACTTGACAATTACCTTCTTCGTGCTATGTCTTTGAAGTGATGTGGGTTTTTTTATCGTTTTCAAGTCATTTTGTATACTGAGGAAGGCAATGAAGCCAAGTATTGGCTATGAATCTGTGAAACAGCCAATTTGTTAACTCCACACAGCTTGTTTCTGCTAGCAGTTTCTAACAGTAAGAAAATTCATGTTTTGCATGAATTTTAAACAAAAATTTAACTTGACAATTACCTTCTTCGTGCTATGTCTTTGAAGTGATGTGTTTTTCTATCTGTTTTTTGTGTCTATCTGTTTTGTGTCATTTTGTATACTGAAGAAGGCAATGAAGCCAAGTATTAACTATAAAGCTGGTTACTTTATGAAGTAGATTCGCAACTGCGCAGATCTGACACAAAGTGCATTGACTGCTGGGTTTATGCTATTCAACAATATCGTAAGTGGACAATAACTATTTTTCGTACTGTCTTCTTGGAGGGATAGTTTTGCTATTGTTTCGTAATCATTTTTCTATAATTAGGAGAACGATGAAGTCAATCACTGGACATAAAGTTTATTTTCTCATAAAGCAAAATTGTAAGTGCCCACATTTTGACACCGTGCATGGGATGCATGGT
>JAAAKM020006971.1:103817477-103869868 GCA_010016025.2 Alatinidae sp. Z8VKAUB7J3 | reverse complement strand
CTGGACATAAAGTTTATTTTCTCATAAAGCAAAATTGTAAGTGCCCACATTTTGACACCGTGCATGGGATGCATGGTTGATAGGGCCAGAAGTAAAGCTATCATTCGTTGCGCAGGATATGAAGACACACGGTATAAAGACATACTATTTTTAAGATTTAAGGAAATAAAGTCTCATTTTTTTGTGCTTCAAGAACAATATAAAGAGTTTCGTAATTGGCCTGACTCGCAATGCCTAAAAAATACTCCCCGTTGTTGAAGTAGCTTCAAACATGCAATTGGCATATCTGAACGTTAATTTTTGATAACTCATGCATCACGCTTAGTTGCAGTAATATGTATGATGAATTGTAGAAGGAAGAGTCAGAGATGTATTGGCCTTTTTTGAGAATTTGCAGTCAAGGATATCGGATTTTATGGTTGCCAGTGACTTAAACGATATACCGTCGCTTTTATACCTGTTATGTGTTCGTTCATTAAGGCATATTAGTACCTTTTCCATGTCGTGCAAGAGACCGGTTTAGTAATGCCCTATACTCGTCTGGTCTAAAGATTGGTTTGTGAGGGCGTTTTTAGACGGACTTCACCCGGAATACCAAATTAATACATCCATCCATCGTGGCGATAGGCTAATACCACCATAGCTGTTAGGTAAGATATATTTTGCTTTAGTGAAATAGTATAGAATGGTCTAAAGGTTTACGGAGCAATTTTTGGTTTTGTGGCGGCGTTTTTAGACGGACTTCACCCGGAATATGAAATTAACACATCTACCCACTGGTGTTAGGCTAATACCACCATGGTAGGATATATTTTGTTTTTGTGAAATAGTATAGAATGTTCTAAAGATTTACGGAGCAATTTTGGTTTTGTGGCGGCGTTTTTAAACGGACTTCACGCGGGATATGAAATTAACACATCCATCCATTGCTGTGTTAGGCTATATTTTGTTTTAGTGAAATACTATAGAGTGTTTGTCAATGATATGCAATATCTGTAAAGGATATATTAGTAAGATAGTGTCACACCGTCAGTGCTTTGTTTTAGGGTATGAGTAACGAGCTCATAAATGGTCTAGTTTTTTTTGATACTATGCATGTGTAAATTTAACGAAGTATTATAATGATAAAAAATAATATGTAATATATGTTTTATCTAAAAAGATCAACGGTGACAGTGAATATTACGTGTTTCTTTCCGTGTTTACTGTCCCAGCGTGTGATAGTTCTGAATTTGTCGAGGTAAAGCGATGTAACTTCCCGTCGGAGTAATTTTATGTTAATATCCATGAACATTTTAAGGACGGACATAGAATAAGGAAACTTTTGTAGACAGTAAAAGCTAGGAAAGTCTTTCAAATGGAAAGACTGAAGTTGGACAAATTTAAAAAACGGTCAACATATTGTAGTGATGTAAATCCTACAGGACGTGGATGGAGGCAGTGTGTGGATATCTGTCTGGAAGTTTTGTAGTTTTCGTATCTTTTTACAATCTAATTTTTTCAAGTTTGTATCTAGATACTGTATTTCGAAAGTAGAATATTTAGAACCCCAACGTTTTATGTCATTTATAATAACAACTTATTTTTTGAACATGTCTGAACATTGAGGTCTTAAACATTCTGAATGTCCTCAGGAAATTGTAACCACCGTCTGTGGTAACCCAACAACAGCTCCTTTCTTGGATTCCGTTTTTAGAATATTGCCAGGAGGTACCATATCTGGTTTTGACCACAACTACTAACCAAAGATTATTAACTTGTGAATTTGATGATGGGAATGATTAGCCATGGACTTTCTCGGCCATAAAAAGATATTCCATTTGCATGTCCATTAGTTTCTACAGGTTTTATGTTGACTATGTCAAGCGTAGCTCAGTTTTGCGAGCATCGACCAGAGGAAATAGATGGGATCAGTTAGGAGTCCTTTGACGTTCAATAGATTCGGTAAGCCCGGACTTTCTATTCTTTGTTATCAGTCTATCATAAAGGGCGCGAAAGAAATAAGTTGGAAGTGGATATTATCATAGGTAGACGCAGGGGATATGTGAACGAGAAGATTAGCTGATACTGCTACTTTTGAGAATAGAGCATGTGTTTTTCTTCTATAAAGTTGACACAAATCGGTTATCGTTAGTACTCTTGGGTGCCTAATAGACGTCGTCTCCGCCCCCCCCCCGCTCACCGCCAATTCATTTTTCAAAAAATTTACACCCCCCCACAACATTCCTATTACAACCCCCCCCCCTTTTAAGAGCTCCCGCGCCGCTTGGTGCAATTTATAGCGATTTTCCATACGCCGCACCTGTCGCTGCGACGCTACACTTTTGTCCGTGTGCTTAGGTGGATCATCGGGTGTCGTTGACATTTTGAGAGATTTTTCTCACATTTTTGGCAGACGTCGCGGTATTTAGCGACCTCACTACCTAACCGGCCAATGAAGTGTTGTCCATCTTGGACGTGCTTCTGGTTAGAGGGGGGAGTGGCAAGTATTTTTTTTAACGAGTGCCCTCGCCGGCCAGGTGGCGTTGGGGTCGATTTTATCAGGTTCTACTTTGAAAATCAGGCCCCACGTCGCTTGAGCACCGGGATCAGCGCAAAAATTCCCAGCAGCAGTAGAGCGATCCCCGCAAAAGCCATGCGCAGCCCGAAAGAGGCGCTTACGAACCCCATAAGCGCAGGTGCCACGAAGAAGCCCGCAAACCCGATCACCGCCGCGCGCGAGATGGCTTTCGTGCGCACCGAGGCCCGGACCATGCGCCCCGTCATCGCCAGCCCCAGCGGCCCGATGACCGAGACGCCAAGACCCAACGTGCCAAATCCCACATAGGCCCAAAGCGGGCTTGGTGCGATGGCCGCGACCAGCGCGCCAACAATTGCCATGGTTGCCGCCCCCAGAATGACGGTCACATCGCGAAACCGCTCCGAGACCGCCTGCCCGCTGAACCGCCCGATCGCCATGGTGATGCCCAGCACCGCCGGTCCCATGGCACCCTCCGCCGCGCGCCCGCCCAAGGTGCGCTCCACATGCAGCGCCGACCAGCTCTCCACCGCCGCCTCTGACATGAACGCGATCAAAACCACGAGGCCGCACAGGAACACGATCCCCCAGGGGAAGCGCGCCGTGGCCGCATCTTCCTCGGGCGGTGTGTCCACCTCCATGCGCATGAAGAAAGAGACGCATAGCGTGAGACAGCCAAACCCCGCGAACACGATGACAGGGGCCAACTCCGCCTCCCGCGCCACTCCGGTCACCAGCGCACCGAACGCGTAAGAGACGGAAAACATTCCGTGATTGGCGTTCATCAGAGGGCGGCCATGTTTGCTCTCCAACTCCGAGACCCGCGCATTCATCACCACATCCAAGAGCCCCGAGGCCAGCCCCGCCACCGCCATCGCGAAGAAAAACGCCATCGGCGTCATGGTCAGACCCGGCAGGAGGAACGCCAAAGACAGACCCGCCGCGGCCAAGGGCAGTGCCAAGCGGCCGAACCGGCGGTCAAATATCGGCGCCAGAACCATCGTCGTCATCAGGCCAATGGAGGTGCCCAGCAGGATCAGCCCAAAGGTCGCATCATCGGCACCGATCTGCGCTTTAAGCTGCGGTGCGAAGGCCGCAAACGTGCCCCAGAACCACCCCACGGTGGCAAAGGCAAAAACCGGAGCCTTCGAGAGGCGAATGGCGCTGATGACGGACATCAGATCGCGTTACGCTTACCCACGCGCAGGTTCAATGCCCAATGCCGCGAAAAAGCACTTTCCAAACCTCCGCCCCTGCCCTATACGGCCCCCTCATGCGGGTCAGGCCTTGGTTTGGCCCGTCCCTGCGGGCCGACACCCTTGGAGGCACCCGCGTATACAATTTGGAGAAATGCAATGGCTGGTGAGATCCCTGATCTTGTAGCCGAGGCACGTATGGGGACAGGCAAGGGGGCCGCCCGTACAGCACGCCGTGAAGGCAAAGTGCCCGGTATCGTTTATGGTGGTGGTGCAGACCCACTTCCGATCAACATCCCCTACAACGTACTCTTTAAGCGGCTGAAAGCCGGACGTTTCCTGTCGACGCTCTTCAACATGAAGGTCGAAGGCCAGGACGACGTGCGCGTGATCTGCCGGAACGTGCAGCGTGACGTGGTCAAGGACCTGCCGACCCATGTCGATTTCATGCGTCTGCGCCGGACCACGAAGATCAACCTGTTCATCACCGTCGAAGTGGCCGGTGAAGAGAACTCGCCCGGCCTGCGCCAGGGTGGCGTTCTGACCCTGATCCGCCCCGAGGTGGAACTGGTCGTGACCGCAGGCGACATCCCCGAGAGCATCACTATCGACATCTCCGAAATGGAGATCGGCGACAATGTGACGATCTCTTCGGTCGATCTGCCCGAAGGGGCCAAGCCCACCATCGACCGTGACTTCGTGATCGCTCAGATCTCTGCACCGTCGAGCCTGAAATCCGCAGATGCGGACGAAGACGAGGCTGACGGCGAAGAGGGCGCAGAAGCGGAAGCAGAAGAGACCGCAGAAGGTGGCGAGGACGCCTCCGAGGAATAAGCCCCTCCCTGATGAATTTGCGAAAGGCGCTCCGTTCGGGGCGCCTTTTCTTTTGCCTTCCGCGCGCCCACATTAGCCCCATGGAGATAAAACGGCTCACATCCGACGATCATGGGCTCTTTGGCGAGATGCTGGCGGTTTTTGCCCAGGCTTTCGAGGAGGAAGAGACCTATCTCGGCGCGCCTGCCGGCGCGGACTATATCTCCACGCTTCTCGCCAATCAGACAAATATCGCGCTCGTTGCCTGTCTCGACGGTGCGGTTGTCGGTGCCCTCTTCGCCTATGAATTTCAGAAATTCGAACAGGCCCGAAGCGAGATTTACATTTACGATCTCGCAGTGCTCGAACCCCATCGCCGGAAAGGTGTGGCCACCGCCCTGATCAACGAGACCCGCAAGATCGCGACAGCCTGCGGTGCCTGGATCGTCTATGTGCAGGCCGACCATGGCGACCCGGCCCCCATCACGCTCTATTCGAAACTCGGACGCCGCGAGGATGTCCTGCATTTTGACATCGATCCGGCTTAGACCACGCCTAGGCCATCTCGCTGCCAAGCCGCATGAAGCCCACCATCTTGCCGCGCGACAGATCGGGCGCATAGACCAGTCCCGAGGCACTCAGGCAGTCGAACATCTTCTTGATCACCGCATCACCATAAAGGCCGGGATGGATTTCCATGATCAGAGCGCGCACATGATCGGGCCATGGCGCCTCGAAAAGGCCCTCCTCCGCGCCCTCGATATCCATCACCACGACATTGGGGCGATGCTCCTCCATCAGCGCCGAGAACCGCAGCACCGGCACCTCGATATGGCGCGCCTGCGGTCCGCCCTCGCCATGCACCGACGAGGCCCAAAAGGCCCGCGCCTGACGAAACTGCAGCGTGTCGCCCTCAAACCCGTCGCCCATCACCGCCCCATGGCGCAGGTCGATCTCCGCACAGCCATTGCGCATGAAATTGGCCTTGATGATCTCCAGCATCTCCGGATTGGCCTCCACCGAGACGATATTCTCCGGCCCCGCGATCCGCCCAGCCAGCGCGCCGATATAGCCCAGCCCGGCACCCAGTTCCAAAACCCGGTCGCCGGGCTCGACAGACAGCAAAACCGCCCGCGCCTCATTGCCTTCATAGCCGCCACGTTGCAGCTTCTGACGGATTTTCGGGGTCATGATGACCTGCGGCACCCCGAGAGTGATGTCGTTGAGGATAAATTGCGGCACTGGCTCTGCCTCTTGTTATTGTGCCGCGAAACTAGCAGATAGAGCGGCACCGAAACAATCGTGATACGCATGAGATGAAACTCTTTGTCGGCCTCGGAAATCCCGGCGCGAAATATGCCCGGAACCGCCATAATATCGGGTTCATGGCCCTGGACCGGATAGCCGAGGATCACGGCTTCAGCCCCTGGCGCAGCAAGTTTCAGGGCCAGATCAGCGATGGGCGTCTCGGCAATGAGAAGGTCACGCTCCTGAAGCCCGAAACCTTCATGAACCGCTCCGGCCAATCCATCGGCGAGGCGATGCGCTTCTTCAAGCTCGATAGCACCGATGTCACGGTGTTCCACGACGAGATCGACCTCGCGCCCGCCAAGATCCGCTGCAAGGCGGGCGGCGGCCATGCGGGTCATAACGGGCTGCGCTCGGTGCATGAACATATCGGCCCGCATTACGACCGCGTGCGCATCGGTGTCGGACACCCGGGCCATAAGGACAAGGTGCCGGGCTACGTGCTGCATGATTTTGCCAAAGCCGATTGGGACTGGATCGAGGACGCACTGCGCGGCATGTCCGATGGCGCGCCGATGCTGGCCGAGGGCGATACGGGTCGGTTTCTCAACGCCGTCTCGCTGCGCGTCGCCCCGCCCCGCTCCTCCACCTCAAAACCAAAGCCCGGGCTCGACCCGAAGGAGCCCGCCGCCGACCCGGCACCGGACACAAGGTCACCGATGCAAAAGCTGATCGATAAGTTCCGCTGACCCCATCATTGTTCCAAAAATACTCCGGGGGGCCGTCCCTTGGTGCGCCATTGGTTCGAGAACCAATGGACGGCGGGCAGAGCCCCCACGCGGTCGGATTTCCGAAGGAAATTCGAAATCAGGGTTTGATCCGCCACCCGGTCTTGAAGATCCAGCCGATGAAACTCACGCAGATCAGCGTGAAGAGACTGATCGCAAAAAGGCTCAACCCGATCGGCACATCCGCCGTGCCAAAAAACGCCCAGCGAAAGCCCGAGATCAGATAGACCACCGGGTTGAACATGGTGATCGTCTGCCACACCGGCGGCAGCATCGAGATCGAGTAGAACGACCCGCCCAGAAAGACCAGTGGGGTGATGATCAAGAGCGGGATCAGTTGCAATTGCTCGAAATTCCCCGCCCAGATGCCGATGATGAAGCCCAGAAGCGCGAAACTGAGGCAGGTCAGCACCAGAAACAGGATCATCGCCACGGGATGAGCCACCGGCAAATCCACAAAGAAATTCGCCGTGACATAGATCACCGTGCCGATGAACAGTGCCTTGGTGGCCGCAGCACCGACATAGCCGATGACAATCTCCAGAAAGCTGATCGGCGCGGAGAGCAACTCGTAGATCGTGCCGATGAATTTCGGGAAATAGATGCCGAAAGACGCGTTCGCCGTGGCCTGCGTCATCACGCTGAGCATGATCAGCCCCGGCACGATAAACGCGCCATAGCTGACCCCATCCACCTCCTGAATGCGGCTGCCAATCGCGGTGCCAAACACCACGAAATAGAGCGAGGTCGACAGAACCGGCGACAGGAAGCTCTGCATCAAGGTGCGGAAAAATCGCGCCATTTCAAAGGTATAAATCGCGCTGATGGCTTGCCAGTTCATGCGCTTTCTCCCACCAGACCGACAAAGATATCCTCAAGCGAGCTCTGCCGGGTCGAGACATCCCGCAAGGTGATGCCCGCCGCCGCCAGATCGCTCAGAAGCATGGTAATCCCGGTGCGCTCACCGGCCGTGTCATAGGCATAAACCAGGCTGTGGCCGTCCCTGTTCAGGCTCAGCTCATAGCCGCTCAACGCCTCCGGAATTTCCGTCAAAGGCGCGGAGAGCTCGATCTCCAGCTCCTTTTTGCCCATCTGCCGGATCAATTCGTCCTTGGGGCGCACCAGAAGGATCTGTCCGCCGGTGATGACCCCGACACGGTCGGCAATGGCCTCCGCCTCCTCGATATAATGGGTGGTCAGAATGATCGTCACCCCGTCCTGACGCAGCCCTTCGACAATCTCCCACATATCCTTGCGCAGCTCGACATCGACCCCTGCCGTCGGCTCATCGAGAAACAGCACCCGCGGCTCATGGCTCAGCGCCTTGGCAATCAGCACCCGGCGTTTCATACCACCCGAGAGCTCCATGATCCGGGCGTCCTTTTTGTCCCAAAGCGACAAAGAACGTAAAATTTTCTCTAAATAGGCGTCATCCCGCCGCTTGCCGAACAGCCCTCGCGAAAAACGCACCGTGTTGATGACTTTTTCGAACGGTTCGAGATTGATCTCCTGCGGTACGAGGCCAATCAGCCGACGCGCGGCGCGAAAATCGGTGATGATGTTGTGCCCGCCGACCTCGATCGTGCCGCCGGACGGGCTGACCATCCCACAAATCACTGAAATCAAAGTGGTTTTCCCGGCCCCATTGGGACCAAGCAAAGCCAGGATTTCCCCGTCCTCTATGTCGAGCGAAACCCCTTTCAGAGCCTCAAACCCGCCATCATAGGTCTTGGTGACGTCTTTCACAGATACAATCGCGGGCATTCCGGCGCTCCTTTCGGGAGAACATAACGTGACCATCCGGCAAGGGGAAGCAAGCACTACGTGCATAGGCGCAGAGGCCCTGTTATTTCGCGTCAAAAGTTAATCATGTTTTAAGAATCCCAATTCTCACGGCTCTTTGTCGCAGGTAAAAGGGTACGAAAAATGCGGCACGGTGGTATTTTTGGTGCCTGGTAACAAGAAAGCGTAAAGCGGTGAGTCTGGTCCAAATCGATGCCATGGTCGATTTCGCAATCGCCCAGATCTCGGAAGATCGGGATGGGTATCGAACCGTCGTGCGCGATCTCGTCATTGGCTGGCCGGACGCCACCGGCTTACAGGTGATTTTCGTTCTGGTCAGCGCGGTCAGCGCCATCGAGCGGGTCTTTCCGAAAGGCCATCGCGGGCGTGGAGATACCGACAATGCGCTGCGCATGGCAGCCCTTCTGGGCACCGATCTTTTCGCGCTGGAGGAAATGGGTCTTAAGAGCCCCAACGGCCATAACCTGTTGACCTATTGGGAAAATACCGACCCGTTCTTTCTTACGCTGTAGCCGCGCGGATCGCTCGAATATTCTCGCCATAGGGTCCGGGCTGCGCAACCGACCCGCCACGAAATACCGCCGATCCTGCCACCAGCACATCCGCCCCGGCCTTCACCAGATCACCCGCCGTGGTGGGGTCCACACCGCCATCGATCTCGATATGAATGGGCCGGTCCCCAATCACTTCGCGCAAGCGACGCACCTTGTCATGCATCGGAATGAACTTCTGACCACCAAATCCCGGGTTCACCATTGACGCAATTGAAGAGGGAAATGCAATCAAAAGTTTGGTTCTCGTTGCAAAATGGGCTCCTTGATGTAATCAGCCAATAGAGATCGGTGGAAGTGTATAATTTGTATACATTTTTGAATATGTTTGACTTTCGTAGGGTGTGCGGCGCACACCTAGCACACCCGTCATATACGCCCCTGGTTGTGATGGTATCTGCAGAGCAGTTTGCAAAATAGGATATCAGTAAACTTTTATAGAAAGGAGAGTGAGACAAGTAAAAACGCAGATTATTTAAACATTATCTCTGTTTTCTCAGTTAGGTAACATAGAGACCGCGTGGTACCACCTTGCAACGTTTTCATGACTTAGATAAAATGCCCTGTAGTGTATCAGTTAACCAGTTTTAATTAACACAAGGACACTATGACACACAATTAAGTTAAAGTATAAATATGATGGTATTTATCGTGTCGATACTTTGCAATGATAAAATGGAGCTTTTCAAACAAATTTTCAAGACGAACTTCAACGTTTGCTTCATCGACCAGTAAACAGGGAATGTAACATGTTGCAGTTCATGTTTTGGTTTCTACTTTGTGCTACTAACGCGCTTTTAAGAATTAGCGCTTTGAAGAGTTCAATACCTTCTTTTGAGTCAATCTAAGCAAGTCTTACTTCATTAAGACGTTTCATGTACTGTTTTCATGAAAATGCCATTTTATCTCTCATGACAAGTTTGTAAACAAAGTGTCTTATTGATGTACTTATTATGTATTTTAATTCATATAACGTAGTATATATGGAACTCAATACACAAATACAGGGCTTGAATAACATACGTGTTTGGAAAGCGACATTAAGTTAATAGAGAAGATATTGATTGATAATAGTATCCTTTGCCTTTTATAAGGATTATGTGTTGCTTCAACTTTGTATCCTAATTATTATATGATACCGAACTACTCGAAACATTTGCACATCAGATGTTCTGTAACATGTATTGTGACTTTTTGGTAGCTGGTTTACTATTGATCAAATAGTTTATGTTATTTTTGGCTAGGCAACAGTTGGTGGTGGAGGCTGGCCAATGAGTGTTTGGCTCACTCCAGACCTGAAACCTTTCTATGGCGGCACTTACTTCCCACCTCAAGACCAGTTCTTTCGTCCTGGATTTATCTCAGTGCTTAAAAGTGTTGCAAAGGAGGTATGTTTCTTAACTAGCATGCAACGTAGTTTTCGAGTTTGGGGGAAATTTGCATTAGGGTAACTGCCGCCATTACTGATGGATATCTTGATGAACTTTGTCGCCTTATTACGTTTTGTAAACGTTATTAAATTTTATATTTATAGGCGAAATTGTATCATCGGAATATCAAACATTTGCACTTTAACAGAACAGAAATAAAGCCGTTATTTATTTTAATAGCTTTGAAAATGCTGCTTTTTTGAAGTAAGTGACTTTTCCGTCCTTTGCTTGCATTCCTCAAAGCAAACTGACCTTCCTCCCACTTTCGTTACCTTATCTGCCAGTCTTGACCTCCCAGTTGGCATCAGTTAGCATTGTGCATATTTTACTGCAAGTTCACTTCACTGTGACTGTTGTAACCCTGAATCCTTTGGAAATGTTTGTCACTTGGATTCATGAGGCCAAGGACACGTCAGAATAACGGTAGGAAGCAACGTGTGGAGATATTGTTCAGAATGTTTTCCCAGCAAGCTCAAAACAACAGTTAAAGTCACGGGACATTTGAACGTACAAAATGCTGGCTTGCATCTGCATAATCAATGGTCCTTCAATTCTTTGAGTGTTTCCGAACTTTTTCTTCTTTGTCCTCCTCTTTTCTACTTCTAGTCCTCCTCATATCTGTTTCACCCAAGTTGCAAGGACAGCCGTTTGGATTCTTAGTAGCCAACGCTGTCTATCACAGGTATCCATCAAATCAAACTGGAGAAATTCCAGGCATTTCTTGGTCAAGTCTTTGCACCTTTTGTTTGGTCCTTCGCTTGGTCCTTTGCTTGGCCCTCGTCCTTGTACTTTGTGTCCATCAAGTATTTGACCAGATGGTTATGATACGTTTTTATGACGTGTTGATACCTCCGTAATCTGCTGTTTTGTACTCTATTTCTTGTTTTTAACTTATACCCAATTCTTTCGAGATCTTTCACTCCTTTCACTCTTTTGGCTATCTGTCATCGTTACTATCTTTCATCTTCATAAAATTTTCACCTTTTTCTGCTCAATGATTTTGCATCCTTTCTTTCCCGCCAGCCAAACCTGCGCGCCATGAACTAACATTTGCCTAGTTTAAGTGCCGTAAAACTGTATTTCCGAAACTGTATTTCAATCCTGTCTTTTCCTATAAATTCTTTGTGAACAGTTTTTGTTGTGTTTGACAGTATGACCAAACTTTACTTAAGACCATACCTGGTCTGCCGAAATTGTTGAGCAAAATTAATCCAAACCAACTTTTTAAGTATTGTAACTTTTCTTTGGAGCTTCCTGTCCTTCATTAACTCTGCCAATTTCTTATATCATTCCCATCCTGCCGATAACGTAGGGCTCACAGTAAACCTCCTATTGTACTAAATTTTGCCCCGAAGGGTCAACCGCGAAGCTGGCCGTACGTAGACATGTAGTGGTTTTGGGTGGCAAAGGTTTCTCGGAGACAGCGGATAATCTAGAATGTAAAGCGATTTTACGTGGCTCAAGCTGGATGGGTTTCCGAATTTGAACGATGAAGCTTACTTTAGGAGCTATACTCGCCCTCACCCCGCTTTGTGAATGTAGCATTTAGGTGAATCAGCGTCCTTAGATGTGTTCAAAACATTTCACTGTCTAAAGCCATACTGCCATGGATAAGTTTTTGCCAATGGTTTCTTGTTTGAAGGGTAATACGACGAGTGATAGGCTTTACTAAAAGCATCTCACATGTCAATGACACCTTTGTATAACCACATAGGTTTTATAAAATGTGCAAACAGGCTGACCCAACAGCCTAGATTAGAAAACAGAGTTTTATGAAACCTCATTGGGTATGACAATATTGCCCGCTCCACGTGTACAGCGCCTGGGAGCACCATTTGTGGTTGGCATGTGGTGAAGTTTTAATTTGTAAGCTAAACTTGCTTGCACTTGTTAAACGGAAACGTTTTCTCCGTTGAAGAGTTTTGGGGCCAGCTGTAGCCCGCATTGTAGACCCAAACAATCTGAAGGTCTGTGAAACAGAAAGCAAAATGTTTTCCAGGCTTCCACAAGGTTCTTGTGAAAAGCGCATGTGCAAGTTACATAAATGAACAGTTCTAGTGCTTGCGGGTGGTCTTGTTTACAACTTTTTCTTCGTTAAACCCACTTACAGGACCTGCTCGTAAAAGTACAACACCTTCCAAGTGTAAGGTGTTTGAGGGTGACAACAGAAGATCTTGGGGCCGTCGTCCGTGATCTCTTTTTAGTGACTCTTGATTTATGTATCCGGCGCATTTTTCAGAAGAATTCTTTGAAAGCCTGAACGATATTTCGCTTTTGCAGACCCTACCTAACAAAGAAGTTTATTTGGGTCTGCAACGCAGGCCTGGCACAACTCCGATTAGTCATAACGACGGTTTGAAATCGGTGCAGCAAAAGGAAGCTATTGTCACGTCCTAGTCTCTACTTGCCTCTGACACCATCTAGTAAATCAGTGACGTACATGGGTCAATGTTCAAAATTAGGTTTAGCGATATTCCGTAATTTTACGTCTCCGTTGACGATTTACCAATATGATTACGGTTGATTTCATGATCACCTGCCTTTTAAAATATGTAATCAACTTAGAATGGGTAAAAGGGATTTCTTTGTTTCACTCTATTCAATCACTCGAACGCAGCTAATCAACAGGTGAAGTGTGGATATGTCAGAATATACCAATCTTAGAATGTAGATATATAAGGCTGTCAAGGTTTTAGGCTGTCGACTGCTGTAGATAATATCGCAATAGGCATATTTCAGGCTATAGGTATTTCTGAGTAGGTGTGCTTGTCGATTAGAATTCGCCCTGACTTTGATGGGTCATCACTTTCTGTTATTTGATAATATTGTAAACCAAAGTCTTTTTATGTTTTGGAAAATCTTGTAGAGGTTACAATAAATTCCCCAGCTGTAGTGAATGTGGCTATTTTATTACTTCGTGGTAAACCGACTCATTTATTTATGAGATAATAATGGTGTCATCAAATATTTAACGTATCTGAGAATGATAAACGTTAGATCTGTAGTAACTGTTTGGGCAGATGTAATGATATCCGTGATAATCCTTGAATCCTTCTGACTCCGTCCAGAGACCAGATTTGAAAGTTTGTGATTATCGTGAGGATTGATATTAATATTCCAAATTTAAACAGAATTTGATCTCTGAAAATTAAATATTCATTTAAGACCATTACAACTGTTTTGTAATAAAAGTAAGAGATTGGGCGCATATCCTGAACAATCTTATAACGTGAATGAATTTAGTGGTCAGTATGGGTCCCAAGAGGATGTCTGTGTAGAATAGGTTGTACCTTTCGATGTGTGCATTACTGACCTTCTGTTTTGGGAGGGGTGATCAAAGCATCACTGTGTTAGGAGTGGCGCCCACCCCCACTCCCAAACCCCAGCCTCCATAATAGGGATAGTTTAAAGAAAGAGGCGCGTTGATGTTGCCCCCGACTGCGGTAAGCCATCCCCACCACCATTACTACCACCATCCCAACCACCATCACTACAACCATACCACATCACTACCACCATCACCACCACCATCACCACCACTGTCACCACCACCATCACTACCACCATCACCACCATCACTGCCACCATCACAAGCACCATCACGTCCATCACTACAACCATCACAACCATCACCATCACCACCATCACAACCACCATCACTACAATCACCACCACTATCACCACCATCACTACCACCATCACTACGATCACCACCACTATCACCACCATCACTACCACCATCACTACCATCACCACCACCATTACTACCACCATCAACACCGTCACGACCACCATCACCACCATCACTACCATCACCATTGCCACCACCATCACTGCCACCACCATCACAACCACGACCATCGCCATTATCACCACATTACTTTTTATCTGCCAGACCTTCCAATTGGATCCAAATGCTTTATGGAGACATTGGGGAGCTAGAGAGTATGCAACAAATTGAAGGAAAGAGAAGAAATTAGCAAAGATACAACTTAAATACAATACATGAAACATTATCGAACTGTTGCCTAGGTGTTAGGTTTTCGATGCTTGTATAACACATGTTTGATGGCATTGCACAAATTTACACGTCTCTTACGAGAACGTTTGACAATTTCCTACTTATTGGAAGGTTGACACTTTTCGGCTCGTGGGAAGGGCAAGCTTCTGGTAGTCTACCATACTTCCCAATCTCGCTTATATGTGACTTCGTAAACATTAATGGAAAAGACGCCAGCTCTCGTGACATAGGTACAACTAGTGAAGCATTCTTTCTTGGTGAAGCTTTTCAAGGGTGTAACTAATACGTTTGGTGACTCCCTGGAAGAAGCTGTCACTAATACTCTACAGCACAAGGCTGACAACTGTCACTTATCGTTTATTTTCTTGTCGTTGACCTTTGCATCGATTGAATATTGTGCCAGGACACGTTTCCGTGAAGGTATTAGTATGTATTGCCACAGCCAAATAGTCCTATTTTCACGACAACAACTGTTGATCTTTGCTGCCCTTGGAACTCAATTATTGCTTCGTGACGTCATACGCCTCGTATTCACAATTATGCTTTCTATGCATTCTAGAGGCCCCAACCTTTATTCCTGGAAAAGCCTGCTTTGACACTGTCTAAGATAAACAAATTAGGTAGAGTTCACAGCATATTATAGGTTTATGTACTAACCAAAGGAAAATAAGTTAGTCTATTCGGTCCTACTTCGTGGTTGTGGCTGTTAGTACAAATCGACTTCCAACAGCGATTTGGCAACCTCGTCTGCCACTATTGTTTGTAAGGAGGGGAGGATATATATGAACGTTTAAAATAGAACATGATTTCAGTTAGGTGACAATAGGGATGCTTAGCATTATTTCTAGATGTGTATTTTTCTATTTTGAGTCTTGGAACCGTTTTGTTATATATCTTTCTTAACGTAAAAGGGACAAAAGCAAGGCATAAAACTATTTTATTTATTGAACTACGAACTAAAAAGGGGGGAAGAGGGGCTAAGATGGAAGGAATGCTTTAATGTTAGACGTAAAAAATATTCAAGTCATAAAGACTGGAAAGGCAATTAGATTGATATAAATTCCAGAGTTGCACAATTTGGAAAAATAAGTTTTTAAGTTTTTAACAATTTTTCTTACTAATTTTCGTTCATTTTAAACGCATTGCCAGAAACTGGTTAACTTAATTGCAGATCAATTTTTTGCTGAGAAAAATGTAACTGTGTCTTAATGATGTTTTTGTTCATACATTTCTCATATAAAGTATTTCTGTATTTCAAGTTTACACATCCATGTTCCCACAATAGTTTCTGTTGGTGATATTCCGCGCTCATGCAAGAGGGAGACCCTGCATTTATCGTATGTCTCCAATAATCCCTTAGTGAGCAAAATGGCCCTCCGCTACTACACAGTGATAAGCCCGGGTGGTGCACAAAGGCCCGTGTTGATAAACGCTGACACATATATTACTGCTGTTGTTACTGATAAACAATTACGGTTTTTGTCTCTTTATTTAGTGGAAAAGCAAGGAGTCAAAGATAGTCGAATCGGGAACAAGCATCGTGAAAGCTCTACAAAAGGCCACTTCAGTGGCCTCAAGTGGGAAAGGTGTACCAGGAGTCGAGTGTGGCGAATCACTTGCCAAGACTTTTCGCTGGGATACACTGCTGTGATACTGCTAATACAGCATATCATACAAGATAGTGGTACTGGTACTAATGTGTGAAATGTTAATCGGCCAATCTCACAGCAGTGCCGTCAACAATGCATGACCCATCTTAACTTTTATACCTGCCTTCATGAACTACGTCTAACTTGTTACCCTATTGGAAAGTAGCCTTCCTTAGGACACGCTCCACTACTTATTAGGGACCGTGCCAACCCTAGAGAAGCATCTCACGCAAGCAATCTTGTTAGTTATTCTTAACTTAGCGCCCTTAAAAACGGTTATAACGTTGCACCAACCAACATAATATGTAGTATGTTTACAAACGAAGGATTCTGGTGCCTTTAAAAGATATTCATGTTTAGAAGGATTTTTGCCTAGCGATGACACTAGTGGATTTTGTCCTTAGGGTTTTTTTTCCTAGGGGGATAATTTCCTTAGGGATCTTTTCCATCATGGATATTTTCTTTAGGGATTTTCTTCTAGGCGGATATTTTCCTTAGGGATTTTTTCCATGGTGGATTTTTTGCTGTAGGGATTTCTTCCTTGGGATTTTTTCCTTAGGGATATCTTCGAGGTGGATTTTTTCCATAAGGGATTTTTTCCTTAGGGATTTTTTCCATGTTGGATTTTTTGCTGTAGGGATTTCTTCCTTGGGATTTTTTCCTTAGGGATATCTTCGAGGTGGATTTTTTTCCATTAGAGATTTTTTCCTTAGGGATTTTTTCCGTAGGGATTTTTTTCCGCATGGATTTTTTCTTTAGGGATTTTTACCGAAAACCCAACGATAACGACCGTGCTAATTTCAAATAGTAAAAGGATTTCCGGGTATTTGAGTGCCTACAATTGTGGACAAAAATAATGTAAACGTTTATTAAATCGCGATGAAAATGACTTGAATGATGGTGGACACTTAGTATAGGAAAGGGGCTCCCATTTCTAGTATTACACGCTATCTGCCCCTCACCTCCTATCAACAGGGAGGTGTGACATGCAAGTCACCGAAATGGAGATTTACAAATTCCATCGTCAGGTGGAATGTGGATGAGGCCGGTTTACATTAATTTTTGTCCAAGATTGTAGCAGCAAATAGTAACTAAACCATATGATCGAGGCTCGTAATGAATGTTCTGGACCTATATAATTAATGCTGAGGGCAATTTCCCTCCAGCACCAAATTTTGTTCAGCTTCGTGAAATTCCCTTAAGCTTCAGGTACAAATTTGTCTGCTATTAACAATCGCCAAGAACTTCCTCTGTGGTCACAAATAGGTAGTATATTTACGCTGTGAAAATTATCTCGATTTACATAATCATATTTATTCCTGACAGGAGCGAGAATTTTTTCTGAGTACAATTCAGGCAGCCAAACAGAGGTGCCGTCCTAAAAGTTAAGGGGGAGGGGGGGCGCTGTGTGATGAGCATCTCTACCTTTGGCAAGGAATGGTTGTAGTATCTGTTCTCATTAATAACAGATCCTTTCCATAATCCGTAAGAGGCGGTCGTAGTGAGCGTTTGGGTCTGCCGCATGGCATTTTTCTCTGCCCGGTAGCAAACATTAAGGGCCCCAGCCGCATTTTATTTATTAGTTAGCCTGTTCGGTTGTTTTTTCTGTTTATTTAGGGTAGGTTCAATGTCTGGACCACCGCTGATCTGGGGTCTTTGACTGGGAGACTGCTGTGTGATACGCAGTAAATGCCACGCCCACTATTGTCCTCCTCTACGCAAGATATAATTTTGAATTAAGTGCAAATATTCACACTGCTGAAAATGTCCAACCAAATGTTATGATAACATTTCTCAATCAATTCACAAAATGAACAAAATGTCTAGTAACATCAACCGAAAACAAAATTTAAATACTCAGCCGCCCTCCCCCCCAACACTTTTCAGATTTTAAGAAGGGGCTCAGCCCCCGCCCTCCACGGCATCTCTGCAGCCAACGACGCATGAGAAGCCAGTAAACTCAAAACAATACTTAATTTCGAATCTCTCCAGCACATGTTAAGTAAATTGAAATCGTGCACATATTACTGTGAGAAAGCTGTCAAGTACAAGAGACAAGAGAAACCATCAGCTATGAGAGACCAAAGTCACGGAAAAGTAAATATTTACTTTTTTGTGGCGGAAGTCTTCGATGTTTCCAAATTCGAAATCATTAAACGCACGATATCCTTAGCTGACCGAAAGTTCAATCTCAACACATGTTTCATAACCTTCAGCAGCATTTTCACCGAAAGACTAAGCCATGTGAATACTCTCGGGTGCCTAATAGAAGGGGGGTTGGAATAAATGAGGGGTTGGAAAAATAACAAAAATTAATAAACTGGGGATGGTGGTGGTGGTGGAATAGACTGGGGGGTTGGACAAAAAGTTTAAAGATGAAGCCAAGGTGAAGTCAAGAATCAATGTTTTCAATCAACTGCAAATTCCTAAACGTAGGGTAATACAACCTTCGCATTTTTAATGTGTGATTTTCATATTTTGATAAAGATATTTCTACTTGCCTACAAGAATATCTCCTCAAAAATTTGTCATGGGTGGCAGATTACTTAAAAATTAATGGTCGTGGGGGGAGGGTTGGAATAAGAATGTCCTGGGTGGAAAAGTTTTAGAAAATTAAATAGCAGGGGGGGGCGTCTATTAGGTACCCAAGAGTACACCAGCACTACTGAAGCAAGGCGAGCAAGATACTGCAACGTCAATTACAGTAATTCTTCAAGTGGGTTACATAGGTTTCCTTCCATACAACTTCAATTTCCCATTCAATGGCTCCGTAAGCAGCAACCGGTTGTCAATCGCAGTTAGACACTTCTAGCTTCTAGGGATTTTTTCCCCCTGGGCTTCATGGGTCTTTAGACAACATCATTAATAACAAATTCTCTGCAGCTTTGGAGAATCACGCTGATTTGTAGGGAATTCCATGCAGCTCAGTGATAATTGATAAGGGCACAGAGCAGAGCTACTGTCTCGTGTATTCCACCGTAGAGGCATGGATCTCCCCCTAAAGGTAGCAACCGGTTGGGAGCCACAGCGGTAGAGTATAACAGAATACCGGGAAATGGTTACAGAAAAGGGATGTTTGGAAACATGGCTCCATAAAGTTGTAGTTAGTCTTGATGAACTAATTTATGATTGCTTATTATTCTTCACCTTTTAAAACAATTTTACTACCCGTTATATTTACCCCTGCACTCAGTGCCGGTTTTAGAGGGGTGCCGACTGTGCCGTGGGACAGGGCCCCGCACCTAAGATGGAAATTAGGGGACCTCATACAGCTCAATGAAAAAGAAAAATTTTTGACGTATTTTTGCAAGTCATTCTGAAAAGCCGCGCACCAAAGTTTGAAATTAGGGGGCCTCGCACAGCTCATTGAAAAATAAAAATTTTTGACGTATTTTTGCAAGTCAGTCTGAAGGGGCCTCAAATCACTTTATGGCTCAGGGTCCCCCTTACCAAAAACCGGCACTGCCTGCACTAAGCCCTTACTATTCATTTGATGATGCATGTACCCTTTTACAAATAAACTAGTAATTATCTATTTCCATCATCATCGCGCAATTATTTACACGTTGTCTTTAGTCACGAAATAATTTCACTTAATTTTGTAAGTTTGCATTTAAACAAAATAGGAACTATGTCACTTCACTGGACAATGGCAACAGGGAGTGCCGAAACGTTGTATTTGAATAAGAAAATAGATAAGATAAATAAATGAATGAAAGATGAATTCCATTCGTTGTTCTTAGGACCTTACAAGACAAGCAGCCATACAGAAATCTAAAAAGAATAGCAGTGAAGTTAGTTAAAGTGCAGAGACTTAGAATTCAACAAATTTTGCTACGATAATGATATGCTTTTGAAATACACAAAATTTCTTATTATAAAGATAAGTGCCCAGCACAAGGCGCGTAGGGGGAACATAATGACGAAACATAATATGATGAGCTTCCGGTATATTCTACCACCATCCTCAGGCGTAGTATATCATTTTAATTGTCGCTTCTGTGAAGAAGTGTATTTAGGTCAGACAATACCTCAGTTCCGTAGACGGTTATCAGATCGTTTGGGAGTTTCACCTTTAACTGAAAAAAACCCACTTTCTAGTCCTCCATTTTCTAGTATTCATGCTGAAAACTGTTCTCATCCGTTCTCTGCTTCTTCAGAATTCGAGCTTCTTCTCAGAGAAAGCCTTCTTTTGACTAAACACGCTTATTCACTTAACGTAAATAAAAGTTCAATTCCCCTCTCCCTCTTCTGGTATGTCTCTTGTTAGTTGTTAATGCATTCTATTGTTTATGTTACGGTCTTAACCGAACGTGTTTCATATATCGTAATTAATTGATTCGAGGATGGTGGTAGAATACACCGAAAGCTCATCATATTAAGTTTTGTTATTATGTTTCACCTACGCGCCTTGTTCTGGGCACTTATCTTTATAATAAGAATTCGTTTACCGCTTGGCTTGTCCATTGCAGACACTAGATTTCTTATTAATGTCATGTCGACTTAGTTTTCATATCCACTTTCATCCGCAGGACAATCCCTGGGTTGTGATGGGCAATTTGTTTTTTGGTGCTGTTGCCATTTGGAATCTAGCTTACCTTGGATGCTTATTTGACAGCAACCCGGAGGTGGAAGAGAAGGTATTTTTTCTGTATATTTTTGACAACTTAGTTTAACCTCTAAGAAGGCTCCGTGGTATTAACGAAGTGGGATAAGAAAAGCATGGGTGTTGGAAAACCCTTTGCCTTCCTGACACCGGTAAGCATTTTGTCATCTGCCCTCTGACAATTTTCATTTAGTATCTCTGCGCTCTGCACTACCAATCTTTAGATCCAACACACAGGGTTCCAAATGTAACACGATTTACCTCACGTGACATTTTAAAATTATAGTTCCCTATTAAATATATTTGAAGTAGCGTACTTTCCTGTTTTGAAAAGTTTATGTGTTTCATGCTTCTTGTCATAAGCATTCAAAGTATCATACCGGAATGAAGTAGAACAAAAATTACCAAATTTTAGGAGTCTGCTCCCTTGTTCTTGTTGACAGTAACTCGGAAAATATGACAACATTTATCCCGGTATTTTTGTTGAGGTCATAAGTGTAATATGTGCATGTTACCCAGCTGCACACGAATTACATGCTTAAGGAACCCTTTCAATAGGTTAACTATGGTAGCCTATATTGCAAATATTATGGTGGAAACAGCACCAACTAACTATTGGTCAAACGCTAAGAAGGAAATTAATATTTGACAAACGTTTGGTCTCATGATAAGACTTTCAAAAAATACTTCGTCAGGTCTCTATACACTGAATGTTACATTAGCGCTCTATAATGATGCGGTTTTGCACCTTGTACTGACTTTGACAGGGGCTAGGGCGGTGCCCACACACTGTGAGTTTTGTTGGAGCTAAGAGCCCTTTAAGACCAGATTCCCTTCCTGTCGTTACCAACGGCCTTTCGGGGAATCAAACTCGAACCCTTTAGCATACAAGGCAAGTGAACTATCCACTGGACCACGGCGGCTCTATTAGCTTTCATCTGAGTATATAATATATGCCTCTCTTTCCAGGGATACTCGATGACCCATGCACTTCGAAAATGGTCGAATCTTGACTTCGTTAACCATTGGATGATGTTAGCATTATGGGTCATAAATAAAATCGTCAATTGGTAAGAATCAGGCAATAATCAGATAAAAAGAAAGGTGACGCTGAACACAGCCATGGATGTAAGCTTTCGCTCATGGGGAGCTGTGTGAACGGTCTACGTTACATGCTAAATCGCCTGGACGAGCTAGTGTGTAGTGGGAATTCCAGAAACCAGAACTGTCGGGTTTTCTATTAGTTTAAGATACGGTAACCATAGTCGATAACATGTATATGACTTCTTCTGGGAGAGGAAACATATTTATGGTGTTTATTATTTAACTAACAAGACAAGAGAGAGAATAAGTACAGATTTTTTCGCCCCGGACATTAAATTTATGTAGAATGCGCTGATCGAATATCTATTTTTGTATATATTTATGGTATTTTGTATTAAATAGGAACGGATATTTTTATAGAAGCATTATGAAAAATACCTAGACGTGCATAATCAGCCTCTTCCTTCTTTTTGACTAGCAATTGTTTACACCATACAAGGGTGGACGGAACAGCTCGTAGTATGCTTATGGTGGTTTGGTGAGATGAAATGGAATGTAATGCAGGTGACATAAGGGACGTCACGATAAAACTAAAATAGACCCAAGATTTTTTTGATTCGCAAAACACTAAGAACTTAAAAGAGAAAATTAGAGAGACTAACATTTGAAAATACCGTATTTATTTGAAGTTTTGAAACGAGTCCTAACAGTTTTATAATCCCATTTGGTTAAGCGGCATCAAACAAATTAACGGTATGCGTTTGTATGACAGGCGGACCATTTGCGTAGTCACAAGCATCGGATAATAAGCGTGGTCAGAAGAATGGAATAATTAGCCTATTCAAAGGAATGAAATAATTAGCATAATCAAAAGAATCGAATAAATAGCATAGCCACAGCAACTGAATAATAAGCATAATAAGAATGGAATACTTAGCATAGTCACGTGAATGGAATTATTAGCCTAGTCATAGGATGGAATAACTAGCATAGTCATAAGAATGTAATACTTAGCATAGCCACAGGAACTGAATAATAAGCATGGTAAGAAGAATTGAATAATTGGCGTTGTCACAAGAATGGAATAATTAGCATAGTGACAAGAATTGAATAGTTAGGATAGTAAAAAGAATTGAATAATTAGCATTGTGACAAGAAATGAATAATTAACATAGTCACGTGAATGGAATACACTTGATTCCTTATTGTTCCCTCTTTCTGCAGATTTACTCTTGTATACTAGAGAAAATTTTAAACCTATTTATTTGTTATTATACGACTTCATTTATATTTTGTTTATATGTCAGTGTGAAAGGATAGGTATTTTAGCTGGTTAAGCGTATCACAGAAACGATAACTGTAGAAACCTTTCAACTTATATGCAGGAGACAGGAAGATATGAGGATGCAAGACGAGTGGAGACGCGATGAGGCTCGTAGACAAGATGCTTTCATTACAAGACAACAGCAAGAGTTACAAGCAAGAGGTGTGCCTGCTACAATGCCTACAAGAGACCCCTATCGCAAGGTGGTACATTTTAAATTCCTGAATTACATGTTTTTTAAAGTTTTCTTCCTAAATGCTCCTTTGTTGGTAGATGGGAGATGTTATTTTAAGTTGTTGTCGATAATAAATAGTAAAGATCGCCCTTCCCGTTTTTATCTCATTAAGACAGCTTTCTCAATAATATGATATCTGCACGATAAAGTCTCAGGTGAACAATTTACAGCAAATGTTAAACGTCAAATTTTGGTATACACTTTTTTGAAAATAAGAAACCAGTTTATAAGAAGCCAGGGGTCAATCTCCCCAAAATTTAAGGCTGCTCTAAATAAACCTAAAAAATCTCTGAAAGCGGTTTAGACAGTTTGATAACGGGTTATTTCATGAATGGGCTAACCTGGAACAGAGGATACCCTAAATGAAGTGTGTATTTACTAACAGCAGTGTGACTAATTGGCACTTTTTTGTTTGAAATATTTGGCCTTGTCTTTGCACATGCACACTTACCAGAGAATAAGAAACTGCCAAGAAACTTTGAGGGCTCAAAAGGTCAATATTTTAATAAACTTCGAGGGCTGGACGCTGAGGTAGTTTCTTATTAAAAAAAGGTGCAGTGCCTCGCAACTGAAAGAATCTACGGTCATAAATACAGCTTGTATGCTATTCGTGTCGGATGTATTAGTAGCAGAATGATGCACGAAGTCAATGACGTGTAAGCGATGTTGCCACTGCTTAAATAAGCATCCATTAAATTTTCAGTAAAAGGTTGACAAAATAGTGGCTACCTGAAAAAACGTCTCATGTTCTAGAATAAAGATAATCATCATCATCATAAATACCATCGAAAAGTTTCGCCGCCACCCCACCCAATAACGGTAACTTTGATGCCGTTTTGCCCAAAGAAGGCAACAGTGACAAGGCTGATAGACAACTTAGCTTTCTTATTTGTCGTTACGTTTGTCATATACACACCAGAATGGGTCGCATGTATTGTCGGTTCAGTTCTTATCTCCATGTTCTGTTTGTGGCATCAGTTGATGTTAGATTTCACAACATTGTTTTTGCTTTCCTGTAGTGTTCACAGCTTTCTTTAAGCCCTTTGGATGGTAAACGTAGTTGATTGAAAACGATTACTGATGCGTTTTGTAAGTGAAAAGGAGCTAGGAGAGAGTCCTCGCAATGATCAGACAAGCAGTGACGTATGGAATGAATGACCTACCATTTACAAATAGATAACTCAAGGTGATGGGCAGATCGGAGATCAGGGTACTAATTGTAGACAATAAGGACAATAGCATACGTCATCAAGTTTACCCCTTGTTAATAGGTAGTGTTTAAATATGTTATTTTCAGTTGCTGTTTTCATGAATACGGACTAGTTTTTTAACTTCATCGGCATTAATTTGGTGCCGTGATGAGGATACGTTCCTGGGGTTTGGTGCAGTTGGAACTTAATGGCAAATGCCGCCGTGTGGATTTCGGAGTCAAAGTTCAGAAAGGTCAGGCTCCAATGGGAAGACTTTATAACCAGGAACGGGAAGGATATTGAAGACAAACGAATGCAACATTTGCAAGCTGGCAAAAAAGGGTAGGAAGACCAAGTAGGAAAGATTGATGGAGTGTGTAAAGGAAGTCATGGTGACATTTCAGTTCTAGACAAAAAGGCCCCATACTTAGACGGATGGAAACAATTTATTCACTCCGTCAAACCCGCTTGCAGTGGGATAAACAGCCGAAAAATATGGAAATGATTTTAATAATGATGGTAGTGATTCACGAGAGAAACTTTTGGGATAGCACCCAGTGTTAAAAGTCATTTTGTTCTTTTATGAGCCAAAATGTTATTATTCACCGTCATGAGTCATATTCCAAAGTGAAAGTGTTCTCGTTCGTAGTAGGAGTACTTTTACAAGAGCTATTGGTAGGAGTCTAAATTTCTAATATGGCGCTCTGTTTTGTTTCCTAATAGCCTGGGGCACCAGCACCAAGACCGCCACCAAGATTACCGCCTCCACCAACTAGCATGCCGCCACCAATTAATCCACTTAATCCATCGTTACCACAGGTTTGTAGATATGCGTTATCCACTCGTACTAGGTCCGAGAATATTCACTTACATACTAATGAACAGCCCTCGGAATTCGCGACGGCATTTGGCAGTGCCGTCGTAACTACCGTTGACATTTACAACAGCGACGGCAAAAATTGCCGAGGCAGTTTTCAAAATGTTCTTAAAAATAGATTGTTCGTTTATCCTCAATATCCGTGTGACAATCTGGGAAAATGGTGTGGACAACTTTATTCCATCCTCGGCAAGCCGTCCAACTTATTATTTTTAAGTGATTCATTACCCCTTTCATTGATGTTCGTACTATGGTTGCAGTACGCTTCGGATGATCACCATGACGGATGGGTACTCGGTTTGAGGTTCCGAGAATGATGCGATCCCTGATCTCAAGAAAAAATTCACAAATTTTCTTAAAAATAAGGACAGAAGAATTTTTTTCTGATTTAAAACAAATACATGGCAAACTATTTACATGTATAACTCACTGTAAGTAGATAGAAGAAAAACTAGATATTGTATATATTTATGACTGGACTGTAAGTTCTGTTCATTAATCTTTGGACATGTGACTCGCACTTGGAATGTTTTGTATTAGGGTACCGTATTACTTTAGTTTTGGCAATGTGTGGACGTGTGTGAAAATTTTCGGCGATTTCATGATTCGGTATCACAGAAAAAAACCACCTTAGCAACCTGTTAAGCAACTTTAGCCCTGAAAGTGTATGCTATCCTTAGCAACCTTAGCCCTGACCCTGAGAGTCGAGTTGCTTATAAAAAAATGTGTCATCAATTATTGTGACCAAGCAATGGTTGCTTGATATTCTAAAGTACATGTGCATGGCTTGAATACGCTTAATTAAAGATTGATATCGTCTTCCTAACTGCCCTTTGCTTTCCGTTTATCAGCAGTTTCGATCGGGTGCGCCAGTGCCATTTTCAGGACATTTGCAGCCACAAGTGGCGACCCCAGTTGTTACACCGTCGCTGCCTCCACGGCCAGTGGCCTCAGCAGCCGCTCTCCCACCACGTATGTCGCCGGTTGGTCCACCAGTTGTTCCTGTACCCGTTCCAGTACCAGTTCCTGTTCCTGCTCCAGCGCCGGGTCCCGCTCCTCCTATGCCTGGCAGACCACCGTTGTTACCGCCTCCTATGAGACCGCCTATGCCGGGGGTAAGTCTAAGTCTTAAGCCGAATCTTTGGCATCCGACAGGTCATGTGGTAGCCACAACATGGTTAGGTGAACGTTTTCATGGCACAATCCTTCTAGCTGAACCAACTAATTCGTTCACTGCAGTCTTCCATTACACAGCCCATAAAATAGCACTCTCTGTAGTCATGCCCGAATGCCCTTCTACAGCATACAATTGTATATTACCACCATTTTTCTTTAACCACCATTCCCCTTCACTAGTTGCCCAGACACCTTTACATTAACTTTTATTTCAGTTCGCTATATGTAGTGAGAAGACAATTTCCAGTTTTTAACAATGTGATCGTTGTTAGGTTTTTTGGCAAAGCATTGTTAGGAACCTGACCTGATTACACTAACTGACAGTAGATTTAGATTGATGTGGATATTTGATATTAGGCCGTTGTGCATATGTAGCGTTTGTGGTGATATTGATGTTGGTGATAGGATCTGTACCACTTTGTTTGCGCGCATCTCCATGCCTATATCTGTAACGCAGTGTTCCTATTTTGATAGTTTTGATGGTACCTAAAGCCGTGTGTTACTTGACAAAAATTTTATCGTTTGATTAATCCGCGTTATTTATTATAGTGTATACATTGTCACTTTCGACAACAGATTCTTTGCACTGCAGTTTACTTCTTACGTTAAGAGGTGGAAACCTTGTCTTTTAGCATATGTTTACGCTAATGTATGAAACATCTCGAGTTGTCACTGGCATGCTTATGAACACGTTTATATTTGCATATTTCTGACAGCCACAGAGACCAATGATGGATCCCAGACCAGTATCAGCATTACACCCAGGACTCAGAAGAGACATGCCTTTCATGCCCAATTCCGGGCCTATGTTTGATGCCAAGAGGCTAAGAAGATTCTGAGATGCAGTTAACTTCCAGTCGACGACTAAATGGCAGAGGCTTAGGCACTTTCGAATTGTTTGCATTACTAAGTAAGATAGGAAAGGTAATACTTCGGACATGTTACTGCAGTTTTGGGGAATATTGTGATGTCGAGCACCATGGGACCCCCGGCTTACGATAATGTTTACCTTACATTTTAATGATACACTTCAAGAAAAGTTGCAAGGCCTTGTATAGAAATTCATCAAGAATTCATCTATTGCTGCCGGCCTGTGTGAACTAACGTATCTCATCACATTTGTGGTTCACAGTCGACGTTTGTGGTCAGCGAACGTTACCTTTTTCACCTGTGCTTCATCATAAGTTCTGTTTACTTTATTAGACCCTTATTCTACATAGTTTATGACAAGGAGTTGAGAAATAAGTCGTGGTAATATTAAGGACTTTGTAACCTTGCACATGTTTGTGTTTTAGATTTATTGTACCTTTGTTTAGGGTTTGTTTGAAGTGGTGACCAATGTCACGAAAGGTTTATATAAATGGATATTGATTTATCAAAGATAAATGTTGGTCAAAGTAACCTTATTAGTCTTTGTAAGCAGATGGACATTCGTTGAGAGAGTGGTCGATTAAATAACGACCTTTTAAATTTAGTTTTGGTTATAGAAAGTGTTGGTTAACATGCATGCTAATTTTTAACGTTTTCTTAATATTAGCAAAGAGTTTATTTAAAACAATACTGGGGTGGTTCCTTTTTTCTGTTGTATGTTTGTTTTGTTCTTCATTACTTAACGGCATGTTATGTTATTTACGATTATGTAATTTACTGGTGGTTGATAAAGTATTTATGCGGAATCGCAGCAGTCATGGACTGGAAAATTTCTTGCACTAGTCCTCATTATGTGACTTCATGGTTGTTGCTGTGTCAAGACCTACATTGCTTGGGAGGCAAGTACGATATTCCGTGCATCCAGTCGTCAGTTCTTTGTTATTTAGAATACTTGCTTAATGGGTGTGCCCTTTGCAGGTATTATCGTTTCTTTGCTGTTAGTAGCGCGTGACATGATAATTACCATGTGCTTACCCTAAGTAGTGAACGGTGAAAGTAGCTTACACTACAAACCTATGGACTTTCGAATTAGTCGGCCTACATACTGAAAGAATCTGTTGAGCCAGAACTGTCACATGAAAGTATTAATTAGCAAAGGTATTTGTAAGTACCAATAGCTGTAACAGATACTGTAATATTGAACATAGCTAAAAAGAAAAGAATTTTAAGTTTCATTGGTTATTACTGCTTTGATAATTTTGTTGGCTCAGAATTTTTTTCACTGTAACTTATCCATTCTATCGGTTTAAAATCCACAGGTTTATGTGCTTTTGCCTTTATGTATGATTTCCTTCTGCCACCTTGAATATATTAATTAGTACCAGTTACATAGAAATTCCATATAAGGTAATTTTAGCACTATGAAAATTGCCTTAACACTTGATGTGTATTTAAATCAGATATTTTGTATTTAATATTTGGATGATAGTAACGTAGCCCTTAGTCAGCAGCCTTTACAGGGAACTATGATTGAAATCTTTTAAGGAATAATTTTATGTTCCTACAGCTGTTTATGACTTTGTGAAAGGCAGATTTTACCAGTTTTTAAAAAAAAATTAGCAAATACTCTGCTGTCTATTGCGATTGAACCCTTCATATTATTACCTTGGGCAAGAAATTTGTTTCTCATTAGTATGTAGAATTTGGCAATATTTCATTTGTGGTAAATGGTTACTACCAACATCTCGATTTTTGTTTTTTATATTTCAAATGAAGAGAAGTAGAGGTTGAATGATTTTATAATACTTTCCACTTGTTATGGAACGTTCTTGCTGCCTGTAAGTAAAATTATATATGCGTATAGAGAGACTCCTATCAGATTTAGCACTAAACGGGATTAAATGTTAGATGACATGTTTTGTTTACCTGAACCAGTGGTGCCAAAAGTGGCCTGTACCACCCCTTGGCACCGCGAACATTTAAGGGGGCACTGTAAGACGCCGGGTGCCAGTAGTTAGGCTACAATTACTGTCTTTGATTTGTATCTCGCTAATACATAGTAGAAGCCGTACAATTGTATTACATGAAGGGTGGAGGTGGGCGGGGTTAGGTGGGCAGTAAGATGTATCTAAGTAGCCTGGGCGGGTGGATGCAGTAAAAGATTGGCAACTAATTATCTTAACCTAGTACTTGCACGCACAGCAATTAAAAATATGGGGCGATATGTAAGCACGCCTACACATACTGCTAATACTCCAATTTTGATACAAACACTTGTTGTTGTCATGCACGAAGCTTTTCCAACTTTGCCTCAGTTCTAGTTACTGGCGTATAGTAGGTGCAGGCTGGGAGCCAAAGTGCCTTGCATGTTAAATTTGTTTGTATTGTTAAAGTGAAATAGGAATCAAGGTAGAGAAATTAACATGATTATTACGCGCCCAGGGAAATATTATACAAGAGAACACAGGATTAGAGAATATAATCTTTACTCCGGTCTCCATATAATCAAAATGATATGTACAGTTAAGCTATGTATACCGTAAATTACCGAGTAAGCGCCCAGGACTCAAATAAGCGCCCAGTTTGGAAAAAATATTTCTCACGAGCCCCCAGGTCCGAATAAGAGCCCAGGTCTGAATAGAATAGAATAAGCTCCGAACGTTATGTTTCAATCTATTCTATAGAAATATCATGTGTGTTTAGGTTGTTTTTCCTTTCCTTAATAAGCGCCCAGGTCCGAATGAGGGCCCATCCAAAAACTTTTGTATTTAAATAAACGCCCAGGGTGCTTAATCGGTCATATACGGTATTCTTTTAAATCAATCTTACCGTTTCATCATTTCGCATCATCATCGTTATTTGTAACTTAAGTGGACGCGTGTCAACGTAATATAAGCGAGGACTACTATAAACGAACATGACAAGATTACATCATAACATATACGCCCTCCATCCTGCAAGCTACATGTCACTAAACCAAAGACTAGAACGGCCTCGGTAGCAACGACATGCGCATCACAGTATTTTCTACCAATTACACTCGTTAGTAAATTTAATCAAAAAACCTTAACACATATTATGTGATACCTCATACGGTGTAGTCATTTTTGCAGAGGCATTTAGAAAACACTGTATTAAGAATGCTGTTGCTACCACGTAACCAAGGCCATTATTGCCTAATGAGCATTACAGGCTTAGTTGTGTAATATGAAGAGCGGGAAGGGTTACGATTATCATGATTTCTACCAACTGATAGCCTCCTTACATCACTGTAGGTAAAAGCTGATCTCCATTGTTTAATTTATTGAGCGCTAGCCCTCAGCGATTGCACTTCGTTCGCTTGTACTCAGTCCCTTGCGCGCAGGCTCCAATCGCACATTCGATCACAGGTGTCAGTGACTGTGAAAGTCTTCATCTTTTATCACCTTCTGCTTTTCTAAAATAGTTTTGATGTACCCGCAAATTGGCAGGCTTAACAAATAAGAAGACATCATGATTCTCTGGTGATCACACAAAACTTTCAAACATATAGAACTTCCTTGTAAAATCCTGGAACTGCCAGCGAACGGATTTAATAAAAAAACGTGCTGTTATAAGTAGCAGGCGCGCATGTTCAAAAGCGAACGCTGGCTCCTGCTTTCTCAAAAATCCAATGATGATTCATATATCATTGGCCGATAACGTCTGACAAAGAATAGTAGAAGATACTGGATGAGTACATAAATGCATTGATGTAATTATACAGAATGCAAGACTGCATAACGACTCACTCTCTGTGTTTTCATATGTCTTACGATTTTTACTACAATCAGCCACTTTCCAGATTGATCTTTTAATTTACAACTGCGCAATGCCTTTTAAAATCAGGGGGTCGCAGTAAATTATCATAAAAGATTATTTACAACTGCGCAATGTCTCGCCAAATCAGGGGGTAGCACTTCTAAACAGTTCAATTCTGGTCAGTAATTGCATTATATAAGTGGAACCAATCTCACAAGTTTAGATACAATTTTGGACATTTAAGTTAGTTTTGTATCAACGTCCAACCCCCTCTCCTATCACGATGAAGACCATATCCCAAAGTTATTAGCCATTTAGGTTTTAAATAGAAAATATTTTTATGGCATTGAGCAAAAATCAGACTATGTATATGATTACGAATAACGTCAAAAATAACATCTAAACCATACCATAGTATTCAGTTTAGTTGAGTATTTCAGATAAGCTTGCACTTTTATAATTTGTTAACATCTTCCTCTGTGGAACACTTAAACGTTTTTGCCCTCTTTTTGGAAGCAGTTTTAGAAATACAAAATTACCTTGTAATTTAGTGATCATATATTTTTATACTCCCTAATTTAACTCATTCAAGTCAAAGTATTGGTAGAAAGAAATGAAGGGCAAAATTAATGTCAAGTAATGGATGTAGTATCTGTTCTCATTGATAGCAAATTCTTTCCGTGATCCCTGAGAAGCGGTCCTACTGCGCAGTTGAGCCTGCTTCATGGCTTGCGTCTCTGCCCGGTAGCCTAAATCGAGGGGCATTGTACTTGGACGCTCCAGGTGCCATTTATTTATTAGTTGCATTGTTTGATGGTTTCTCTGTTTATTTAGGGTGGTTTCAAATCGTGCCCAAAAGCTGTAACAATCATTAAGCACTTACTTCTCACATTAAACAACCTCAATTAAAGAACTTGTCATTATAGCTATAACACTTTCACTATCGGGGATTTTATAAGACATACTCACATACCTTCACAAATATAATGGTTGACCAGGATCCGAGCATAGAGTCCCCCAAACAGCGAGGGCGCCATTTGGAAGGGGGCTTGAACCCGTGCAGTTTTTTCAAGTAATATTTTTTCGGGAAAAGAGAATAACGAAAACACGGAAATAAGAACGAGGAAAAGGTAGTCCCATTTCAAATTAGAATTCTATATGATGAAAAATGTTCGCTGATTATTAATTGGAATAAAATTTTCAGATCTTGGACTTTATCTCAGAGCCCCGAGTTTAACTTGGTGGCACCGCCCCTGCTAGACCAGCGTTGGTTAATCTGTTATCGACTAGCAATCCCATCACACACACAATCATTGCTTACACCCTTGATTACGTAAATTCGTCCAAGACTTCCTATATATTGGAACACTTTAAAGATAACATAGACTTCTAACAGACTTCAGGAAGTATTGGATACAGTTCCCGACGTTACTTGAATTAACTTGACGAATAAAACATAATTAACATCATATTTACAAGTTATTACTTGTGTAAAACCCTAATGAGTGTCTTTTTACCACTTTATCTAAATTGGTATGGTTGCAGTTAATTTAAAATGGCTTTTTAAACGTTAAGATCTGTCGTAAAGCATAGGGCCACATTCTCGATTATGGTCTCTTTCTACTTTTCATATTCAATGCAGGAGACCTTGAAAACACAATTTCTGATACTGGTATCCAATTTCTGATACTGATATCTAATTTCTACTGGTATCCAATTTCTGGATGACGTAGAGTCCTTTCGCTTTAGGGATTCCCCTGTGATTTGCAGGAATTCCCTTGTTCTGTGGGGATTCCCGTGTACTTTGTGGTAAAACAGGAATTGTTACTACTTGAGTAGTTCCTCGTATTCACGAGTTGCCTTGATTCACCCCATATTTCTATGTTTGTATGCAGTAATTCTGTATAAATTTATTTTAAAAGCTTCCGATTTACACTTCTGCCTGAAGATGCCAGCAGATAGTTAGCAAATGCGCGAAGATAAGCAAATACGTTGAAGTTGTGTTTTATTTACACGATTTTTTTTATATAAGCAACTCAGTTGCCCAGGCATGAGGCCTCGATTGGGTCCAAAATCTAAGCAACAAGCTAAGCAACTCGAGGCCTCAAATTCAGAGGGGACAATTTTTAAAACGCGTGAAAAACAAATAAAGAAAAAAGGTTCATTAGGAATTGATTACAAACTGTTGATGCATAACAAATATCACACTGCTGATAATGTGCCAAGCAAAGAGATCAAAGATACAACCATCATTTAGTATTTCATCATTTACAACACAACGAAATTCGACTGCTAAGCAACTTGAGGCCTGACCCCGGAAATGGACGTGTATTCATCTTCAGGAAACAAACAATATTTTGTCTATAATTTCTCCTCCAGTTAAAAGAAACTTTGCCACTTAAAAGTGCAATTGACAGTTTTGTAGGGCTAAATAATTGAAAGGAGCCGGCATGTTCGTTGGAAATGCTCGCCAGGGTTCTCTTTGAATGACTGTTCTGACGTCTCCTTTAGTGTAAGTCAGGGCTAAAGCCTGCCTTTTACATTTAAAGATATGAATATCTGATTCCGCATTCCATCTTTTGAAACTAGATAGGCTTAATCGTTTTTTATCTAAACAAATCCCAATTCTACGATATTGTCTAAGACAGAACCCCGACTGAAGAAATTAGAAAGGTTACTTAATATGGTTTCTGCTCGAAGCGAACAAGGAAGTGGATAGTTTTAAATGTTTTATCCCACTTCATATAATATCTCCAGCTACATAAAGAAAGAAGCAAGGATGGAGTGTGGACAGGCATGCAATATGGCATCGTCATCTCTAGTAGGTAACTATAAACAAATGGGCAGATGCGTTGTTTTTGGAAAACGTTCATGAATTGGATGATTTCGTGATTTCTACTTTTGCTAACTTGCCTTCACTTGCAACTGCAATGTTTTAATGGCCTTACAACGTCAGTACTACAACTTGCTAGGCGTTTTTCCTGTTGACAGCCGGTACAAAAGTGCTTTGGCCAAAGTCATAGCTCATGTGTTTGAAGCACTCCCATTCCCGTCCCCTCTTCCCCTGAGTCCGTATCTAGTGGGTGATGAGAAGTTCCAAGCAATTTGAAGTATCATAGTAGATTGAAAGTGTAGATTTTGGAAGCAACTTTGAGTGTTGAAGTTTGAATATAGTTATGCCTTTGTAAATGAGGGCGATCGGCGAGGTGACCAGAGCAATCCCATACTTATGTTAGGTAGCATTAGTACAGTACATCCTCGTTTATCCGAACCTCGTTTATACGAACACCTCAAATTGAGAAAAATTTGATAATTTCTTTTCCCCCTTCATTCAGCAGGAATAAGACCGAGTTAATTTAATTTTTAAAATAGCAAAACTTGAGAGCTTTATATAATGCAGGATGCGCGATATCACTTTTATTTGGAGAAAATTTTCTTAGTTTACATCATGATGGTGTCTGTTATCGCTCGACAGAATTTTATTGCAAGGGTCATCGCTTTCATGTTAAGTGTCATTATCTTCTCATATAACACCTATATTCACTAAACGGTGCATGTCCATTTTTGTTTTTCCTTGTCTTTATTTTGGCCATTTAGCATGACAGCAGCATATATTTCAAACAATTTCATTGTAAAATATGCCATCTTGGTGATTCAAAATTCCGTCCTTGATTATCAGATATTTTGGCTGATCCGGACAGTTCGTCGCGCATTTAAGTTCTTGCCATTCGTATAAACGAGGATGCACTTGTCCATCATGTGCTCGCACGTTTCTGTAGGTGTCCTGTTTAAGAATAGATCTTCTGTAAACCTCAACACAATAAAATCCAGAACCGGTTTCCCTCTAGATGAAAGTTAGATTGACCACCTACCAGTGTATGCCAGTAGAACAGTTATTCTGAAACGTCGCCAACCCCATGGTTCCTGATGCATATGCTAAGAGTCCCCTCCGATATTAATATAACAATTATACGCCTTTAGCTTTGTGTTGGTGAAATGAAAATCCAAAGACAGTAAACGATGTCACACTAAGACCAAGCGTTTATAATTCGGAATTGAAATACAGAATCAGAAGTATATGGCTCCTCTGTAACCACTACTGCCTATCTTTTTATACTGCAATGATATTTCCAAAGCTCCTAGGGGATTCTACCGTCCCTTTGCGCAATCAAGGCACTAGACCCTTTTGCTATTGTAAGTTTGATTAATTTTGCTGGCCTCTTGGAGTAAACCATCTTCTATAATGCTATTTCTCGTGTCTCTGGATAAAGGAGTTGACAAAATGATCTTCATTACCACAGAAAAATTATTGCAGTTGTAACAGGCTGAAACGTTGAGCAGGGATATATGGGGTAGTACTTATCTCATAGGTTAAATAGAGTTTATGTACACCCCTTTGATTTAATTTCGAAGACTAATTTTGAGTCAGTTTTCAAGGACCCGAAAGCATAATTGCCATATACTTTGTTTAAAAGACTTGATACTGAGGTGGGACTGACGTAACAGTCTTGCACTTGAATAATTTTATCAACCAATTTATTCCCTTGAGTTAATGTGTTGCATAGCCACAGGTGTAACTTGGGGACTTAGACAGCAATTATTTTGCCTTTAGCACTTCAAATTTTATTAACTATTTGTAAACACGATTATTGAACTTTCTTGTTAAATCGAAGGCAAGGTATATTAGTTAAACCAAAGAAGATCTAATATTAATGATTTAAGATTATAAAAGTGCTATGTTATAATTTAAGAAAATCAATTCTCCTTACCTAAACTGTGGGACGCCTTGGCATTCCACTTTGAGAGGGAGAAGTCCCACCGTCCCTGGCATTTGGTATTTGCTAATAGAGCCGATACACTACTCAAAGTATTGAAAAATCATTGATAATATTTCCTTTGCTTTTTAGGTACAGTTACAGCTCACCTTGTTAGCAAAACAAATGTGTTTAAAAATTTCAGTTAATGTTTCAAAATTGATTAATCGTTACAGACAAGCAGAAGTTCCCGTATTGTTAAGAAATGATCGTAACGGAGGAAATAGAAAGGAGGGTGGGAGATCCCCAGTTTTATCTGTTTTACCTTAAATAATCTCTTCACCCTTTAAGTTGTTGCTTAACTTTACTGGCAATTTTTCACTGATTGTTTTCAAACATTGCTCTACTTTAGAGTATAACGATTGGCTAGAGTGCCATACCATCATCGGGTTAGTCAGACTTAATACAGCGGCAGTCTTACTTTTTATACAAGTGTACTACTTCCTACTCGATTGCTTGCATGTTGCATTTTAATGGATGATGCTTCTGGTTAGCCATTTAAACGCTGATAGAATAAACTGATGTGAAAAGATGATATATGATACAAAATGGCATAGGCGCAACGGACTGAAAATATTGGGGGGGAGGGGGCTGTGGATTATTTTCCCGAAAATATACTCCTTTGCCCGAAAATTATTGGGACATGAATCGACGGTTCTGCAGCATCTGATGACACTGGAGATTCAGTATTACATACGGCTGTAGGGATGGGGGATTTGTAAGTACTGATTATGTACATTGAAAAAACCGGTTTTAACGGAAAAAATCAATATCTTTTTGTGTCTTATTGTAATTGACATGACCTTAAGATTTTACTTTGTACAGTTTCAGTTTATTTCAAATAATTCATGGCAGTGTAGCGACCATTTATAAACCCACATGAGCTTCATCATCACTACTCTTGGGTGCCTAATAAAAGGGGGTTGGAATAAACGGGAGGTTGGAAAATCCCCAAAACTTAATAAACTGATGGGTTGGAATAGACGGGGGGGAGGGGGCTGGAAGATGACGAAAATGTGTAAAAAATAAAGTCAAGAATCAATCTTTAGAATTAACTGAAACTTCCTAAATGTAAGGTAATTCAATACAAACAATAGTCAGTTATTGGAAGTCATGGCAGTCTCTTACATGTCTTCCAAGAAAAATGTTTTCCTCATCCTCCTGCTTAATCTCAGTATTATTGCTAACATCTGTTTTGTGCGTCTTCAAACTCCTTCGAGGGGTTGGAATACGAATGTCCTGGGTGGAAAAGTTTTGAAAAATTAATTAGCGAGGAGACGTCTATTAGGCACCAAAGAGTAACTGAAAGTTTGAAATTTATCGAGTGAAGTTTTTGCTTACCTTTTCCCGTTCTGATGCCCAATTTTTGTTAAAATAAGTGTTGGTTCGCATAATTGGATGCCATAACTATGTCCAAGTATCCGTTTCCTTTTATAAAGATGCCAATAATGGACAATTTTTAATATTGTGGGAAGTGTTTAGTAATAAAACACCTTGGGCACCTTGAGCCCATAGATTTGAGAAATTACAAGTACAATTAAAAAAAGGCTGCTTAGCTATAGAGGGTGGAACTGTAAAATTAAAGGTAAAGAAGTAGTATGAGTATTCCAGGAGGTAGAGTTGAAGAAGTAGGAAATAAAACGGGAGAAAAACGTTTATCTGAGATGTTAATGTTTTGATTTATTTTTTATCTTGAAACTTAAGGATTTTTTATGTAAATTTGATAGACGTACACGAGAAGGAGGAGAAATTCACGACAGCAGCTGGAGCATTAAATAACAGTATCTTCTTACATTTGTACGACCGAAGCCTATTGAATATACCTTCAATGAATTCTAACACAAATTATCTTGTAAAAGGCCTACGGATGGTGCAGCTGCAGTCTCCTCAAAGTTTCTAATAATTAATGAAAAATCAACGATAAGAGCTTAAGACTGCAAAGAATAGCCAAACGATGTTATTCAACTTTAGTTACCCAATTAACGACACACGGGTGACAGTTTTTGTCAGCGGTATAAAGAATACATACACAGGTAAAGAACTTCTCTCTAAGATTAATCAAGCGTCCCTATTAACAAAAAGTAAGGAAGTACCCCAAATTTGAACATAAGGCTGTGGTAGACTAGTCTCTCAAACTTATTGATGAACCTGAAGATCGCCTTCAAATATGTAACAATACCCTATACAACGTTAAGGCGTAGTCTACCATTTATCTGTCAATTTTGCGCAGAAGGAATCTTAGGTCAGACAATACGTCAGTTTGATAGACATTTGAAGGATCATTTATATTTGCTTATATACCGAAACCTATTTTTATTCATTTTATGCCTCCGATTCTTCGCCGCAGTTTCTTAAGAATTCGAGTTTCTGCTCCAAAATAGTCGTTTTGTCTGAAACATCTATTCCCTTAATATAAAGAAAAGCTCTATTCTACTCTTTCTTTTAATCTCTCTTGTTAGTTATTAGTGCATCCTATTGTGTATGTTGCAGTCTTCATCCAGCTTTTTTTGATACGAAATACAATTATCAGAGGATGATGATGGAGTACACAGAAAGCTGTTAATATATCGTTTCATCGCCATGTTTAAACTTCATATTAAAAAATATCCTAGAGGTCTCTTTATAACTATGTGTTATCAGTGACGAAAGAAGAAAGCAAAATTTGATATATACTATACTAAAATATACTGTACTACTCTCTTGTATATATTTTATATAGCCTTGCATGTAAGATAGTAAATGTTCTATACTATTGATAATGTTTTGTCTGCAAAAGGAATAACGGCATGATTTCTCTTTATTTATTGATTTAGGATGTCGGTTTCCGCACTTTTGCAATTTGGCGCGGAAATAGACTGTCACGATCGCAAATTTCAGACCCCGATAATGTATGCAGCACGTTTTGGATTTACCGATATTTTAAAGATTTTACTAACTTATAATGGTTCAATATATTGCAGAGATGAATCTTTGCAAACACCACTCCATAAGGCATTTATAGGGGGGAATCTAGATTGTGCTCTGTTGTTGTTGGAGCACGGCGCACAAATAACAGATCGTGACGGTGATAATCATACCTGCCTTGACCTAGCAGTTCTCTCTTGTAAGAGGGACATCTGCATCGCTCTACTTAAGGATGAGAGGTACGTTGTGAGTGTAAGGTCTTTAATATTTCAATGTTATATAAGTTGGTTCTTTGTAATCGGTGTTTCAAAAGATATGTTCCTTTCATGTCAGTGTTTCCATATTATGTATCTTGAACGACTTTTGAACAACACAGTCCTCCGCCAGATATTCTACAGATTCTGTGACAGAGATCCTATGGAAACAAGATCACAAAAGTTTATAATACGTTCATCTTATAACCCCTCTCATCACTTGCGGGTACCCACAACAAGAAAGAAAAAGACATTTAAGTTAAATGCCATCTTTCTATACAGTAACAGACAAATCAATCGTAGAGGAGTATCAAACTTTACATTAATACCTCTAAATTGTTGGTCACCACCTTTCGCCAAAAATTCTTTAAGACTAGGAGTACAAATAAAAGTATAAAAAAAACCATGTTTACTCTAGTAGTAGAATGGCGGACTGTAGAAACATTTTATATTTTAGTAGGACTAGAAGGGAGATCTTTTCATTGCTGTGGTTTATTTTACCGACTTTATAGTTTTCTTATCTGTTGTTACTGCACTTTGCCAAACGTATGTTTTAACTATGCGTTTCATCTTAAAGTGTGAAAATGTTTGATCGCAACATCATCAGTCCGTCGGATGTATGCTCTCATGCATGATCAGTGTTAAAAGTGATTAAAGATTAATTAGGGGTGGAATTTTTTTACCCAACGTCCTTCTTGTAAGTAGCTTTGGCTATGTATCATTCAAAAAATAAACCTTAACACCTAATGAAGTACGTTCTGCTTTTGCGGATTGCTGAGAAAGTGCCAAAAACGACGAGCCTCTTTTGCAGCCACTCTTTGATTTTAGAGGTTATAACATCCAAAATACGCCTTTAAACTCTAAAGAATACATTGTTTTTAGCAAAGAACAAGCTTTTGGTTCGTTATTTGGAACATAAGGATTTTTATAGTAGTATTAAAGGTTTTTTGAGAAAATCCGGCATAAAGTTCGTGTTCTGTGTTGTTCCGGGGAATTCTACAATTCATAGCTTTTTCGTTTCTCTCAATTTTTGGCCTCATGAACATTTTGACCCTACCTAGCAGGGGGTTTCAGACTTAAGCCAGCAAGGGAGTGGGTGTGGGGGGTTGTGGGAGGGTGCCAGTAGGCCGGCAGCTATTGTAGCATGTATAACTGCTATAAAACGTGGTGGTATGCTTTGAAATCAAGGTTTTAAATACTTCGAGACCTTTGACGTTAACTTTAAAGTTTTTTATTGTTAAATCATTGGTTAAAATGTGTGCGTTTTATTAGTATTACAAGATAAGGTAGTCAAGTCAACAAAATCTTTGCCATAGGTAAACCTGATCCAAATGGAATACTTATAGCTATGCTTTGTTTGATGTAATAAAAGCAGTAAGAGTTACCTTAAAAACTGTTATGAGCCTTAGAATAATATGCTATTACAAAAACCTGAGACGCAGAAGTATTCATGACAAATATTGGAATCAATAGCTAAGATGAGAAGTCTCAACGATCGGAGCTGAAAAAAACTTTAAAAAGGATATGTTTGTGATGTCTCACGAAATGAATTCTTTTCGACAATAACATGTGATATACCTATTTTAAATGCTATTTAGCCTAATTTTTTATATTTGGGACCGTTCTGTGTGATTTTTAGGTTCAAATAAGTTTAAAAATTAGGAATCGAAATATTTGGTCATCAAAATTGATGATTACCAATAATTAGTGTAAATCAGCACTTAATTAGCATTAATAAGTTTTAAATGTGTTAAGAACTTAATATTTGTCAAATTCATGAAAAACCTCTGGATCTACAGGCCTTCGCAACTTTTCGTCATATATGGTCAACGTTTTTTATTAGGGTCACATGACCAGACCACAAGCCGTGACAACCAATTACTTTTTACCAGGAGCTTGCAAGGTAAAAGTTAGGAAAACTCAGAGCGTTTCAACAGCTTATGAGAAAACATTCAAAAGGTATTAACAATATTCACAGCTACTGGCCTACTACCCCAGTGTTAGGTAGGGTTAAAAAGTAAGCTGTTAAATCACACATTTAGGAAAGAATATTCGAAATCAATTGGCACATAAACTATACTTGACACAGGGCTATAAGACATATTCGAATCAATTCACAGTTTATCAGACGACGAAACAGCACTGTATCGACACATCCGCCTATCCGAAGCCAACACATTGCCAACAAATAAGTCATGACAAATTGTAGCTTCACCTGTAGGGTTTACATGTAAGCTAAGGGGCCATACATAAATGACATCCCGTCAGAGGTGGGAGTGGAGACTGGCCAATATAAGATGGTGTGTGATGGGGGAGGAGGGGCCAATGTAAGTAAGACATCCCAGTTTTTAAAATTTTTCTGTCATGTTTAATGCACCGCAGCTGCACCATTGCTGACTGCACTATCTTCCTGCTAAGTACCTCTCATTGAGAACACATTTTTGTCAGCCACTGATTCCTCATAATGATCAAAATCTCTTTCCATATGACATGTATTGCCCTAGTGTGAAGAGCAAGGTCAAATCCATATTATGGAAAAATTGCAACATATACTTCCCAAGTCAAGCTTCGGTAAGTCGTCACAGGAATGGAGGTTGTCTGTGCCACGACCAGAGAGACGATGATAAAGCTGAACAAGAATTTCAACAGTAGGAAGACGCGGACAATGAGCAAAGCAAGGAAAAGGATGAAACAGATTATCAAGAAGTTGATGATGGTTGAACATGATGAACGTGTAGTTGATGTTGTCCTGAATATCTTTGACATATTACAGCATTGTTTTTGTGAGGATGATGACTCTACTGCATGATTTTTTGTTGTTACATCTCTTTTTGTTGAATTTGGAAAATCGATCTTTTTTATAAGATACATTGAATTTGAACCAAACTAACTTGAACCAGTGGCAAGCCCTCTTACAAAGTTGAGTTTATGTTTGCGATGCTTATATTTTGTGGTACTGTAAACCACGAAGAAAGTTTCTGTAATAGTCAACTTTAAATCTGGCCCTGAATCACCTTACCACCAAGGTTTCATCCACTGGATGGAAAAGTGACCTATTTCCAAAAGTTGATAAAGACAGTTGTTCTTGATCTTTTGCTCATTTGTTTCTCGGCTTCCAGTTCAGTTCCCTTGTTCAATAATTCATTTATGCATTCATTGTTGTTGTTTTTGTCTCCATAAATGAAGGCTTATGAGCTTAAGGCTTGAGAGATAATAATGTTGATTTTTTGCTGTTTCAATAACTGTCTATTCTGCTTCTGTTTTTCTCTGTGCATGAGCCCGCATAGTAAGTCGGAAGGGTTGCAAAAGGTGACATCGCAAGAGAGAGGTCTTGGATCGAAGACAAGGGGGAGGGAGATCAGATTTTTTAATTTTGAGGGGATGTCATTTATGTATCACCCCTAATATATTACTTGCTTTTTCAAAGTGACTTTTCTTTTCCGTATTACTAGAAAAGTTTGAGTTTATGATCATTAATAGCGAGGTTTGCCCGTAAAATTTCCTCTCTTAATTTAAGTTATAGCCGTTGCAATCTAAAAATGTATTGCGAATGTAGTCTAGTTCTGCATTACTTATTACAAGCCTCGCCTATCCCTTCGCATAATGGCTCACATTTCATCAATAATTCCCCTCCAGGTTTTTTCAATTCTAATTGATTCATTTCTGATCTTATGTCAGCTTGCCCCTTTTATGAGGAAAGATTGCTACTGGAGTTTATGATCGATATCAATTGATCTATCGGTAAATTTTTTCGCTGCTATTGGCTGATTTCTTATGATCTAGGAATTCTCAAGTAACATCAACCTTGTAACAGTGATTGCACGCCATTACCTTCCCTTCTTTCTTTCAGATGGCACAAAGCAGTTTATGAATCAGATATGCTAAGCTTGAAGACCATGGAAATGATGATACAATTTGTTCCAGACGCGGCTGAAGTGCTCCTTGATAAATCTATAACAATATCAGGACTGAATAAGAAAGATCCTGACTTTAAAGTATGTTACGACTTCAAATACCTGCAACCGTCTAAGGACTCTGATAATCTTTCATACCATGGCCTAAAAACGATTGCCCGCTTTAAAAGAGAAAAACTTTTGCTGCATCCGGTTACAAGACAGTTCATCTCCTTCAAGTGGCGAGATATAGGCAGATGGCCGTATTTAGCCAATTCGCTCATATATCTTGTGTTTCTCACCTTGGTGACATCTTTTGCGGTCATAAAAAGAAGAATGTAAGTTGATATTATTTGTTAGATATATTTCTTACGTGTACGTTTGTACCTTTATGTGTGTTATGTATGTTACAAAGTTCGTTAAACTTAATATCTCTCTTGATTTTGATGAGCTGAGTTGCGACTTTCTCTAGCTTTCTGAATCAATAGTACCTTTCAGGTCTGATGATGTTTTGTCAGGGAACTTAGGCCGGACTCGCCGGTTCCGCCAGGATTGTCCACTTGTACCACTTGATTAGCTCATCTTACCTGTCTGGGTTACAGTAACTGCTCTATACACTGAGAAGGGCATGCACCCCTGCGAACACACGCACGTGCAAAGATACACAGTTACACTAACACGGACATGGTCACACACGAACACATACACATACACAGACACATACACAGGTGCGTGCAGACATATACACGGACATACGCAACCACATATACGGAGACATGCACGCCCTCGTTTTCAATGTTCAAAGTTAGAGACAAGACGAATCCCCCCGCCCATCGACTTTTATGTCGTACGTGAAAGTTTTATTAACCTACCCTACACCCAGTCAATTAGATTAGCATACACACAAAAGAAAAGCGACTAGTTTAATCATTTTCTCAATTTGGATATAACATGTATTTCATTTTCATCCAATATCGTTTTGCATGTTCGTACTACAATAACCCAATTCTCTCGTTTTCCAGCAATACCTTGAAAGTCGAACATACGTTGTATTAGAAATTGCATTGGATAAGCCATTGGTTGCTAAAAGACAGCCGGAAGCTCTTGCCCAAAGGTAAGCCAGATTCAACGTTGTTGGAATGCTACAAAGAAGTTGCAAAGTACTGTCTTAAGAATAACCTTCTTTCTTAGCTTAGTCATGTGCAATCAGTTGGCGGTTGGAAATTGTCGGGAAAGGTGTTTAGAACCGGAACTGGTTTTCCGTTCAAGTTTATGTTTGATTGCTTCACATTCTACACATTCGACACCATCTATTACTATATAATATTGCGCTAGATAGTAATGATGATGATTATTATTATTATTATTATTATTATTGTGCCTTACTATACTGTTTTGTACTATACTTTGCTATACTTTACTATGTTATACTATACTACAGTATACTATACCATATCATGTTATGCTATAGTTATAGTATCCTATAATACACTACAATGATTTACATAAATATGTATCTTAGGCTAACAGATAATTTTTCGTTAGATAAATTTAGCGCGATTTCAATATGTCCGATATTAGTGTAATATTAATTCATGGAAGATCAGAAAAGTCAACAATTTGAGCAGGGTGGAGCAGATCTTGTCGATGGAGTGGATGGTAGGGTGAGCAACGTCAAATCTAGAGTTCGAAGTTGCCAAAGATGAAGGATACTGGTTACATCATCTGCATGCAGGTGTCATCATTTAGGATATTTTATTAAAGTAGGAGGAAGGAAAGAAGAGGAAAATGAGGAAATATAGTGAAAAGGGTAAATGTAAAGAAAGAGAATAATAACAAGGTAAGTGTGAACACGTGGACAGTTAGAAAGAGAAGGTGACTAGTATGGAGGCAAGGTCGGACTTGTATAGGTCTCCTATTCTTTCTAGTTTCCCAATGTATCTCAATTCATGAATATCCCTCGTCAAATCATGACCGTACATTTTTCTTTCGGATGTTAATCTTATAATTGTGTGTCTGACGAATCTGCGCATATTTTTGTGCTAAATAGCAATCGTTGTATTTTTCTCACAATTTGGTTTTTTGAAACATGATGGGCAGGTCATGATTAACTTTTTATGCCGTATTCTTGTTTAGGGTTACGGAGTTAATACCTCCTAGACCAAAGTATCCGAAGAAGATCGGTGGAGCTAAGAAGGTATTGCTACCATCACCACTATACGTTGTGGCTATTAATGTCTTTATGTCGAGTAACCTTATGAGATTTGCCGTATTATGAAGCAAAATGCCGAATCGAATAACCCTTTTGATACCTGTAATAGTATTATAGTTCTGTGCCATAACACAATGTGATGACGAATCTATCACATCCATTTGTATCCGCAGGCAATTGATGATTTCCAAGCTCAGATCGCCAGGACTGCAACACACTTGCTGGATGAATTTAGGTAAGATAGGGAGAGCGTTGCTATCGTATTCGTGGCAATAGAAACGAAGGGCGTGACATATAAGTATTTCTTCTCACCTATCGAATAAAAATAATAATCAAGATCATTGAAGATGTTTAGAAACAACGTGGAGGAAGAATGTGTCATCCGCCAATTACATGCATCAGCACAATCACAACCATGTATTCTCCGATCCCGTATGATATTATCACACAGTCTTAGAACAGACTGAAGTAAAAATAAAACTGCGGCTTATTAAAGTATACTGTAGTTTCAATGTGTTACTATATTAGAACCCTTATTATAAAGATATGTTCCCAGCACAAGGCGTGTTGATGAAACATAGTAACATGAGGCAGAGGGCTATGTCTCTTGTTAGTTATTGATGTGTCCTATTGTTCATTTTGTGGTCTTAACCCAGCATATTTTATGAAGTGTGATTTATGATTTGACGATGGTCATAGAATATACCGAAAGCTCATCAAATAATGTTTAATAACTATTTTTCATTTACGCGCCTTGTGCTTGGCACTTATCTTTATATTAAGAATTCGTTTTCCTCCTTGCTTCTCCATATATTAGAACGCCTTTATTTTACGTCTATTGTATCTGATCTATTAAACGGAATAAATTATGCTGATAATCATGAAATTATTGTGAATAAATTTAAATATTTTTGGTTTCAAAAGAGCGATTTGCTATCACTAAACCAAAAGGTAGAGCTAACTGTAAAGTATCAAAGGTAAAGTTTATCCAGGGAGACTTGAACTTGGATTTAGGTTTAGCATACTGATATCTTTTCTTTAACATTATATGGCTCGGACGAAGGAGGTCCTTCTGCTTTTCTTTTGAAAAAAAGGACAAAGTTACGCAAGCGTATGTACTGTTATAATGCCTGAAAACAGTATCACCTCCAGACACAACATGCCAGTGTATTATTTGAGATAGGTAACAAATGCTCTCTCTTATGTCGCCCATAGCGTATACACTGGATAGAGTAACTGCTTCCTTCTTACTGTGTGCGAAGTTGTCTCTTTTGCCATGCAGCTTTACATTGCTAAAATACTAAAAATTAACAAGAATGCTCTAAACTGTGCTTACCTTTTCACTCGTTTGCTTAATGTCGACTTCGGTGCTATTCGTTTAAATTTTAGTACCAACTTAGCCCTTTTCATTACGCTAATACCAAGGCACTGGTTCGACGTTGAGAGTCTCTTTGGGCTATTTGCCGCTCGTTTCTGCCGTAAGACACCCGCACCTGACTATCAAATTTAATCTATTAACTTCAGAGTATGGATATGTACTGCCTCACCAGGTACTTATTTTGAACTGTAAATGGTCCGCATAGTAACTTTTCACTTTTCAAGAAAACAAATGCGTTGTTGGAATTACTTGGCTTACGGCTCTGAGCCAAAATGTCAGCTGCTAAGTTCGTTAAGTAGTAACAAAATGAAAATGTCACGTTTCAGAACGAAGAACAAAAGCTTATCTTTCATGAAGGCATCGATGAAGACATGAAGCATTATAGTGCAATCAGTGACTTTCAAATAGAAAGTCATTGGGTGCAATGGTACTGGGTTTGCAATGCAAATCGATCGAGAGGAGTGTGATTCAATGTGTCGGTACTCATATTTCCTCAGCCATCCATCTGTACCGGCTATGTGTACCAGAAACGGTATAAGAAAAAAATCCCTACGGAAAATATCCCTAAGAAAAAAATCCCTAATGGAAAAAAACCACCTCGGAAAACATCCCTAAAGAAAAAATCCCCAGGAAGAAATTCCCAAAGAAGAAATCCACCATGTAAAAAATCCCTAAGGAAAATATCCCCCTGGGAGAAAATCCCTAAAGAAAAATGCACCATGGAAAGATCCTTACAGAAAATGTCCCCCAAGGAAAAAAAACACGTCTGTCGTTGCTAGGTAAAAATCCCCCTAACCATTAACATCTCGTAAGGGCACAAGGAGCTTCGTTTGTACACATACTACAAATTATGCTGGTTGGTACAAAATAATAACTGTTTTCAGCATGAGGTGCTTCTCTAGGGTGGGCTCGATCCCTAATAAGTAGTGAAGCCTGTCCTAAGGGAGGCTACTTTTCAGTAGGGTAAGACGTACTTCACTCAGCCGGGTAAAATAATTGATATGAGTCATGTATTTTCGACGGCACTTCTGTGAGATTGACTGATAACCATTTGAGAAATTAGTACGAGTACCACTATCTTGTATGACATGCTGTATCACAGTGTCAGCTTCACTGAGTTAAAACGGAAGGTGTTGCCACTTCGTTCGGTCTTCGTATCCCGCTATGAATACGTGGGCGCACCAGAAAGTTCCGTGTTGTTAGAAATCCTACCACTTAAATGACTTTACTAGAGTAGGCTTCAACAAATAAACAAGACCCTTACAAATCATCAATACCCTGCAACAGGAACTTGTATATTATCTATATAGCATGGATCACTACCTTGCATTTTCAGAAGGTTCTTATTCGAAATCCTGAAGGACGCTAACGCAACACCGTCAATCCAACAATCCAAGAAGTACAGTATATATCCCTGGTTGTACTTCTTGTTTCATTTCTGTTCACATTCAATATATACTTTCAGTTGTCGTGGTTGTTACATATGTAATGTATCTAGTCAAGTACTACATTCATATTGACTAAAAATTGTCAAGTTTACTTGGATTTCAAGTTTGAAATTGATTTACTGAACTTAACACAAAGAAAGGGAGGGGACAGTATTTGGTCCTAACATTTCAAAAACTGAGACTTCGCAACCCTGGGCAATGTAAAAATACATAATTCCCACTGCAGCCACAGACCTACCTCTGGTAATTTATTGTTATTATCAGGATAATAATTACATACTTTACATAAAGCTAATAACGGAAGTGTGTCTCCCAAACCAGTTTTTCAAGCTTTGGTGAAACTCAAATTAAAGCTAATAATAAAATTGTTGATGGTGATGGGTTAAGGTTAGTTATTAGCAAACCAACTAGCAAGCAGAACTTCAAAATAGATTTGCGTCGCAAGTGAGCTCATGAAATTACGATTGCTGTCTGAATACTAGATACACATATAACAACAAGAGTATCTGGCCAAATGATGACACCATTACAAAAACATTTTGAATTTTTCTATCGGTCACCCATTGGAAAAATGTGGGCAAAAATTACAACAGTCAGACACTTTTGTGAACTAATAAAATAAATTTTACAGCAGAACAGCACGATCAGTGAACCTTTTTAGAAAAAAAGTAATTCAAATATCTTGGCAACAATTGAAAAGCAGAGACTCCCTTCTGTTAGGTGGATTTTCACCTACAGTGGATTAGTACTTATGAGCCAGTGTAATTTTTATTGTAGGGAACTTTTAATTAGAGATATTTTTCTTAGGGTTTTTTCCCAAGGGGGAATATATCCTTAGGGATTTTTCCATTAGGGATATCTTCCATTATGTATATTTCTTTAGGGATATTTTTCTAGGTGTCTTTTTCCCACTAGGGATTTTTTCCTTAGAGATGTTTTCCGTAGGGATTTTTTCCTTAGGGATATTTTCCGTAGGGATTTTCTCCCTGGGGATTTTGTCTTTATAGATTTTTACCTATATTCGGAACAAAAACCACCTTTCACGGTTTCGCACGTGCTCATCAATGAGTAAATGCATTGAGAGGAGGCAGTAACAAGTGCTTGTGGGCCTTAACTGATGTATATAGGAACAGTTTGCACGGAGTAGGGATTCTTTTAGGAGCGACGCTCGGATAAGATTTTAAGATAGACCTTACGGACACAAAGAGATGAGTGTGGCAACTATGCGCCTCAATGTCAACTGAAAGTATTTTCAGCGCTTTCTTATGATAGGATACACTTGCTTACTGTCAGTTATTTTCTACTCGTTGATGGCTTGATAGTACTAGGTGATGCGATGATTCTGGGCTGTTTCGTAGCACACCGGAGCACACAGTATCCACGAAATGGATAAGTCAAGCTCACCAACCCCGATTTGTAACTATTTCACAATTCAAATTTCAGAAATTGGCTTTCTTTGATAGTTGTTAGCTTCAGACAACATTTTTTTGATATATTGGCTTTGTTTTGACTTTTCTAGGCTGCTTTGCAGCTGCTGAAGCAGAAAGCTCTCAAGATTCACGCTACAAAGCCCGCATAATTTTGTAGATACTAGCAGACTCGATTGGTTGTGTACAGCATTTATTTCGTTTCACCATTTTACTAATGAGTGGGATTTCCGTGGTAATCTGCTTTTATCGGAGAATGCTCGGTTTGAAGGAAATTCAACAAACGAATGTCAAGTCAAAAACTGCCAAAATACAATTGCTACTTTAGCAAAAATCAATGCTGTTAAGAAAGGCGTCTTCCGTTCTCGCTTTCACTCAATCGCGTTATTTTGTGTCTTTTTGTTACTTTATTTATTTATTTTGCTTTTTTTGTTTGCATTTTATTGATATTATATGTATCTTGGATTAAACCATCTGATATTATCTGATAAGCTACTGTTCCATTACTTGCAGAGAAACTTGGTTAACAATGTCAATGCAGTGGATAAGATATGTCAGCCGGGCACGAGTACAGCGGTTACGCGTTTTATCAGAAAGGACCAAAGATTTGATTGACAATCGAGACATTGTTATTTTTCGAAACTCATTAAGATCAGAATATGTTTTGCGTTAACAATCAATTTCAACTAATTCAAGATGAGTGGGCGGGGTCTCAAGCAACAAATTACGTGACGCCCTGGAAAAAATGATATCTCAATATCTCCGTGTATCAATAATTATCAATCTAAATTCTAACTTCCTCTGAGATATTAATTGAATTGCGTACATATAAATCGAACGTTTGCATATTCCCTTTTCAATTTTCGAATGTACTTGAATACCAGCGCGTCAGACGTACTTTTGATGTTGTAGCGTTGAAGGAGACTTTCTCGCAAGGATTGCAAAATATCGATGGTCTTTTTCTTGACAGATTTCCGCATTTCATGAATCCAATTTTTCATACCTCAAAAATACATGAAAAGGGATAATAATTTTGATGATTCAGTTACGGATAATGGGCTGATGCAGACGGGAGGGGGGTCTTTTTAAGGACCCGTCTTTTGCTGGAATCCCCGACATTTATCAGGAATAGATGACTGTAAAGAAGCAAATAAATTATAAGTAAATATATTGCCAGTTGCAATTTTTGCTATGACACACTATCATGTGATATCGCAGGTTTTCGTCCAAACAGACAACTTTCCTTCCGCTGTAAGGAATCATCTCTTTGGAGATTTGAGGTAGGTTATGTTATATGGAAGAAAATATTCTCGATTAGACTCTAGAATGTAGCCAAGCTGTCTTTGGCAGCAACGTCTTTATCAGGGACAGGGGAACAGGGGGGAACAGTGGGCCATGCCCCAAAGATTTACCAAACCTCAATTCTTGCCGTGACCATCATTTTCATCATTACCAAATTTTAAATTGATTGCGACAGACATTGTGTCACATTCACAGCAAGATATACATATCGGTAAGAAGCACCCCTTTCCACACAATGACAAAAGGCACCTTAGTGGAATGTGGGACAATAAGTTTGAACCCAGCCTACTTGCCCCCCCCCCGCCCCCCAATCCGCCTTACCTCCCCCCGTCGCTGGTTATGCAGAATATTCAGTACTAAATTTCAGTGAGAACAACGTACCTTTATTTGCTATCTGAAACCAGAAGAATATATTCTTTCTAGCTGAATCTGAAATGTTTGCTTGTGCGTCTAAAATGATAAAAATGATCGACACATTAGTCTGGAAAAGACACTAGTGAAACAAAAAATATGTCACCGCCAGGACTCGAACATTAGCTGCCTTGAAAATTGGCGTTAGCTACATTTATCAAATGTACAACAAATTTATTGATTGATTTATTGGATCAAATAACAGCCAATTACAGATTTTGAACGATGTGACTAAAAATTATCTGGCTTGATTTTGAACTATTTACTGTTTAAAATGTTTCTTGTTGTTACTTTATTGTCTACTTCGGCAACATCCTAAAGTTGTTGTATTTTTAAAGTTTACTGCAAAGACCAATGTATTATATCTCATCGAACGAAGGAGGAAACGGAAAATACGATTGCGGTATGACTAAATAGAAATGCACTGCAATTCTGTTTAAATTCTACAATGGTTCTTCTACCTAGGCCATCTGGTCAGAAGCACTTCATATTTATAACAGAGTGCGCATGTGCACACGGTACGTCATTGGTGCCCAGGCCACTTCCAGAACAACCTCATTTCCATGGCAATTTTACCGTGCAAAGGTAATGGCGGGTGATCAACACCAAATTCCTTAAAGTAACTAAATAGATAAAACTAATGATGGCATACCAACTTGCCACAATTCAGCGTCAGTTGCATCCATTTGGTTCTTAACGCTTTCTTCATAATCGAGTATTTTTTGTTTGATGTTGTTGTACCTTCCAGCGGCTTCTGATACAACTTGGGCAATCTCGTAAAATTCGTTGATGACGTTCAACAACACAGTACAAGTTGTACCTAGAAAAAAAGCGGAGTGGAGTTAATATTTAAAAGGCACTTCTTGTTTTTAAATGATAAAAATATAGTTGTTTTAGCTTCCTTACTAGACAGCTTGGATGTTTAATTGATTTTGTAGTGGAAAGCTGGCTAGGCTAATGCCTTGAGTGTTAGCCGTGACTGAAATTCGTAAGTGTCTTGATAATTTAGCTGAAAGCGTTAAGAAGACTTTGAAACTCATTCAATAAATCATCGAGTGAGTAACTGACTTCAGGTAGTCAATTAGTCAGTCAGTGAGTCGGTCAGATCCATAGTGAATCAGTCATTTAGTCGGTGGCTGAGTTAGTCAGTCAGTCGGTCTATCAGCCACCAAGACAGGCAGCTACTCAGTCAATCGCCCAGTCAGCAGCTCAGTCAGCCGCTCAGTCAG
>JAAAKM020006971.1:103796902-103810544 GCA_010016025.2 Alatinidae sp. Z8VKAUB7J3 | reverse complement strand
CTTGCTATTTGAACCCAGTTCATAACTTCATGAACAAAATTATGAGCAAAATTAACAGTGTTTCCGTAAGGCTCTTGTAAATTGAAAACGCCGTGTCTTGCAGTTTATTTGAGACTTTGGCCCAATATTTTGTATATGGTTGTATATTTGGTTGCCGGGTCATCACTTAAATGTAGTTTTCATTTGGATTTCTCAATATGTAGCTTTGAAATATCAGAAAATCTGATTTCAAGTACCTTCTCCTTCATAGGCATGTATACGAATGTATTCTTTATCTATAGAATAGTTAATGTATACAAGCCGAAGTGAATGGAAGCCACTAAACAGATAGGTGGAAGAGTATTAGTTCACTATTTTCAGAAGTTCCAAGAATAACTTAAGTTAAGTTACTCTCGTTGGCTGCGCAAAAAAGACGCCTAAAAACTCGCATTGTGCTTTGGCGATGAGACACCATCGCATATACAGTAGATCTCAACTTTGTTTTAAGCAAGGACGAGTTTCAGAGAATTTTAGGAGGATAAACTAAAATATCTTAAAATTAAGTTCTCAATTTGTAAGGTGTGACATTACCCAAACTGTTAAACTCAGTCTTCAAGTAGTGTTGCTCTGTTGCGTCCTAGGAATGGAGTAGCTCGCTTGAAAAAATTGATGCGGACACTCTGCGTATTTGAGTACTGTAGATTTCTCGTATGCTCCAAAGAGAGGCGAAGGGAGACATAATAAGAAGCAAAGCTTAATATTTTAGAACTATTTTATTATGCAGTCATTACATTTGTTTGTTTCAATAAGTATTATGTATCACATTGGCTGCAGTGATAATTCTGTCTTACTTAAGGCAATTTACTAGCTCAGACCAGCAGTCATTATTGTTAGGATAAATACAGTACTTGTATCCTTGTTTCTAGTGAATACGATTCTACCAGAGTTTCTTTTCGAATAAGTAGGCTACTTGCATTTCTTGTCTTTCTAGAACAATAAAGAAGTGCAAGTTCTCTTTTCTCAACAATACGTTAAGGAACAGGTAAGCTTGGTTGAGTAGATTATTTATGCCATTCCTAATGATATATACCTTCAACAAATATATGAAGGAAGAGGGATAGAATGGGTTGCCGTAGGACTATAGGTGATTATCTTAAAGGAATTTTAAAAACTAGGGTTTTCTTATACAAGAAACGAGAGAGAAAGTAGGACTTAGTTTGTAACCACTTTTATATTTCAAGAAATCCATCAGATTTCAGATTGTAATAGATTTCGTGCTTCTTGGTGGACTTTAATTACGCAGATAGACGTAAACAGGTAACTAGCGGCCTACTCCTCAATGGACTACTGAATCCCACTTGTATTGCATAGTTTTTAGTAAATTCGATCTAGAAACACCGAAGCCAACTTCCCACACGAGTTGTTGGCATTAGCATGAAACTACCAGTTTGCTGTTAAATTGTAGTGCTTGTTCAAGGACGGTTCAACCTTTGGTCTGTTATTAATAACGCTTATTCAGAGAATAATAGCGACTTTGAAAACTTAGAAAAAGTCACGAATTTGAGTTTGATCATTAAACGCGTAAGTGAATCAGCAAATGTATTTGAGCGAGTCAGTCAAAACCTAGAGGGTTTTAACTGAGTAATTCACCTTTATACACCTGTTTTTAAGTTTTCGAAAGACTTAGTGATATATAAACGCATATTCGTATCTGTAAAGCAGAAATCAGTGGAAAATGATGTATAGCCGAGAAACGGCGAAGCGTACGGAGATTTCATAACGGGACAGGAGAGGGTACATATATTCAAGAATAGTGCGTTTGCAGGATTGAAGATTTACATGATTACTTTAGAAATGTCGTAGTATCTGTATTTGATCGGTATTTCTCTACTCTCAGACCTGATCTGTGCTTTCTGTCGTGCTATATTTGATGTGTCCGCTCTGTTTTGACGTGTACTTCCATAGGTACAGTATGTCCTGTTGAAATGTATTTTTTGGTCATAATTTATTTCGTGTTTCCTGTAGGCTGACTTGTTGGAAATAATGTTACTGTACCATAAAGAATTTGACATGGCTGCTTCTCGGATTTTTGATCTTGCCAAAGTTTTCCAGGTTGGTAGTACAAGCTTAAACGTAGCTATCCAGATTTGAAAGCGATGGATTCTTTTCTGCTCGGCAATTGGTCAAGGCAAATGTCTCATGCATATTTATTCTACAGTGTGACGCATCACGTAGCATGAGTAGACTTTGCCATTAACGTTTCAAACGTTGGGGACTCTTTACTCTACTAAGAACTACGTTCAGGCTCTGCCGACAATCACTGTTGAAGTACTCATTCCTGTTCCCTCTATTGGTAAGGACTACGTCTTTTATTCAAGAGCTGGCACTGTAGCTCACAGAATGCATATTGAGAAGCACTGCTGTCGCCCTCCCAGGTTAGATTTTGTAAGGAGAGACAACACGACTGATGGTCCCGTAAATATTGATTGTGATACGGACATTTGTGATGAAACACTAGGTTGCTTTTTCAGTGATTTTTAAAATATTTTATAGTAACTGTTGCATTATATTATCAAAGAGTCTGATTTGGAGAAGTAACAGAAAATGGTTACAAATGTATTTATCTCTTCTGACTAGTTTGGATTGCGTAACAAGCGTTGTCTTTGACATCAAAGAAATATTACCAATAAAATTGACATGGGAACTGAAATGGGACCAGCTATGTCGAGGGGGATTTATGGAAATGTAAGGGTGGATTTATTTTTGGAGTATTAATGATGTAGAATTGATTTGATTGTGTTTAGGTATATTTAGGTGTGTGTTTGAGAGAGATAGAGAGTGCGTTTGTGTGTGAGTCTGTGTGTGCGTGTTAATATTTCATCGTATTATATCACAACAAATTTGATTCCTGTTTTCTGATTTTCTGACCCTTCTAAATAAACTTAGGGGCAGTCGTTTGGATTGAAGCAACTGAATAAAATTCATCTGGATGCTTCTTCAAACCAACTCGTGGAAAGGATTGGGTTCGTAAACACAATTAGAAAACTTTCGCTGTTAATTGTCTTCATTCCACCATTTAGTTCTCGAAGTGTATGTTGAATTGCGTAAAAAGTTTACATTTCACGTCACATATGCCACTTATACATACCCTGCATGCCTCGTGTATCATTAGAAGTTGTAGTTTCAGAAAGAAAGGTATATTTTATGTATGTTGAATGGGGTTATGGTTACGGGGTCATCAATTAATTTGACGGGATGCTTAATTTGTATTATTGGCTTCGCAGTACAATGGCAGCGCAATGTTGTTATCTCCGAGTAGTAAAAACTATCCCAAGATTACTTCCAACAGTTTTGTCATTAACGTGGTAGTGAAAGTGTTTTGTGGGTGTGCAAGATCGTGTATTCTTGTACATGTAAATAAAGCAGAATTACATCCTTAGTGAAAATCAGGGCCAGAAGGAAATCCCAATCTTACGTAAGTGATGACAAGATTGACAACTTTCCGTAATGTTGGTGATACGGCTTGATGTGGCCATAGATAGTGTAAGATTCGCCATACACCTATTACAGTTTGTTTACAGCTCTACAGTTATTAATGGCACCATTATTTTAGCAATGCCGTGGTGCTTCGAGAAAACATCGTTGGTGGCTGTAATTGAAGTGAAACCGTTTAATTGACGCCTAAATAAAGGATCTCTCATCTAAATGAGAGAAGAAATGAGGACCCAGCTCTGAATCGAATACTGAAGTCTCTCACTGTGGCCCATTTTTGCGCAAGCTAGGCATACACATACGCATATCTGTTTGAATAGTTGTCTAGTATTTTTCTCAAAGTCGTGGAAGTTATTTAGGGTAGTCAAATATGTAGTAACGTTACTTTGAAAATGTCTTCAGTGTAGGACGAAAGCCCAGTGATTTTGTAGAAAGATACTTGGCTACGAAAAAGAATGAAAAATTATAAAGAAGACGTAAACTGTACCGCCCTGCAGTTTTTGAAATGGCGGTTATTCTGGAATAATGTTATCATCAATATCGCGCTTTTTTTAGATATTTGCAGTCACTCATTTTACTGGAAGCCGTTGATTTAGAAATGCTTAAGAAGATACAGGGTGGCGTAAGGTATGTCTTCAAAAGTATGAAGTAAGATAGTCTTTCTGTACAGTTTAAGCAAATGGTTACCGTCGCGAATGTACCATGGCAGATAATCACTGTAGGGGCCAGGTTGAAAGAAATGTTTCACTCGAACCTGTCTTCTAAAAACTTGCATGTTTACAACTGAACGCGTAGCAATCGGTCAAGGTGCTTCATATTTCGTGGGCCGGTGCAAACAACAACTTGGAAAATGGCAATGCGTTAATAAACAAATTAATAATTATGTATGTATTGGAAAAGGAGGATTGGAGTCAAATGCTGTTGGGTTATATCTGTAAGAACTGTGGGAGTACCTGATTTTCTGGAATTGGAGATATGGCGGCAAAGAATGCATCAGAGGAGGCTACCTCAGTAGAGAAGAAGTGTAAGAGGGTGACCGAGTGCAATTACTGGCGGCTGAAATGCTCGTGTTCCGTTAGCTATCCACACCACTGCTATCCCAAAGAAAATACTAATACCTTGCTTAGCGTTACTGATATATACTTATTTTATCTATTTAAATATTGCGTTGAGTAACGGATTCATTTTGCTAAACGTTTTCGCCATACAATGATCACAGCAATCGTATGGAGTGAAATTAGAAAGCTATTACGATGAATTTATAGGAAACGAGAAGATCCTAGATATACTATACTATACTATACTATACTGTACTATATTATACTATACTATACTATACTATACTATACTATACTATACTTTACTATACTATTGCAATATACTATTGCAATATACTATACTATACTGTGCCATAAATACTATATCATTTTACATTATACTGTTCTTTACTGTACTACACTATACTATTTATACTATACTGTACTATACTCTACTATACTGTACTATACTGCACTATGCTACACAATACCATACAACTATATACTATACTATACCATACTATACTATACTATATCATATTATAGGTCACTACACTATACTATACTGAAACTACTATTTCTACATATTATACCACGTCACAACACTATACTAGACTATGCTTTTCTGCGCTAAATCATGCTATACCAAAAAAGAAAAGGTACATTACGAAAAGATACTAGAACATATAGCAAAGGTCTTGTTTATGCCCCGTAATTAATTGATAAAGTATTGTAATCTTTTCAATTTTAGTGGGACTTAACACAGCGAAAACTGAAACTCCTCGCGCTCGCAAAACTCACAAAAATGACTTCAGAGAGTTGGTCAAAACTGGAGGATATAAGGAATGTATTTAAAGGCCCGTTTGCCATTCCATACGTACGTATTACTTGCACAGTCTGCGTTGTAGATCCTTGATTACTGTTGTTTGGTGTCTGCGATCCTTTTGTGTATTATATTTACTGTTTGGCTTGAATTGATATCAGGGGCGGCGCCAAGAAGCCAAAAGGGGTAAGGGGGCTGATATGTGATCAGATATTTCGGGTTTTCAATTTCAATTGATAATTAGGAAGGATTTTGTAACTTTTGGCACTTCGATTTGACGGAGGGTTCTCTTTTGTGCTTCGCTTCTTGTTTTATTGTTCCCCTTGACAGAGGAAACCTTTATTGGTAAAAGGGTAAAGGGGATTAACCCCCCAGTTTCCCCAGTGGCGCCTTAACTGTATGTAATGTGCCATGAAGCATCATTAAAATAAACAGTGAGTTATGATGTGTAATGAAATGTTCGGCGGACTGTTATTGATGCCTTGGCTTAGTAAGCCAGTGAACAACCCACACCACAAAGGTCAACTGATATGTAATTTACGTTCATGGACATCAACGTTATTTCTTTACACGCAGGTAGGAGAAGCCGTCGTTTTCTTCTCTCTATTTCGATGGAAGATTTTTAGGAACACGGCATGCTAATTAATATCAACTTATTGCGATTCTTGATTGCCTTTGTTGACGGCCGAGCGAAACTGCCAGGATTGAGCAAAATAGAGGGAATCAATGCAGAGGAATGTAGCAAGGCTCTCTGGAGAGTGCAACTAGGCTAAGCTAAGCTAAGCTTGCGATAGATTTTCCCTATAATTATATGTTTCCTGCTTCTAACCATTTATTACTACGTCTAAATATTTTGTTGTTGCATCATTGTAGCTTCACCAAGCTTGATAGAGGATTTAGTGATGCCTGAATTTCGTTAACTTTAAACATCATTTGTGTTTTTAGTGTTTAATTTTTACTTGCACAACTACACTTCGCCCCAAGCATCCATTTGCTCATACTTTGTGCCATTATAAATAATCTTTGACGTATCTTAATCATGCATGTACATTGGCACGTACGTTCAGTACAGTCTTCTTTTAAAACGTCTGAAACAGTGTCTCTTATCTGTCATGATTGATTTACAATGGTGTTCTCTTTTGTGAAGGGCTTCTACAATTGGAAATCTGATGAACACTTCGGAAGACAAAGACTGAGAGGCGTCAACTCAACAATCATTGAGAGATGCAAGGAGATACCAAGCAAGTAGGTTACTGTCTTATTGCTTTGCATACATAATAAGTTAAGACTGCTGTAAACTTGCAAGGATGGCTCTGTGATTTTGAAGAAGATGGTTTTATGCCTGATGCCCCTGCGTTAATCCGTGCAACCGTCCGTTGCTTGACTTATTTAGAGCACCTCTTATCAATATCTAAAAAGGAAAAGAAAATGATACGTCGCAGTTGGGTTCCTTGTCCCTAACCACGCTGCCATGGCAGCTTCAAAACAGTGGATGGTTCACTACCATTCGATACTCAAGGGTGACGGCCCCATCCCCTACAGAGCTATTGCTAATTACAAGAAAGGTATCCAATCAAGAAAGGTATCGGGCCTCTATGCACGTAGAAAAGCCGCGTGTGTTTGCAGAGAACCCCAGCCCCCTTCAAAGGGGGAGAACTATTGCGTAACCCAGCACCAGGAAGTTACTCTACAGGTTCTAACACTCGTCTTTAAATTGGCTTAAATTTTCCATTAACAGTTGTTGGAATATTTGCCATGAATAAATATTTTAACTTTTCGCTTTTTCACCTTGCTTTCGAAGTTACTTTTATAAAGCTAAAAAGGGTTCTTCACTATAATTTTTTTCTTTCTTCTTAGTCTTGCTGTAACATCCGGTATGCTTGAACCATTCCTGGAAGGAAAGACTTTAGACGAGGCAATCGAACAAAGGGAAGTGTACATCTGCAATTTAAAGGACCTGGATGGAGTACGTTGCAACGAAAACAGAACGGTTCGTATTTATTGTTTATATGAATTGGATCCGCCATATGCATTCGTTTGAATATGATAAGCGATAACATGTTTGTGTACTCGTGGAACGAGATGTGTTTTCCTAGCGCCCCAGGCCCACTCTCAGGCCGCCATTACTTTACATGATGATATTGTCTAACATATATGTCATATAATGGCTGCCTGAGAGTGGGCCTAGGCACTAGTTAAATTAGCAATAAGCCCAACGTACCCGAACAGTTGATCGCGACCTCAGGTTTGTGGCCATTTCATATGTGGTAGGTTATTACGAGACTATGAATCGAGGAGGTCGCTACTCGTATCGACCGGTAATCGCAAAATCTTTCACCTCAAAAGAGATTGTTTTGGCCCTTGTAATACTCTGAATGCTGCTGTATGATTTACACGCGTTGGTTCTTACTTTCCTCCGTACGTTCAAAGTGTTGACGTACAAATCCGCTGGCATCATCATCGTCATCATGATCATCATGATCATCATGATCATCATCATGATCATCATCATCATCATCATCATCATCATCATCATCATCATGATCATCATGATCATCATCATCATCATGATCATCATCATCATCATCATCATCATCGTCATCATCATCACCATCATCATCGTCATCATCATCATCACTATCGTAGCCTTGTAGACCGTTGGTGCACCCTTTTCAGCACTTCCTTCTTCCACCTCTGCCTGTCTTGCGTCATTCTTACTGTTGTTATCAAGTCTTTTCTCTTCCATTCTTCAATATCATCAACATACATTCTTTTAGGTCTTCCCTACCTCTTTCTCCTTCTACTTTCCCTTGCATGATGGTGTTCTTCATCGTCCCCTTGTCTCTAATCACATGCCTATACCACGTCGGCTTCTTTATTTTTCTGGTGTCCAATAGGCTGTCTAGTTTCCCATACGTTCTTCTGATTTTTTCTTTGACATATTCATTTGTTTTCTGCTTCCACGAAATCATTAGACCTCTGACATTTCATGTCAAATGCTTCTATCTTCTCCATTTTCGCGTTCAGTGTCCTGACAAGAGTACAACAATCTCTCTAGTTTCATAGAGTATAGGGTGGCCGGGGTAACTGACTTTGATGAGTGTTTGGATCACCTATTAAGGGCTATTGCAGGATATAACTAAACTGGAAGGTAATGTTAACTCTGATTTGAGGTAGGGCTGATATTTCATGGGAAATTCCTAGCTGTATGAAACACCATATTTCCCTCACCATTTCGTATAGATCGGAGTTGTTGGGCGTAGCGCGCGTACCTGGTAAGGCATTAGCGCAATCCAAGGTGTTATCTAATTTTGTTCTGTTAAATTGAATGTCGATAACATAAATAATTTAGTCATGGATTACGTGAACTGACTGTAGGATAACTCCTATTTGACATGCTGTATCCTGATAGTCATCTCGGTAAACTTTATGTAATTATTCCGATATTCTTAGACCATCTTTTAAATCACAAATAGTGGCTGTTCTCCTGCTTTACTCGAGTGCCCCTTGAATGCCTTGTATATCTTCAATAATCTGGGACATGTCACAAACGATTGCTTGAAACAGACCGTTGGAACTAGAACATTCATATTGTAAGCTATTGCAACTTACCGGTAGAATACCAAGGGATTTTAAAGCCATCCCGAATATAAGCCCTGGGCTTATAGAGGTTCGTAAGCATTTTTGTTAGGCTTATATTCAGGGGGCTTATATTCGGAGGGTCTTTTGAGTGAACAGGTGATTTTGTTTTCAAAACTACCACCATTCAGTGTCCAGTCATAGAGACTAATCTAACATTATCTAATACGTAAAATCTCACAAAAGAACGAAGTAAATGCATATATGCTCTATTAATGTTCATTCAGTGTCAGTGCCTTCTGCACTGCCGATTTCGGATCCAACACACAGAATCCCAAATGTAAGCCCAGGGCTTATATTCGGGGGGGTGCTTATATTCGGCAGGGTGTTTTGGTTAATTTACAGGGGGCTATGTTCGGGGGAGGCTTATATTCGGGAGGGCTTATATTCGGGATTTTATGGCATTTATTTATATTCGTCATAACTTTACTGCTTTCATCTCTACTGAGGAAATGGATCATGACGGCACTTAAATAATTTCCATGTTAAAAATTTTTCACTTAAATAGGTGCCATAGCACTTTTTTTTAGCACAATGTTATATTATTTGCTATGTTAATAATTTTTTCACGCGTTTGCCTAGGATCGTTCATACCTCTGAATCTGCCACCGAAGCTTGCCGCTGGCTATGTCACTTCACAACTGTTGTGAGATAGTTTTGTATATGAAGGTGTTTTTTTCTCTTGACAGTTATGTAGTCCCATTGCTTTATTCCATGCCAAAAAAGATGGAGAGCTGATGCCGCTTTGTATTCAACTATTTCAAGAGCCATCGGATGACAATCCGGTAAGAGCTATTTTAATTTGTTAGGAGTAATGATTAAAGTACAGTTATTTTTTCGAAACTATATACAAGGATATGTGTTGAAGCACACGTACGCATATACATACATTTGCACGAACACATCCACATCTGTATCTAGGTCATCAAGAGTCTCAATATTGACATTTCAAGTCCTCTCTTCTCGATGCTACTTTCTGACTTTCAACGGGCTTCGGACAGATAGACGGGCTGGATTGTAGTTCTTCCTTTGTCAAGTCACATGGCGCAGAGAGGCTGGTCTCCAATTGCGTTTAGCTGGATGCCGATGTCGACCGGTGGATAATTGGTAGCTAATGTGGCGACTAGAGAAACAGAGTATGTTAACATCGGAGGTCAGCTAACTCAGTTGTAGAGCACACGTATGATAGCATGGGTCATGGGTTCCATCCTCAGTGATGACATACCATAAAATCCCGAGTATGAGCCCTGGGCTTATAGATCTCCAAATGCCATTTTGGCGGGCTTATATTTGGGGGGTTTATATTCAGAGGGCTTGTATTCGGGGGGCTTATATTCGGACCGATTTTTGGGATAACAGGCCGTCTTAATGCCAACCAATCTCGACATTTCTTTCCAAACAGAGCATCATGACCAAAGAAATAGATAAAAATATTAAACTACATAAAACACTTTTATGTGCAAAGCATAGGATTAATGTAACACAGAGAACAAAGGCTGCCTGTCCTTCATTTATTGATTGTCGTTTGACTCGTCGCTGTCACTTTCCTCGTTTATGACCCCTTCGTTTTCTTCATCGGAATACACGAAGTAAATCCCAAATGTAAGCCCTGTGCTTATATTTAGGAGTTTGTTTGGTTAACAAATTGGGGTGCTTTTATTCGGGGGACTTAAACTTGGGATTTTACGGTATTCCTGTAGTGTCTTTTCAGTAAGTCTCAGTAGAATACAACGGTGACATTAAAATAGCTTCATAGATCCGAAATGATTTCTGTGTCGAAATTGTATGACTACCAAGCATGTATCAAATTGTCAAATACAATTTAAAGATTTGTTACCTACTAATGGAATTCTATTGCAAGTTTATTTGCTAACCCTAAATATATCCTTTTTTCGGGGACGAGTTAAAGATGAAATAGCTAGGGGCAGGGTGGCAGAAAACCGGAGAACGTGGGTACGCCGTTCCCTCAAAGCGAGCTCAAGTCTAGCGAAGGGCGACCTCAAGCAATATAAGCCAGAAATTAAAGAAGTGAAATATGCCTGTGAAGATTTAAATATGTTGCTAGATATTTCAGCATTTATGTAGTATAAATTGTACAACAAACGTCGACCATCCTGTTTGATATGATTAATTTTCAAAGGCGATCCCAGGGATGTGTTTTATGTCCTTGTAGGACAATACACTTAATTATGCAACAATGCAAATTTATTACCTCACAGGAAATTGTGTTATTATTTTCCGCACTCCCTCGAAGTTTTCAGTTTTCTGCCACCCTGGCTGGGGGAGGATGGGACTGGAAGAAGAGTTTGAAAAATATGTAGAGGGAAGTAATAGCGATAGGGTTTTATAGTAGGTTTTACCCAGAGTATATAATCCTTGTGATATGGTATTTGTGAATCCGTATATGAATTCACCTGTTAAATATTTTATGAGCAGATCTTTCTCAAGATTGAGAACAGAAAATGTTGTTTCTTGCAAGAGCCTAGGAAATGTACCAGCAATCAGATAATCCTATTCAGAGGAAATCAGATCCCACTTTTAGCCACAAACACTACATTTAATAGCCATTCAAGGATTCGTGAAGGAGCCATATGTCACTGATATCTGAGTGCATATTTACAATTATGCTGATAATCAAGTTAAATTGCATGGTGGACAATTAATTACCAAGAACTGACAAAACACATTCCATAAAATGTTACATTTTAACATTCGGTATCATATTCTCTACGAGGTGGATGGATGAACGTATTTCGTCATTACAGCGCAGTATCAACTGTATCCTTAGTACGTATATATATCACAACACCAATTCAACACGATTATGTGCACTCACGCAACGTCAGTACGGCACAGTACGTCCACGACTAGCTCTGTCCGGAACCGGAACGTCTCTCAAGTTATGCGAACACGATTCTTGTATCAAAACGGGCATCCTCCTGATATTTAAGAATTCGTAAGGGTGGGGGGGAGGCGGCTCGTTGGGAATGTGAAGAATTTGGATTGGCGGTGTGGTCAGGAATTTTGATACTTTCTGTGCTGTTTTTTTCATAAGTTTTGGGACGTCCTAAAGTTCTGTTTGGAGATACACTTGGAAATTCTTTGAATCCCTGGATTTTCCGTGTGTATGCGTTCATGTGTGTGCATGTATGTATATGTGTGAGGGGGGCATTGGGGCGTGAAGGTGAAACAAATTTGAAGCGGGTACCTTTCTTAAATTCTTGGAGATTGTTACGGGACTTCGTTCATTAAGAGTTTGGAATTCCGTGAGAGTGTTTACTCAAATCTAAATTACCCCTACTGGCTTTGGGTAGGACTTGTATCTCCGACTTATCAAGTTTCTACCGGACTCTCTGTTTAGCTTTCAAGCTGCTACTGATAGGCCTGTGTCCTACACGATCATAATTTGCACGAACAAGACTGATGAGTGCACCTCATAGTTATCTTCGGTGTTTTCAAACGACTCCCTTTACAAAAAAAGGATGTTGTTTTCTTTAGTTCCGGGGATCTTCTTAGTCAAACTTTTCATATCGTTAACTCCAAATTTATTGTAATGTGTAAACATAAATGAGCACAAATTATTAGCTGGTATGCCTTTAAAAATCATAAAATGCAGTGTCAATTAACAAGTTTTAAGTTGCCTGAAGCTTTCCTAAATGCTACAAGCGACTGAGGGTGCATACAATTTGGAGCACATAAGTGCAAGCTTGGATTGCCGCCTCCAAAATTATTATAGTTTAGCCCTGAGTCGCAAAAGGAAGGTTGTCATGATGAACAGCGGTTGTCAGTACATTCCCGTATCATTAGCTCCCAGTTCGCTGCTAGTCGGTGGCGTCATTAGTGCCAATACTACAAGGAAAATAGTAATTGTTTTCAAAGTAAACCTAGGCTTAGATGAAAAAAGTGTTGCCAGAAGAACGACAATCGATTAATCGCAAGAATTTACTGCTTCACTAGCTGTGTTTTGCCGTCAAGGTTGATTACTAAAATCTTAGTAAGAGCAGTACATAGGCTCCTACTGTTGCAAGGCAGCGAAAATCAATGAACGAGACAATTGTATTTAACAGAGACGGAGGAGTCGCAATGGTCCAGATGATAGTCCCCGAACTCCCAATACCGGAGGGTAGGGTTTCGATTCCCCGACGAGCCATGGTGATGTTCCCACAGTCCTAACCCCTGCTCAAGGAAGCGCATAGCGTGAAACAGCATAACAGAAACCGAAGATGACCATATGGATGAAGATAACTATTATTTAATGACGAAAAGAATGATGAGGATGACGATAATAATGATCAGGAAAATAATGAAGAAAGAAGAAGGCGAGGGAGGAGAGGTAGGGGCAAGAGAGAGCAAGAGCGAGAAAAAAAGGACAAGAATGCGCTACAGCGAGAAAAAGAAAGGACAAGAGAGCGCTACAGCGAGAAAAAGAAAGGACAAGAATGCGCTACAGCGAGAAAAAGAAAGGAGGAGAGAGCGCTACAGTGAGAAAAAGAAAGGACAAGAATACGCTACAGCGAGAAAAGGAAAGGACAAGAATACGCTACAGCGAGAAAAAGAAAGGACAAGAATACGCTACAGCGAGAAAAGGAAAGGACAAGAATGCGCTACAGCGAGAAAAAGCAAGGACAAGAATGCGCTACAGCGAGAAAAAGTAAGGACAAGAGAGCGCTAC
>JAAAKM020006971.1:103775639-103787789 GCA_010016025.2 Alatinidae sp. Z8VKAUB7J3 | reverse complement strand
CCCATACTTCTAACTCCAAACACAATCTTCAGCCCCCGTGCTCTCACTATAATGTCTGAAATAGCTCTATCTCGCACAAGAAGACATGGATTATTTCGAAGAGAACCTGTTTACAAGGCCTGTTTAAAGCTCCTAAAACTGTCTTATCCGTAAATCCATTTAAATACCGCTGCCTTCTAACTATTTATCCCCAAGCTCGCTCATCCACCAAGCTGCTCTGGTAACTAGCAACCAACAATCTGCCTCGGATAACCAATCATTCCTGCCACCATGGATTATTCATTAACCTTACAAAGAATTTCTTGAGTTCACCAAGCTGACAGCCCATTCATAGAAAAATATCAAATCTTAAAAACGTAGGGCGTTTGGAAAGCAAGCCACTGTCTCAGCAAAACCCATTTAACTCGTTATCCACCTGTAATCGTATTATCCTTAATGCTAAGCGATCCAACTCTCTGTATTTACACTTATCCTTATCCTCCGTCCGAATTGAATAAAACATTACGATATTTTAGAAAGTTTAGGAAAGTTCAACTTAAAGCTGCTTGATACCTATAGAGAGTATTTGATGCTTTGGCATTTCATTACTTCACTGAAATTTGCTTATCATTTGCTATCTATCAATCCCATATTTTATTAAGATGACTTCTTCACATTATAGAAAAACTGTTAACAATGAAGGTCCGGTTTACAATTGCACCATCTCTGCTTTTTTACAAGCCCTTTCATCGAATTCACATAATTACAGTCATCTTAATACACTTACGGCACAGGCACGTGAACAAGTTAATTACCGTATGAACAACAACAATTATTTTTTTACAACATTCCCCGTTCAGTGCATGGTTATGTATTTAAATCGGTATGAAGCTGATTCATTTTTATTCATTAGCCAATGGTGGTTCACGGACAATTGCCCCCGAGGACAATTGCTCCCCTGGATAGTTGCCCCCGAAGACAATTGCTCCCTGGATAGTTGCCCTCCGGACAATTGCCCCAGAGGAAAATTGCCCCCGGATAATGGCCCCCCGAACAGCTGCCGCCGAGGACAATTGCCACCGAGGAAAATTGCCAACTGGACAAGTGCTCCCAAGACAACTATCCCCGAAATGGGTTTGAAAAATTAAGAGCTAAACTTTTGAAACCTCTTTTGTCTTGTGCCCACCTTACTTGTCGCCATGCACAAAGGCATACAGGAATTTATTTATTACTTTTGGGGGGCGGGGGAGTTTTTCACATTGGAAATAAGCCGCCAGGGAAAACAGCTCCCCTAGGAAACGTCTTCCTGGAGAAAGTGCAAGTTGCTTATGACATACATACTGTCGTACAGAATTAACTTCCTGCCTGAAATGTGTGATAAAGGCCCTGCGGGAAGGGCTTTGAATGAGAAGGGCGACTAAGAAGTTGCGACTTCAGACTTTGGTAATCATTACGTCATAAGGAAGTGGCACAATGAGACAGGCACACAATGAAACTACGATACTTACCTATACAGGATGATACTAAAGAGGGCGTGATTACTCCCGTTGCAATTTAAAGGGTTTGTGTTTTTTTTACAATGCAAGTACCTTTACAAAATTACAGTCTCACTTCATCTCGCACAAATAGAAAAGGCTAATCCAACAAGCCCTCTGAAAACAAGCCTTTCCTCTTTGCGAGTCACAAAAGTGATTGATAAGTGAATACAGCTTTAATTGTATGCAAACCATCAATAAAGGTGTTCAGTAGGAGTATGCTGACATCCTAAATTATGGAATTTTAAGGATTGTGGACAATTTTCCCGAACATGGCACCATTACAATACCTTATTGCCCATAATTTGGGATTTTTGAATTTATAGACAATTTCTTGTAATTGTTTATGTTAATACATGGACTAGAAATAGCACTAGAGCCTATTGTTTAGAAGTCGATGGTTTATGTCATATATTCCCTTTCTTTTAACTTCAAATAAATCCTGCGCTTTATATTTGATTCAATAATTTATTGAACAATTTCAAACTATTTGATTTAAGCTGCGATCTGCAATCAATTTTCTACACAACTAAATTATTTATATATTTTTAACAGTTTTTCAATTTTGTAAGTGTGATACCAAGTTCATGTAATCAAGTGCATACAAAATCTTTCTTTTCAACTCGCGACAATTCCATAATGGCGTGGTCGATAATTCCCATGTTATGACTCTTGTGATGCTTTTATCTGGTTTGGATGGAGAGTCACGATGTGGCAGGACCATACGAGCACGAAGCAAGGGTGCTGGGGGACTGGAACCCCATTAACTTTTGCTTTCGGTCAAGCCCGTAGCATTATTCGGGAAAATGTTAGAAATATTATTCGGGAACATGTTAGAATAATTCTCAAATTGGCTTAATTTGTCAAACTTATTTCTGGCAGAATTATCTGGGGGGCAATGATCCGGGGCGCAACTATCCGGGGAGCAATTGTCCTCGTGGGCAATTGTCCACATACTGCCAATGGTAACGAATCAGACAATAGAAAATCAAAATTACATATCTACATTTACTTCGGACTGTAAAGGCTAGACAGACAGTTAGAGAACAAAACTAAAGATTATGAAATTGCAGTAAGCTAGAAAATTAAATGAAATCTGAGCCGCTATCATCCTGTAGCCGAAAATATAATGCTCAAATTTGGTCAGTAATGTACCACTACGAACGTCAATGTAACAACTGTTATAGTTATAAAGAGCTGTTGGTGGGCAGTAGATACTAAGATAGTGCCTAATTAACATAAATACCTGTTAACCAAAATCTATTTACCCAAACAACTTTCTCCCTCACAGACAGTGGCGATCGATAACCTAAAGTTTTGACTACCGATCGTGATATTGCTACAAAGCAGCTATATCCCCTTTGTTTACGACTGAACCCTTCGCAGACCTGTTGTTTAAATTTTCGATGCGGGTGACGTAAAGGTGAGATGGGCGGAGCGTCAAGTCGGCAGCGTAGGTCAGAAGTAGATGACCTTTGCGAAATCTGAACTTATTCATATGCCATACAGCCAACGGGGTACTAATTCAAAACTCCTAAGATACGTCATTTTTGTGTCAATCCAGTCAATTATATACCGTGACTTGTAATAGGTAGGCTACACTCTGAAATTCTCCTTGGGTAGCCTAACAAAGCTTTTGGTAACACACTACGTAACTTAACTGTCACACTGTGAAATGAACGCAGTTTTGACAGCCGCAGATTATAAAAAGATACACAGACTTACCCAGTATTTAATGCCATTCCAAGTTTTTTGTGTGCCTCTGAAAACTCTAGATCTTTTGGTGGGAAACTGCCTCACGTGCAGATGATTATGTTAACACTGGAGTTGGTGTACTTACTTGCGGACCGAAACAGACGAGGACTTTGAACTTTTCATGATCGAGGCCAAGAATCTTGAACGAGGCTGGCATTCCTTAAAATTGTGTGACTATGGGTGATTTCCAGAGCGCTCGACCTCGGCAATCACACCTTGTGCGCCGGCTCCCGCCAGCGCTGAATCTCCAGCTCCAGTCGTCGAGCTCGTTCACCAACGTGTTGTTCAAAATACGGACGATGAAGAGGGAGAAAATCTTGTGATCTTGCTGTAGTTGTTAAACAGTGCCGACGCTGACTCACTGAGGGTAGAATATTTAAACGGGTCTCACTATTTCTCTTAAAATTTTCATAGAATAGGCTCCCTGCACCCACGTGACACTTTCTATTGATATTTTTCTGGCCAATTTCGCCGAGAGGCAACCTCGCAGTATTTTGCAGCGTCTAGCACGTTCAAACCATCAGTAAATACATAAAAGAGCAGGTCAAATGAACTTCCTTATTGGTAACTATTTCATTTTATTACTGTACAAATACAGACGTAGTATCAACAATACGACGTCGATTTATTCGAAACTTAAAAAAATTGCAAAGCACTGGAAACAATGACCACTTTAACAAGAGTACTGTACAGTACATACTCGTTATATTTAGTTGGCCTACTTTCCAGAACCCTGAAACCTGCCTAAATTTTAAATAACTCGTCGATGCCTTTTAAAAGTGGGTATGCTCAGTAGGGGAGGCGAAGTACTTAGAGGCGAAAAAACTCCCGAAACAGAAGAGGTAAAGCGAAAACACAATGAATGAGGATCATTGTTTTGAACCCAACATGAAACATTAATAAAGAAGGCAGATAGCTCGGAATATTTTATTGATTCTTATACGACTGGGATATAGTAAGCATTTAGTAAGCAGTAAAGCTTTGGAAAGTGTCTGGGATAGTAACAAAGGGGTGGCCCTACTCTTTGAAAAAAGAACTTACAGCATGATTATAGGGAAAGGGCGACGAAGTTTGACATGTAGGTTCAACATATCTCCAGAGATAATGTGACATCTAATATTCTCATGAATCGCTTTTGAAACTATTCTAATTTAATAGGTTAGCTGAACCACATGTAGCGAAAGGTAACATCACACGCGGTTAAAGTAGAATAATGAGTGAAACAAAACATCAATTTGGAATGAAGTTCCATTTAAGACTCAAAATATCGAGAATCTAGTTGTCGTATATATGGCTGATACGTGCTGTTGAAAACCCCCTTCACAGATTACAGTATCCCTCCTCCTGAATTCGCATGTCATCGTTCATGAATCTATAGCTTTTACCTAAGCAATCGCTGTGTCGAGATGAAAAAAATATTATTAATAATAGATCCCCTAACTTTAGGATAGTCACCGCATTTTTAAAACTGGATATGAGACCCACGTAAAAGCGCAAAATACCCATAAAGCCCCTCTGATACTGCAGCATGCTCCTAAAGGGGCTCATTCACCTGATCATTTAAATTCAGACACCATGACAAACCTGTCAACAGTGCTAAAAATTTTGACGATTCTTCAGGCTCATCGGTTAAGCAAATAGCATGACGTCAGTATTTGCTGCGGGGCGCTGCAAAAGTTCAATCATGTTGAACTCTCTGGCGAGCGCCGGCGCTCACAGCTACCAGATTCCATCACCTAATTACAGTCAGAAGAAACATCTACGCGTGGTCAGAACTGCTCGCTGGCGCTCCGCACAGCTCTCGATAGCCTAATGAAGATCGAGCTTTATTCAAGCTTGATACGAAAACATGATTTTTTCACATTTTTTACCGATCATCTCAGGCTATAGGTATCGCTCCCTTAGGGCTGCACTCAGGAGGACGGGGAAAGAAAATGCGGTAGTAAGTGTTACATCACAAATGATGTGATCATTGCTATTTTGACAATTAAATTTTGTCTATGAGTGACTAACTTTTAGCTTACAGCGTTTCATCGTTTACTATCTTAAATATGCAGTTCACCAAAGGATGAGCCATTCGATCGTCATATTAGTCCGGGCATTAAACGCCTAAAAATGGTCAAACCGGGAAAAATTCCGAACAAGCTAAATTTAATATCATTGGAAAGATAATTTCATGCTCTATAACACATTGAAAATCCTTTTGGGGATTTTTTTCGGTAAAGGTTTTTCTGAAAGCTAGTAAAGTGTTGATCTGTTAAAGAATTTAAACAGAAAATGCTACGAAGGGTATTATCTGATTGTACGTTTTCTAAAATTTTGATCCGTACTATATGATGATACCATTTAGAAACTTAAAAGGATACAGTTTGGTTCATGAGGTGATGATTTTAACCATTTTTAACGTTAAAGACATATAAACAGTCTATTTTTAATGAGACAGTGACATTTTTGAGTTACTTAAAAATTGAATATCAAAATTCCGAAATGGAATTTTTCAAACTTCTTTTGCAATTGTTACTAAATTGTCTATCCAAATGCTGAATATAAATTGTCACAATACTTATGTTCCGTATTGTGTTGTCAGAATTCAATTATCAAGATACAGTACTTCTTCAATTATCCGTCCCTCGATTATCCGGTCGTCGATTATTCGGTCGTCGATTATTCGGTCTCGCCCAAAATAGCAATTATCGCCTTTTTCTTTTAAGTCTGACAATATGGGAATTTGATTACTCATCTCATCAGCCCCTCATTTTATATTTAGTGTGTGGATGTGGACTTTACTAACTGCAGATCCACTTAAATTGAGCTGACCACAAGACAGAAGGTTGATTGATCTCACAAATTTCTCAATTGAATTCAATACATTTGCTAACGCTGTCGATAGCATGACTGTAACAGTTTCATTCTGATTTATCATTTGTTGCTGTTCACTTGAAATTGCGTTTAATTTTCTTCACCTTGGAAAATGGCTTGAGCACATGTTCAAAAAGTGAGCGAGTCGTACTTTCTGTTGACGATAAACTTCTTTTCAAATGAATTTTGATACATATATAGGATATTTTTATTATCCGGCCATTTTTCGATTATCCGTCATGATTTCAAATCTTACTGTCCAACTTGACTGTATAATCGAGGAAGTACTGTATCATTATTTTATTCTCTATAGTTCGGCATTCGATTATTCGAAATTTCCAATGTTTATAATATTCATATTTTTTGTTGTTAACACTTATTGTTGGTGTTTAAGGTTTTTCACCACATCAGGCTTCATTAATCTTTTTAATAAGGGCTCTAAGTGTACCGAATAGTATAATAAGTTGTTAAATCCTGGCGTTAAAATTGCATTATTGCTAGGCTGAGTATACAACATTTTCTAAAGTGATTAATGTGCAATGTTCTCCCCAAGAACGGTGATTTTTGAGATGTACTATCTGAATATTGATTTCATAAGAGATGCCCACGACATAAGTAACGTTTTCGATTTTCCAGTCAGGAAGAGGACGGGGCGACGGCAATCTCTCAATCAAAGACCCCTGATAAGCAGTGGCCCCGACATTGAAACTACCCTAAATAAACAGAAAAACCACCGAACGGGCTAACTAATAAATAAAGGGCAGCTGGGGTGTTCCAAGGGCAACGCCCCTCAATTTTGGCTACCGGGCAGAGAAGAAAGCCATGAGGCAGACTCAACCGCCCAGTAGGACCGCCTCTCGCGGTTTATGGAAAGCATCTGTCATCAATAAGAACAGATACTACATCCATTCCTTGCCAAAAGGCCGAGAAGCGGACGGGGCGACGGCTCCCTGCATCCCAAGTTTACTTTATATTTAAGTCCTGCCCTCTCTGGTTTGCTGGAGCAATGGCAATCCCTGTATTTTACAGGTTGTCTGCCTCCCGTTTGCTATCTGAAACCACCCCGTTGACATGTGGAGCTAACTTCATGGTTGTTTTGAAGTGGCGATCTTGCGAATCCGATACGCACGCTTTCCATGTTCGCGGGAAAGAAGCGCAGTATAAAACCAGGAGCGAATTTAATATTCGAAATCTGAGACACAGTTGCAAATACAGCCGAAACAAAAATGTCACAACTTCCTTTAGCGGCGAGAACTACTTCAGATCTTTTAACGGGGCTGGAAACATGGCTAGCGGCACTGGCGATTACCGTCACTTCAGGTGACACAAAGCTGCCGAAAAGAGTTGCCACACTAAAATGGCGCTTGCCAAGAAACTGGAGCAAATCTTCAGCCCAAGACAGTAAAGTTTTCTGCAGCACAAAATAACACTAGAAAGTCACAAAGCAAGAGAAAAGCAAGTAAGTTACTATTTCCTGCACTCGTCATTTTTAAAAAATTAACACAAGTTAGCATACTTGTTGCTCAAGAAAACACAGAAAACGCATACAGTTAAGTATTTACAACTAGCTTGTGCACCAAGAACCATCCAATTCTGACGCATAAAAACAGCTTTCTTGATATTATAATTCTTACATTTTGTCACGTGAACTAACGAAAAATAACTCGATATCCCTTAAAGCTACCAATGGAAACGACATCATGTGAAACGTAGCAAAGTAAACACGAGAATACATACATGCGGAGTTTTGCAACTATTTAAGTTACGCAAAAAAATAGTAAGATACAACGTCTTTCTATATATAATAGAGGCACTTGCTAGTATTACGGATAACGATGAACGTGTCGAAATACTTCATCAAGCAAGTTGGTGTTGATTATAATACTTCAGCTGACTACATAGACTATCGGAGACTTATGGCAACGATGATGCGTAAGTCAGTCCCTGTTTTACACAAGTTATGGGCTGATTTAACATGAAGAGGGGCGGAAAGAGGACGTATCCTTAGTAACACATGCCGAGTTGATTGTGTTAAGTAATCTAGCAGATAAAGCAGCTCTATCCGTGAAAGTGGAACTACAAGGGTGGACGTTTAGTGTACACTGTGAATTGAAATTTCGGTATACACAAAAAGGAGTCATTGTATTCTATATGACTGGAAATCTAGTGAACGTAACGAATCCTGATTTGTTCCATGTTTACTCAAGCCAGGGTAAACGTAGTGAAGATAGTGTATGTCTCGTGAACTCAAGAACGCCTCACACACGACACCAAATTCGTTTCGTCCTCTTTAACAAACTCATGACTGAGATAAAACTTTTGTACAATTAAATCGAAAGCTTCAAAATTCCAACAGCTTGGCCTAAGCAATAATACCTATTACAAACATAAGGATGCCAATGAAATATTACAGTAGAGAGCGATTACAAAACTATTCGTATAAAGCAATAGGCATAGGTGGGGACATAGTCCTATTATACAAGACGTACTTGCAAACCAAGGCCTCCTTTATCAACACTCCCAATTACCACAAATACATCAAAACCAAGGTTGCAAAAACAGCAAAGAGAGGGGGTCATACTGTTCTTTTTCTCCCATTCTTAACAAGAGAATACATACTAGCTTGAAGCGGAGTTAATTAATACTCGCACATAAAACTGTAAAGATTGCTGTCCGAAAAAAATTCCTGTTTTTGCACCATATGTTCACCACCATTTCATTGCCAATTTTGCATCCGTGTAATTTCTTTGGACGGTTTTGGCTTCAATTCAATTCAATATCACAAATGATATTTCGCGCTATGCATAATGACATTGTTCGCTGATTGTCAGTTAAATGAGAATACTTTTATACACTTATTGTCGTAACAATGTAAACTGATGTAAACAATCAACAGGTTTCTTCATTCGTCAGATTTAAGACCAATAAAAGCAAGTAAACAATACCTTCCGCAACCCTTTTTTTGAATCATGCCGCCGCTACTTATGTTCCCAGACCCCTAATTCATCTTCCGCGGCACAACGTCCAAAATTCACCATCATTACTTTACTTACAAACGACAGATTACTCAGCCAGCTCCCTATGACTACACATTCAAGTGACGAAATCATGATTGTCGAGCGAATTTCACTACGAGAGCCCTCATGTGGCTGTTTCAAACGAATTTACTACACGTTTAATATCCACAGGCAGATATGGACTTCACATATCGAGATGTAAGCAAACAAACAAGGTCTGCATCCGGCTGCCATGCCTGGCAAAGTGAAGACTTGTCATTTTGAAGTCAATGTAATGATTACGAAAAAGCACAGCAGCAATGTTTTCAACCTGCCGAAGAAATGCAGCTTCCTTGGTCACCATTACCTTGTTCCATAGCACCCTCCAAGATTAGCTACAGAGATAACAAAGAATTTATTGGTGTCCAATTTACCACCAGGACCCATAAATTTTTCCCACCATCCAGGTTTGGAATGTTTGTTTTCCTGGTAATAAATGAGAAAAAAAAGATCAGGAATTGTGTCTACCATATTACCCTATTAATTTTTTTTAAACTAATCAAAACCACCACCTATAAATTGCTCATAAAAGAAAACTGTAATAAAACTTATCATTATCATTATTTTATTGCCATTGCTATTTTGATACTGATTTTATAGTTTGAAATGTAGCTGTTATCCAGTTTGTGCCATTAAAGTCAGATGCGCCTATGAAAAAAATATCTGACTATGTATTTTTAAAGAAGGAAGAAACAAAATGATATTCAGGTTTTAAAAAATTAAAAAATTATCATCATTATTGCTATTATCAGTACTGTCATCACTATCTGATAAGAATAACCTGTTAAAGAAAGAGAAAGCAATTTTTTGGCTTTTATTCTATTGATGATTTTAAATGTAAAATATAAGAGAAGAATAGTCCTCTCAACAGCAAATGAGTAGCTAATAAACTTGCAGTTCAAACAAGGCCTTGCACTCTTTACATCCCATTCCATTGGCTCAACTAAGCACACCTAGACTGTTATTAAGTAAACACACTTTCTTCCATCTTTCAATTATCATCCAAATTATGAATCCAATTATTGTCACTGTTGTCATGTGTTGTTTTTGTTTCTTGTAGTTGTTGTTGCAAGTATCCATTACTCTAAATCTTCCAGTCTCTATTTTCTGGGATAAATTGGGAATGTTAAACGCTGTTAAGATGTATATACCTGACTGTAAATTTATTTGGCAATTTATTTGGCATTTTATTAGTTTGCATAGCGTATAAATTATCAGTTGTTTGACTCATTTTAGGTGTTGTTTAAATACCTTGTGACTCTTAGCATGAGGTGATGCAGAGAGGCCAGTGTGGAGGAGGACAGCATTACTTTTATCTTCATTTAGTGTTCCCCAGGTCTCATATGCCACTTTTATTTCTGGTAAAATACCTCCATACTGGCATGTAAAGGGTTGCTTGTGGTAATAGATTTCCTCCTCTTCTCTTGTTGGGGAAATGTAGACTGGCTCTGGCCCATCTTCAGATTCTCTAAAGAAAGATAAAATTATGACAAAAACTTAAGATAAAATGGAAGGTTTGACAAACCCAGTAACTGCTACATTGTATTAAAGGTATGTAAGTTTTCAGTAAACTCTTCTGATAAAAATTAAGATAGAAGTCTGTTGGCCACAAAGCCCCGATTGACAAGATCTACTTGCAACTTTAGGAAATCTAGCTGTTGCATCACAATTATAATATCAGTTACTGCAACTGCAAAAGAAGGAAAAGAAACACATAAATGGCTTGGTCCCTCTTTTTGGAAGAATTTAAGAATTTGAATATTATTATCACTGACCCCCCCCCCCCCTCCCACAGACATACACACAAACATACACACACACACAAACAACACTTTCTATAGACATACTGTCAGAGACTCGGAGTCTGGAAAAAGAAAAGTATCTTTACAAGATAGCTCTTGTAAAAGCTAGAGCTACTGCAGCAGTGGATCAAATGGAGGGAACAATTTAGCCAAAGTCCCTCCCCTTCTACAAGATAGGCTGATTGCAAAGGTGGTTTCATTGGACTAACCTTCTGATAAACTCTGACTTCAATAACCCACTCATTGAAAGATGTGAAGATGCCATTCACAAACCTGACACCCAGAATTAAACAGCTGGCATCACTACACAATAGGGCAATCCTTTCCACTAAGATTCTATTTTTACTCTCACATTACTTAAAATTTCTTTTACTTTTCCCTTCAATGATAAGTTTTGAAAACTGCAACATTGCCAGTTTTTTTCTTAATTAAGCTAATAAATCTTTCTCACACCCTGGGATGCAGTAACTTTACAATTATTTCATCAGTGAAGAAGGTGGGCAGGTAAATCAAAGGAAGCAGTATGGCTCAAATTGCAGATCCAGGGTGGGGCAGAATGCAACAAATATGAACCTCCCTGCTCCAGGCACCTATCATCATTAACATTAAGTATATTATGATGTTCATTAAATGTGCTGTCTTGCTTTACTCTAAAATGCCTGAAATATGCATTTGCAAATATATGAACTTTCAACTCTTTTTAAAGCTTGTCCTGGACTACTTTAGGGTGTGCATACATCACACAAATGTTAAGGACTTTTCCTATCATTAAAAGCCCTTCGCACCTACAAAAGTTCCTAGATCCACCCACACGTAAGGGGAGGGCGCCATCAGCCCTCTGGGATGGCAGTTACACAACTTCGAATGTGATACCCCTAGAAATTTGATGCTTATTCACCTTATAATCACCAAGTAAACGGCATGTTGTGTAGGTCCGATTTATTGCCGCCGATCATTAATCTCACCACATATTAAAAAACCGCAGTTGACTGCTTATCAAAAGACCGTGCAATTGCAATGATATGTAATTTTATTCCTGGTTACCTAAGGCAATTAGATAAAGCGCGCATGCTCCACATAAGACATGCACAGCAGGTTGTTTAGCAGGGTCTCCAAAATGAATTCTTAGCTTGGGCCTTCTTTTAACAGTTTCCCAATAAGCAG
>JAAAKM020006971.1:103735252-103759736 GCA_010016025.2 Alatinidae sp. Z8VKAUB7J3 | reverse complement strand
CAGACAATTTTAAGAAATTAAAACTGCTAAATGAACCCATATATAACAGAGGCCATCAATTACCACATTTGAGCTCCCATCAATTTTATTGGAAATAGCCATACTACTGTATCTCCTGAAAAACTTGATGTTTTGAAAGAGAACCACAGGTCACATTCCTCCATCAATGTAAAAGCATGACCACAAAACTTTATCTGACAGTAGTATTTGCTACTTGGTTGAAACTGATATTATACAGAAAACTCTTAAAATGTGTCCAAAATGTACCTGGTTTTATTGTCAGTTATTATTTACTTTTTAAAAAGTAGGTCCCATGATCACGTCAGAATATTTTTTAAATTATTCAAATTTGCTTTAATGACTGTGTTATATATCATTAGAAAACATTTTAAAGGAGAGTACAATACCATAAACATAACTTCATGTTATTATTTAATTTTTCTTCCGAAATTATGGCAGTTTTTAATAACTGACATACATTTTCAGTGGCCTATACTACCCTGGAATGAGACTAATCCCCTGCCCAAATAATGCACTCCCACCCACCACCCTAATCGGCATTATTCTATAATTGTATTGCTACGATTTATCTTTTAATATTATATTTATTATTATTATATTTTGTTATGTAAATATATAAATGTAAATATCACTTTGTGCTGTATCAAGGCAGAAGAGATAACCTGAAACGTACCGGTAGCATACAACTGTTTGACGTTTGGTGGCGAAATCACATTTCGCTGTTTTATAGTCAATAGTAGCTTGGCTTTTCATTTATGCACAAGTACTAGATCCCCTCTAAGGATGCAGTTAAAGTACTTGAAATATGTGATAGACCAATCGTAAATTTATGGAATTACTTACTCCCGTTCAAGAGCCCGAAATTGTATTCTAATGGTAGTGCTTTTCCTGGTAAAATCTCCAGTGGTCCTTCAGCAATACCAAGTTTGTGTCTATAGTTTCTGTAAAACTCGCTTTCTACATTGAATAAGTTTATGTCTTTAATCATTTCCGCTGGGGAGCGATTCCAGGGCATCAGAACTCTTGTCCCCATGCCACTCAGTCGTGGATCTGGCACAGCAACTAAGTCAGTGGAAATTATCTCCGTGTCTGGTGACTCATTATAACTTTTACCATCAGGAGAAGAAAAGATAAACCAGGCCTCGATCTCTTTTCTTGCGTCCAGTATTTCTACCTTTGATCGTATCTTGTAAGTCTTCAAATGTCGTATTAAACTCGGAACCTCACTTTCAGCACACTCCAGTAGAAAATGATTTTCCTCGCCCGGATTTGTGTAGATAAACAAATCAAACACTGTTCTTCCTTGAACATTCAGAGCTGCACTATAAAGTATCTGGCAATGATTTTCCGTGAAACAGGTCATGTTGTTGGTCAACAACCCCTGCAAAAATTTACTTGCATCTCTACCGAACACGCGAACAATGCCCCTTTCCTTCAGCTTTGCAACATTGTACTCCGTGTTAGCGACTCCACTTAGAAGCTTCCGACCGATCCTGCCTAGACCATTATTCTGAAGACCATTAAACTTAAAAAATGTTGTGGGGATACATCTAAGTCGATTCATCATTGATAAGAACACTGCTCGCCGATTCAGCTAATTTTAGAATCAAACTGCAGCCGTAGCAGCCCCTCTGTTTATGTTGAAGGTGACGACGAGGCTGCACAGTCGGCGAAACCGAGGCTGGGACCAATGCATTTCTTCTTGGCCTTGCCCTCTCAAGGCTGTGACGAACTTCATACATTATTGTTGTTCAATGGTTAGGGCACGTCATAGACTGCGTTTGTAAATTTTGAGTCCTTCAAGTTGTTTTGTTGTTGAAAAGTGAGTCTCCTAATTGTAAAATTGTCTTTTCGTTTGTCACAAAAATACCGCACGACCAGCACAGATACGTGTTGAATAGTGCCATAGTTGCTCTTTAATATGCACTATCATCTAAACAGGCGTAACCCACTCTTGATGATGATATACTGTGTTCTGCTGCTGTAGTAGTAAAAACATCCTACAGCTGCAATCAGTCTTTCTTCATTTGTAACAAGGGGGACTAGCCCCCTTCGTCCCCTCCAGCGTTGTATCTGTTGTAGATAGGAATGAAATTTTCCGTATTCCAAAATTTAATACGGTTACATATTGCGCGCTTATTTCCGCGATAGGGGAGGAACCATGGTTTGCGTGAATTCAAGGAAGCTTGGTAATGTGCATACTAAGGCTGCACCGTATAGCCTACTAGGCCCATTTATCCTGTCATATATTGATGACTATCAGGTATTGAGTATCTGGCCATATACCTCGATTCTGCGGCCGGATAAACCAAATAGCAGGCCCACAACTGTGAAAATTGTTTAATAACTTTTGAATGCTTTCTTCTAAATTGCTGAAACTGACTTTTCTTAACCTATCTGGCAAACGTTGGGTAAGAAAAATTTGGCTGGTCAATTGACACTGATAAAAAAGTTGACCATATATGTTAAAAAGTTTCAAAGAGCTATAACTCGAGATGTTTTCATAAATTTATAAATATTTTGTAGAATGATCTAAAATTAAGTTTGTTAATACATTTCAAACTCATTATTGCTAATTAAAAGCTAATTAGCACTAATTAGGGGGTTATTATGTAGTTTGATGACGTCATATGTCCTCTCCTAACCCATTCCTCATTAACTCAATTCCTGCATATTTCGAGAAAACAAGAGCAAAATGGCATTAATGCTCGAGTTTCAAAATGAATTTCAAAGGATGTAGCTTTGGGTTACATTCTTCTAGTTCATAGGTTCTTAAAATCTTTTCTTCGTCACCCCCATCAACATTCTTTATCATTCCCGTGACTCCAAACATTACACCAAAGAACATGCTGAATTGTATTTTCTTTGTTTAAATAATATGTTAATGCACCGTGTACACACAGAATCCTATTCTTCAAAACCTATCTTCGAAATATCCACTTAAATCTACTTGTTGCAAGGATAGTTTGTTCTATCAAGCACCTGTAATCCGGCAACTATCAGGAAAATTCAGGGACTCCTTGATTTTCTTGCTTAACCATATACAGGAGAATTCGGAAGCATTGGACAACTAACGCGAGCAGTGTACAACACATTTTTGGCTGTATGCTAAACTTTGGCAATTTTGCTAAACTTCATGACCCTCAAGAAAAGTTTGAACTACCCTCATGGGAGATTACGACCCCAAACTTAAAAAACACGGTTCTAGTAAATGACCTCCGGTAGGAACTACTCATGCGTATGCAATTCTCAGCTTAGTTATTAACAAGAGAAGGCAACTACTCCTAAAATTGTTTCTTACTTAAAACAAATAAAGCCTTCAATGCAAGGTTGCTGTAATAAAAACGAATCGACTGCCTCTCGTCTCTGGAATACCAACAACAGCATATCACATAATGCAACATATATTAGCACCTTGTACATGAGTGCTGCTGTACAATGTGACTGTACTACAAAAATTATAGCTAGGTTTCCTCGTATTTTACATGGACGTAAATAACATTGTGGAATTAGGTTGCAATCCACGAAAGTTGTAATTGTAGTGGCTCAGTAGTGTAATGCATGAAGGAAAGTAAGTTTTGTCATTGAAAGATGATACGATAATGATGAGATAAAGATGATCCTGAAGAGGAGTACAAATGACAAGTTTTCATGGCAATGTTGTCAGAAGTTCACCATTTTAAGAAATTAATAATTTAATCGTCACCAATACTCATATGACCTGGGTTTACACACAGGGTTAACAACTGCAAGGCGTCAGAGAGGTGGGGATATTGTCTTCAATATTGTAGAGCAAAATTTAACAAAATAACGTGGTCATGACTCAGGTCAGAGAGGAAATCTCTAATTCTACTTCCTCTACGCGTCACTAACTGTGACATCTTAGTACTATAAATGAGAATTTTTTTTGTAGCCAAGTGTTTTACATAGCTACTTTCTACAACTTTGAAAGTTAAATGGGTGTCAAACCTTAACCTATGGCAGTCACTTGCCAAGCGAGATTTGTAGAACCAATTAATTGATGGGGCTCATACTAGTAGATTCTGAAAAAATACGAAGTAACAAAACTTTCATTGACTTCGAAGCTCCGAATTATATAATATCGGCATGATAGAGGGTTAGAGCCTTTGGAAATACACTGGGGGCTGAAAATAGATAGGGGCTGAGGATGAACTCAATTGTCTTATAAATCAATTATCCCCTTTTCATAATGCCAATGTTGCCATATCATGCTTATTGTTGGTATCTTAATACCTCAAACTGATAGTATGCCTCGATTTCCTCGAAAAGGCAAACTAACGTATCAAAGAATCGAGCAACCAGTGTTTTCCGTAGCCATTCAAATTCTAATTACTGTTACTTTGGATGCACCTTTGTGTCTAATTTTTCATAAAAGTAATAGTTGCGCTGTGCTGGAAAATAATTTAAATTATTCCTTTTACCATCCTAACTCATTTATATGATTTTAGTAAAAGTTTCAAGCCCTTACAGGTTGTAATAACCCTTTACATACGAAGAAATAGCGTAGACCATATTGCAGATCTACAAAACACATTCAGATCAATTTATTTCAAAGCAGAGAGTTTGTATTTAAATGACCTCGAAAACAGAATGGATTTACGTAAAGGAAGCGTTGGATAATGTAAAGTAAAATATGTTCTGCATACAATCTATTGAAGCCCTTGTTGTTAAATTTCTTAATATTGATGAGCACTAAATGCTGTGAACCTTTAGAATACGCCCTGATAATAAAATCATGCGAGATCTGGAGAAGCATTTTTTTATAACTCTAAAGAGTAAAAGTAAATAACCATAAGAATTATAGAGTTAATGTTTGCCAATTCCTTACTAGTTCTTAATCCTGAGAAGCATGATGTACAATTCCCATTGTGATATAATAGTGAATAACAACTTTATTTCAGGTCTTAAACACGTCTGCAAAGAGTCACAGATGTTGGCCTTGATAATGTATCATCATTGATACAGTGTAGTTCGAAAGCTGGATTGTCCATCGCTGGACTCCACCTTGCACACTGACTGTTTATTTCGACATCAGGTCCCAAAGATAAAGAACATGGTGTTTTTGTACGATCTGCTCTATTTAATGCATCAGATAAATGGAGTTTTTCGCGAATAGCTTTGATAATAGAGCAAAAACCTTCTTTCAGGCGTACGTTTCTTGAACATAAAACAATCGAATTCTGTGCACTTGTAGAAAACCCAATCAGATATGCACATTGAAGCAACCTTTTTGCATATGTACAATGTGAGAGTCCCAAGAGGTATAAGATTTCGTGGACGCAGAAAGGAATCCAACTGAGCAGGTACAACACAAAGAGAGTAATAATAGTCAAGACCGCTCTTCGGTGAGCCCTCATTTCTGCATCATCCATAATAGCAGTCTTACTCATACGTCGAGTATGTTTTCTCACGGCTTTTAGGATGCGGCCAAATATGTAGATGTTGAGTACAAGCGGCACAGCAAATACCGCAAACAGAAGAACTAATCCGGGGTAAAAATCGCGTGTAGTTTCGGCAGCTGAAAAACTGCAGTGAAAAATGTTCTTCTTGAAGAACAGTTTCTTTCTATTGAACTGTACTACCAGTGAGCACAACAAAGCAAGTAACCAGATGGAAGCAATGAAAATGTACACACGTATGCGAGTCAGTATTCTTCGTAGGGGATGTACTACGGAAAAATACTTGTAAAGAGCTACAGCCGTTACAGAATAAACACTTAAGCTTAGCCAAAAAACGTTGAGGGACATATCGATTTGGCAAAGTAATTTCGAAGGCTGTGAAGCTCCTATGAAAAAAGCCAATCTCATGGTAATGCAAAATAGCGCCATTCCAAAGTTAGAGATAGCTAGATTGGCCACAAACTTATATGTTCTTGTCTTTGTGTCTCGGCCGCTAAAAATGATGTATAAGATGATCCCATTTCCAACAATTCCAATAACTAAAATGATCGTAAGAATAACAGTAGAAATTATAGAAACCGTGAAGCTTTCTGAAGGGTCGATATCACGATCGCACGTACTCGAAGTCACATTTTTGACTAGCAACATTGTTCCGTCAGTTGAATTTTCCATTCCATAATTTTGTAGATACATGTTCCCGTGTAAAAACAGTTCTGAGTAATCTCACGAAATGTAATAAAAAATAAATTCTAGCTCCAGTCAAGGGATCCTAGAAGTAACTTTGAATACAGGCAATCCTCTGATAGTTTATTCGTTCACCTGGTATGGGCAACTCTTTCTCAGTCAGATATAAATCGATCTTGGTAAAGTAAAGACCACGATAAATGTAGATCCGTGCTTCGTTCTAAAATCTGTCTAAACACAAGTACCATCCCACGCAAAGTTTACAGACTCTTGATGATATCATCAGTTTGAATTCACTTTTTCCTGTGTTTAGTGAAATAACTACTTCACACCAGGATCAAATTACCGTCGCTCTTTGAACTTCAATTCATCCATGATCTACTATTGCTATGTTACGACGTTTGTTCCTTAGAAAATCAAGTGGTAGCTACCATTATGGTTTTGTGTTGCTTATTTGATTATTCAAGCAATTCTTAGAGACCGTTTACCTTTGGTTGAGGACTAGAGAGACCTGGTTATTGGTAAATGTAACCCCAAGGAACATAAATCGTCAAATATGCTATCATGTCAACATAGAGAACAACTGACCTTATGAAACGTCGCGATTGCTATCGTTGATACGATTTAACCGCAAAAGATTACATTGTTTTCTTTCACTGGAATCACCCTCTTCAGACAAGAGCAAAGTTCACAAAGAACAACTTTTGGAGTATAACGCTTGGCTTTTCTTCTGTTAACAGCGTTTCAACATCTAATTCCTCATTTTCACTCTTAATAAAGAATAATTTTTTTCTTCCACGTTATGCAATGTCAAAATTGTCACATCGTCTTCCCATGCCAGATTCACATTCTAACGGTATGCTAAAGTGAAGTGCTCTATCAATGGGATACATAACAGCTCGTCTAATTATACTTGTTATCAAGTGTGTAATAGAATTAAAACAGTCTAGAAGATAAGGCGAAGTGCTTTGAATTAAATCGTTCTGTATTCGATTGTCACATATCATCATCATCAGGGTGTATATCTCTCCCTACGGAGGAACCCCTCTCTACATTGCAACAATAGCTTCCTGTTTTTTGCAGTTCTGGACCACGTCGGCCCTATGTAGTGGAGTAGGTCATCATGCCAACTTGTTCTAGGGCGGCCTCGACGTCTAGTGTGCCAGCGGGGGTACCATTCTGTTACTCGTATGGTCCAGCGGTTGTCTGTTAGCCTTGCCACATTGCCCGCCCAGCGATGTTGATTCGTTCTCACTTGCATGATGACATCTGGTAATTTTGTTTGTTCTCGTATCCAATCTGATCTTCTCATGTCTCTAAGTGTAACACCAAGCATAATCCGTTCCATTTTTCTTTGCGCCACTGCCAGGTCTTCCACTTGTATTCTACTCATTGTCATGTGTCACATATACTGTCCTTTTAATTATTTAAAAAACTGTTGAACTTAATAATAACGTGTCTGTGGAGATATAAAACACTTTAAATAGCAGGACTGGCATTGATAATATAAAGGTAGATCAGAACAAGACAAATTTGACTGGTTTAGAAACACCTCTTTTGATGCCTTAACCAGGTGTCCGGAAATTATTACAACCTGTAGAACAATAGTCCAATAGTTAAAGAAGACCAGAGAGATGTTTTTGAAAGAGCCGCATTTAATCTTCTTGCTATGAGAATTTCCAGTTGCCTTTTCTGAAGCTGCAAAGGGCAAGGGAAGCATTACTCCTTATATAGTAGATTATCTTGCATGTGATTCTTGCTTATTGATCACGTGTTACCGTATGCTTTTGGCAACAGCAGACTTTTGAACTTACTTTGTCTACCCTACGACTTTTGTTGTACTTGCCTGAGATGGCATGATGAAACAAACGTCTTTCCAGTAGAGGTCATATCTAAAATAGACTTAAAAGACGAGAAAATATTTGATAGCCTGTCTCTCTTAGTTATTATAATCTGGTGGATTATCTCTGCTTACGAAGCGGGGTCAAATTGGCCCTCTGGATTTGATGGGTATTTCTTATCTCTCTTACTTACATCGTGTCTACATTCAGAAGCTATTCCTACCATGTGTTCCTTCAATGGCTTTACTATACTATGGTCCCATGTCTTTAACGCCAACCAACAGGTTTCGTTTCAAGGTAATTTGGGAGGTCTTTAACACTATTATTGCCTGTAAGGTCTGCGTCGGGGAAACATTAAGCATCTTTAAATGAGGCATTTTCAAGATGCGGAGAATCTTAACCTTCTAATCAAAAAGTCGTGGGACCAAATTCTACAACTATTAACCTCTAAAAGCTACTATTAAAAATCTAGTTTTCTCTGTACATTTGATTGATTTAACTTGATCAGTTTAATTGAAAATATTTAAGTGTCAACTTGGACGATTCGTTTTCCCATCGATTTCAATCTATAAGAGTGTAGCTGTTAGACGAGATTAAAGACCTACTTGGGGAATTATAGTGCAATTGATAAGACCTACTCTCAGGTCAACAATAGCTAGACGGTCTGTTTATGTCATAGTACGTACGATATGATTCTGACAGACTTTCATTTGCTTAATTAGGGCTCTAGTCCTTGGTATGCATTTTACCCAATGTAATGCAACTGGAAGGATGACGTTTTGTATATCGTAGTTTGCTATTTTACAGGGATGTCTAATGGATGCATCATAATTTCCTAATTTGATAAGGATATCTATATATTTTATATCTATCATTCGATGTTCCCCTTCTGCAAAGGACGTGGTCATCATTTGTCCAAGATATAAACGACATTTTGTTTACTTCGTCCCTAGTCCTGATAACTATTCACCTAGAATTCCGGTTGTATCAATTGACAGAGAAGAAGGATTAGAGATTATTGAATCAATTAATGGAGACGAAGCTACATTGAATTTGTTCTTCAATCCAGATTATCTTGCACATTTTAGTTCAAGAGGACCAGTATCTCCATTTTACATCAAACCAGAAATTGTGGCACCTGGAGCATACATCAATACCACACAAAACAATGCAGGATACAATTTTACTAGTGGAACCAGTTATGCGGCTCCCCACGTAAGTGGTGCAGCAGCCCTATTGCTACAAAAAAATCCAGAATTGCACCATCATGAGATAAAGTCATTATTATTGACCACAGTTGAGCCTGTATCTGATGCCTATGGGGATGAATTCTCCATACAAGAAACAGGGGCAGGGAGGCTGAACATTGCAAAAGCATTTGATGCAAAACTGATCATAGAGCCTCCAAACTTTGTAGGACTAGCATCATCAGATAACAAAGTCGTTGAAAAACAATTCCAACTAAAATCGCTTCATGGAACATGGGATGGATTTGACGTGACATTTGATGGACCAGAATTCATAAAATTTAACGAGGAATTGATTAATGAAAATATTTTGAATGTAAGAATGAGTGCACTAGAAGATAACTTTGGAGAACATGAAGGAAAGATAAAGATAAGTCATGAGGGCACACAATATGTTATTCCATTTGTGTTACACTATACACAGGGATCAATTTCAATAGTTCAACAAAACGAAAAACTATTCTTTGAAATCTATCACCCAGAAGAATGGAGTTTTGCAAAGATTTCAATTACAAACAGCAAAGATGGAAGAATTGATACAACAACTGCAACACCAGACAAAGCTGCATCAATTAATGTCTATGAGAATGCAGAATATTGGGTGGATGTAAAAATTAGAATTAACGGAAACACATCAAGTGCATATAACACAATAGAAATCAAAACGCTTGAAGAAAGAGAAAGATTAGACTTGGACATTCCAGAAAGACAAATGATAATAATTATCAGTGCAGTAATTATAATTGGAATAATAGGTATTGTTCTAAAAAGAAGATAGTTTATTGTTTTGGCGGTTGTGGACCAGCATCAATAATTTCTTGTGAAACCCCATCGAACTTTTTAAAGTTCTCAACAAACATTTGAGCGAGTTTCTTTGCAGACAAGTCATATGCATCTTTGTCAATCCAAGTGTTTCGAGGATCTAAAATCTCAGAAGGAACTCCTTCCACTTCGGTGGGAACATCTAGATTAAACAAGTCATTGTGAGTATACTTTACAATATTGAGACCGCCAGAAAGTGCGGCAGTAACCATCGCACGACTATACTTTATCTTGACTCTCTGTCCAACGCCATATGGACCACCAGACCAACCAGTGTTAATGAGGTAGACTACGGTATTGTGCTCGTTAATCTTCTCTCCAAGCAATTTAGCATAAACAGAGGCAGGTCTAGGCATGAATGGGGCTCCAAAGCACTGAGAGAATACGGATTTTGGCTCTTTGATTCCCCTTTCAGTTCCTGCAAGCTTGCTGGTGTATCCAGACATAAAGTGATACATTGCAGCTTCTTTTGTAAGTCGAGATACTGGAGGCAATACCCCCAAGGCATCTGCTGTCAAAAATATAATCACTTGAGGATTTCCACCAACACTTGGGATTACAGCACCTGGAATGAAATCCAAGGGATAACCAACTCTAGTATTTTCAGTTAAAGTGTTATCGTCATAATCAGGAATATTGTCATTTAGAACTACGTTTTCTAAAAGTGCACCAGGTTTGATTGCGTTCCAAATTTCTGGTTCTGCTTCTTGACTAAGGTTGATACATTTTGCATAACATCCACCTTCAAAGTTAAAGGTTCCATTATCAGACCAACCATGTTCATCATCACCAATTAGTTTTCTGTTAGGGTCTGCTGAAAGTGTGGTTTTTCCAGTGCCAGACAATCCAAAGAATAAAGCAGTGTCTCCCTTTTCTCCAATGTTTGCAGAACAGTGCATTGGAAAAATTCCTTTATCAGGTAAGAGGAAGTTCATTACACCAAACATTGACTTTTTCATTTCACCTGCATATTCAGTTCCACCAATCAAGACAATCTTTCGTGTCAAGTCAATGAGAATAAATATGTCAGTTCTGGTTCCATCAATTTCAGGGTCTGCTTTAAAATCATTAATACAAAGAATTGTAAATTCTGGTTCGTGGTTTTGTAATTCATCACTTGTTGGACGGATAAACAAATTACTTGAGAACATATTTTGCCAAACATGATCATTGATTACTCTAATTGGTAAACGAGTACCAGGATCAGCTCCTACAAATCCGTCAAATACAAAGAGTTCCTTGTTATCAACAAAGTTTTTCATTTTTTCTAAGAGTTTTTCAAATTTACCACTTGGGAATTGATGGTTAATTTTACCCCAATCAATTGTCTCATGGGTTTTATCATCATATACGATAAATCTGTCATCAGGTGAACGTCCAGTGTATTTTCCAGTATTTACTGAAAGAGAGCCTGTAGAGTTTACCACACCTTCTTTTCTCTCAACTGCTAGATTCACCATCTCATCTGTGCTAAGATTTCTGTGGACTTTGGAGGGATTGATCCCAAAATCTTTGAGTTGGGCTGAAAACTTGTCAGTTGTGGCAGTACCTACTACTTGTGTCAGAGTATTACGCCTCCAAAAATAATGTTAATAATCCCAGGCTTGTTCATGAGATATTTCGATCCGCCTTCCATTTCCTTATTATCTCTTACCAATTGAAATTATTTTGACTGTCTAGGAACGTATTTATTCCAAAATTCAAGAGTCAATCTGATGCCGATCAACAAAGACAAGATTGCAAAGAGACAGGAGATCAAAGAACACAATCCTGATTTTGAAAGACCAGAGAGTTGGCGTTATGTTAGACTTCAAACTGGTTGGAGAAAACCAAAAGGTATTGATCATCATCAGAGGAAACAGTGGAGTAGAGGTCGTCCAGGTTTAGTCAAAGTGGGATTTGGTGGACCAAAAGATGCAAGAGGATTACATCCATCAGGATTTACAGATAATTTAGTTTACAATTTAGATGACTTGGCAAAACTTGACCCAAAAAAGGACGGAGTAAGATTAGGTCACAGTGTAGGTACTAGAAAAAGAAAAGAGATTGTTACAAAAGCAGTTGAACAAAAATTCAAAATTTTCAATGCGAGAGTGAGTGCAAGTGGTAGTAAATCTTAAAGCTAAGAAAAGACTAGCATCCAGAGTAACTGGTGTTGGAGTTCACAGAATAAAATTTGATGCAGACCATCTTACTGATGTAGCTGATGCAATTACAAGAGAAAATATTCGAAGTCTAATTACAGCTAACACAATCAAAATTGATTCATTTACTGGAACATCCAGAGGAAGAGCACAAACCAAAAAAGCTCAGAGAAACAAGAGAGGTACTAAACAAGGTTCAAAACAAGGACGTAAAGGTGCACGTGTTGGTAAAAAAGAAATCTATGTTGCAAAGGTTCGCTCATTGAGAAGACTGCTAAAGATTGCAAAAGATAGAAAAGAATTGACGAATCCTGAATTTTGGGCACTCTACAAAAAAGTAGGTGGAAATACAGTCAGAAACAAGGCTCACTTGAGACAATTAATGGAAGAGATTGTCGCAAAAAGAAAGAATTAGAACTTTTCAAAAATCCTTTTAATTCAAAAAATCCAATTTAGATTATGACAAATATTCTCAAGGCAACATCCATGGATCATGTCAACATGAATGTAAAAGATTTAGCAAAAACAGTAAAGTTTTACAAAAATTTGTTCGGGTTTGAGATTAGAAAAGAGGACAACTCACCAAACAAGATGGATGCACCTTCAAAAATTATTGGAAATGATTCAATCAAACTTTGTTTGTATGAAGACCCACAGGTAACTCCTACTGGAGGAATTGCACATTTTGGATTTCATGTCGAGAATTTTGACGACATTATGCAAAAGTGCAAAGAGCTTGGAGTCGAAGTACTTTATGACGGACCTATAGATTTTGAAAAATCAAGTTCAGTATACATCAAAGACCCAACAGGATATGACATTGAACTAAGCAAAGTATCTGGTGGTGGATTGTAAATCAGAATCTATGAACAGTTTTTTCCCAATCTAGAATTTTACCATTTTCAATTTTGATACCCTCATCATTAAGCATCTTTGTTTTGATATGTTCACCATATGCATATCCACCAACTTTACCATTAGACATAACAACTCTGTGGCACGGAATGATTACAGGGTAGGGATTCTTGTTCATTATTCTTCCAACTGCTCGTTGTCCATTCTTTAAACCAACAGCCTTTGCAAGTTCACCATAAGTCGTGATTTGGCCTTTTGGAACTTCTAGTAATTTTTTGTAGATCTTTTTCTCAAGATTCAAAGTTTGATTACCTCAAGTTCCGTAGATTCTAGAAGGTCAAGAACTTTTTGCTTGTTTGGTCCCAGTCCATTCCAATCTAGCAGGGCAAATTTGACCATATTGTTTTGCTTGAGAATATGGGAGAACAATTCTTCATCAAGATTGTCAAGTGCGTGTTTTGGAATTACAGTTCCAAGTGCATATTTGCCATCAAGTAGTTGTTCTGTAAACTTTGTAGGATAATGAGTTCCGCCAAAACATATCGCAACGGGGTTTTTTGGGATATCATTTGACATTACTTCATGAACAAATTTTGCAACTCTATGACACAGATTCTCATCAGTCCACTGTTTTTCAGTAGTTCCAATCTCAATGAAAATTGAAGGTTTTTTGAGATTTGTAGGTCCGTGGTGTGTTGCTTCTATTGTAATGTCAAACTCTGCAAAATCAGATTGATGATCACGTAAAGTTTGGAGGTATTTTTTTTGTAAGTCAGGATGAGGGATTGCTACTTGTCTATCTTTTCCGCCAAACTTTGCATCTGAAAAATTTCCAGTGCTATGACAAGTGAGTGCAAGAACTCCAGATTCAGCTGCATGTTTTGATAAAAATACAAATCCATCATAATCATATTTTTCTTCTAACCAATCTGCAGAGATTGCAGGGGTTGGAATAATTACCAAATCATAGTGCTTACCTCGAAATACATCCCCATCTTGAGTCATATCTTTGCAAAGAAATTTTGCCATATTGTGACCTGCTGGATCATCAACATATGCAACTAGCAGCTCCATGAAATAAGAGATATAAAGAGACCTTATTAATTTCCACCAATGAACCCGAAGCAGAGATTGAAGGATATGGCAAATACCTTGAAAATGGCAAAAAAGCCAGACAAAGATGAGTACAAACAACATCTTAGATTGGTATTGCTAGGTATCGGCGGTATAGGAACTATTGGATTTATCATTCAATTTGTCTTTTCGGTGATCACATTTGGAAGGTAAAATTGTCGGAAGAAGTAAAATCACATTTGTTTGCAATTAGAACCACTGGTGGACAAGAAAAAGTGGTAATGAGATTATTAGAAGCAAAAGCTAATGCAAATCAAATCAATATTCAATCAGTGTTTTGGGTAAATGATCTTAAAGGATATGTTGTCATTGAAGCAATCAATCCAAGTGATGCATATATGGCAGTTGAGGGAGTAAGACACATCCGAGGTCAACTAAGAGGAGAATTAGAATTTAAAGACATAGAAGGGTACTTGGTAAAGAAATCAACAGTTTCAACATTAGCAGTAGATAATGTTGTAGAAATTACCGGTGGTCCATTCAAAGGAATGAAAGCAACAATTACCAGAATTGATTCAGATAAGGAAGAAGCTACTGTTGTTTTGCTTGATGCATCATACCAACTACCAGTTACAGTCGACGCAAACTATCTAAAACTATCAACAGAGGGTTAGGAAGGATTAAATTTTCATTTTGAGGCGATAAAATATGGGAGAACAAAAAATTTCATCACTTGTAACAGGAGGAGGAGCATCTGCAGGTCCACCTTTAGGTCCAGCACTAGGTCCACTTGGCGTTAACATTATGGAAGTTATCAATGCAATTAATGATAAAACAAAAGACTTTGAAGGAATGAAAGTTCCAGTTACCGTTATTGTTGATAGTGATACAAAAAAGTATGAGATTGAAATTGGTATTCCATCAGCAGCTGCACTCATAATGAAAGAAGCAGGAATTCAAAAAGGATCTGGTGCTTCTGGAACTGAATGGGCAGGGGATGTAACAATGGACGCAGTTGTTAAAGTTGCAAATACAAAATTAGAGAATTCTTATGCATCATCGCTAAAATCAGTTGCAAAAACTATCGTTGGTACATGTCTTGCTTTAGGAGTTAAAGTAGAAGGAAAAACTCCAAAGGAAATTACAGCAGAAATCAACGAAGGTAAATGGGATGAGAAATTCCAATAATTAGACTCGAGTTTTATCTACTTCATCTAAAATTTTTTGCATACAATTATGACAAATAATGTCATATTCAGATAGTTTTTGAATTACATCATGATCTTGAACTTTTGAATCATAAGTCGCCGAGATCACTATCTTGTTACTCCAAACCTCAAAATCTTCTTTTTTCTTTGAGCATACAAAGCAGTTCATAGTATAGTTACAGGTTTTATGTATAAAATCTAAACATCATTACCTGTAACTACCCATTCAAGTGCTCGTAGAACACCCTGATAGTATTTCATTGCATCCATTGATTCAGCACTAACCAATCTTTGTTCAATTTCTTTTCTGTATTCTGCAACCTCATTTTCTGTTTTCATAAATTTACAGAAAAAATTAGGTATAAAAAAATGAAGATTGACATTAACCTTGTTATAATAGATAGTCGTAGAATAATCAATGGATGAACTTAACAAAAATTTAGTGTCTTTAGCAGTAGAAAGAGCTATACTTGAAATGGGAAATTGAGCTTGTCGATTTTTTTTCACTTATGATCACTTCATAAAAAATATCTTTCGCAGTCTCCATTCAAACGTATTACAGTAAACGTAAGCATAACACGCGCTGATATTCGGTGGAGTACATTCTAAAATTGAATGGCCAATCTGTAAACATTCGATCAATTTATATGTGCAGAATTTAGTTAATCTCTCAGAAGATCTTAGATTTTAGATTGATAATAATTGACACACGGAGATATCGGGGTAATTTTTTCCCCAGGGCGTTATATAGTTTGTTGCTTCAGACCCCACCCACCCATGCTGAAATAGTGTAACGGTGCGTAACAAAATCAGCTATCCCACCCACCCATATGACCGTTACGTAATTATTGAATGGCCCCTAGACAGTCTTGGTCAAGTGTCATTTATAAGTAGTTATTGCTCAGCAGACGCAGGGAAGTATTCATGACCGAATTAGGAATGTGTTAGACAGTTTGCACCATTACTTATTTGCATACAGATCGAAATCTATCTTAACCGGGAACTTTTCCTCGATCTGTCAGATACGCTCATTAATTGCAAATCATCATTGCTTGCTCTGCTTTCTAATTGCCAACACATGAATCTTCTTTTATTCAAGGAAATGGTGCTTGCACTGAAAGCGAGTGCAAAGGAGGTGCTCTGTGCATTACACTTTAGTAATGGACGGTTCGATCTGGTGCCAGAGGCCGTTCGAACAGGTACTGTCGTATTCTATGATGTTATCGCTTAGTGATGGCTTGTTTGATCCTTGAAGTTGATGGACTTAAAACAGATGTTCAGAACTAAAATAATTATTTTCTGAAATAGAAGATTAGTCTTGGTAATATGAAATACATCATGATAGATTATAATTGGATGTTAATTCTTGCACATCAAACTCCATTTAATAATTTATGTGGTTGTGACACATAGATTTCTATGGTCCAAATGGAAGAAATCAGTAGAGATTTTTTTATCTATCTTTGCGAAGGTGAAAAAGTAAGAAGACGGATGGTTTTTTATTGATTTATGGCAATTCCATATCATCTTGATATTTGGATTGTAAGGAGATCCTAGATAATCTTACCTCAAGCTTCATCAAAGAAATATTAGTAATATCTTGTTACACCTCTGTCAAAACAAATGATAAAATCAATTCACGTCTTCTTTGACTTGCGTGAATACTTTGTTCTGTGTATTGTATCCTGACTAAATAGTTGGTTGAATCTCATGCTTCGCTTTCACGATACCTATTTCAATTGTGTTCTATCGGATAAACAAAGAAAGTCCCCTTGCATTGACCAAATTAAATGAATTTATTGAGTTTATCATTATGGGACATGAGCATTTTATTGATGGTCTGCACTAGCAACTGAATGTTTCCAAACGTGATACGCTACGAGGTTTTTGTGCTTTCAATTCACCATGCCAAACCCTCTCGCCAGACACTGTTCACGGGAAACAAACTGGAGTGCCCAACGCTATCTCTGCTTCAACGCTCTCTTCTCTATTGGTACTCACCGTAGCTATGGCGATGTAAGGTTGAGTTTTCCGTGGCACCTCCACCAGAACTGAAGGCAGATCTATCGATGTTCAGTGCTGGTTCAGTATCATCAAACAACTGGCCCTTCCTTTATAAAAAGACAAACAGAACATATGTATTTTATATACATATAAAGGTAAAGGTAGTCCCATACCGTATTCAGAGCATCGGGGATGTGATATGGTAGAGAATCACATGTCCTGAGCTTATCTCTGCTATAGAAAGCCATATCCATATTGCTATTAATTTCTTCCAATATTCTAGTTTTGCATTGTCATACATTTCCTCATTGTTTTTTATTAATACATCTGATTTTAAGGGAATGCACTTTGGTCCCTGGAGGAAGACATGATCTTATCATCGACAGACCAGAAGGCCATCCAGAGTCTGATCAATCGGAAAGGTCCAAGTAAAGTACTAGATAGGATTGAGTTTCTGGAAAGTCTGTAGTTGTTAACATAATGGTTGCGAATGCAAAGAAAGGACATAATGTATATTCTGGTGAATAAAACACCTGCAAATATAGATAAAGGCCAATCAGGAAATTATTAATAATTTTGACAAAGTTTCGTCTTATTTCAAGTATTCAAGTCTCTGTTTACAACCACTAACCCAACAGCTTTCGACGTTTGAAGAATTAACACGTGTACTAGCAAATGAAAACGTTTGACGTCTACCAAAATTGACAGAAGCAGCTGTCATTAGAAATTTTGATAACTTTAATAACAGTCGCTATGGTATTGCTCCTTTGGTGAGACCTGTAATGAGATGCATTTTCTGTTTTGCATCATTTATACTACTTGGTAATTGATGTTCTCTCACCATTTCATCTTTTATACTTTTATCCCCTTGTGCTTTTAGGCTACAGTAGCTTTTATTTCCTATCCATCTGCATCTGCTGTCGGTACACCATACAGAACGTGAAAAATTAATTTGAACCCAGCCTATTTGCCCCCCCCCCCCAATCCGTCTTATCTTCCCCCGTCGCTGCTCCCTACCGCACCCTTTTTTTCCCTTACATTGTTTTGTCATTAGTCTATTGACCTCGTATACGTGTTCGTGCCATTTCATGCCATCGCAAGAGGTTCCAACTATGAGTTTTTCATTTTGTGATTGAAAGTTTACTACGTCGATATTTTGAGTTCATGTAGCATTTTCATCTGTCCATAATAACCATGATGAAGTCTTGAAATAGGACGAAGCTTTTCAAAATATTAGTTTCATGATCCCATGCTAGTGAATCTTTTACATAGCGATGCTGTTGTTATCACAATATTACATGTCTATTATTTATGTATGTAAAAGTACTTGACCTACAAATATATCAGATAATAGAGTACGTTGTATATACATCCACCCCAACTCTCCCTAAAATCGTTTTGTTGCATAGTGAATGAGCTTAGCAAATACAGTTAAGGAGGGCATAAAGAAGTTTGATGATTAGAGAGTCGTTTTGGAAAGTGTCTTATGTAGTATCTGTTTAAGCAACAAATAATGTAAATGAAAATCATTATAGACATGCGTTAGTATTCTGGTTAAAACGAAAATGTATTTATGTACACTTTGTTGTGCAGTCAGCATATAAATTGGGCATGTTCCTTACGACATTCTTGACTTCTCAGGATTTAGTTACACGGCAGAGAGTAGCTTTTTATATAACATTGGCTGTGTAGTTAAATACACGGTACCCACTCTATCCAATATACATCAGTGATCTGGCTGTCATTTTTATTGTTTCGTTCGGCACCATGGTAACCAACGTATCTGGTATAGTTTCGATACAATGCATACACCTAATCAAAGTTATTCGATACGCGTCTCTTTCAGAATTTCTGAATATGTCATCTAGGGTAGCTAAGTCAAGGCACTATGCTTTAGTTGACGGTTCATTTAATTTTAAGAGAATCTGGTATGAGATCTATTTTGTACTATACAGGCGCTGCTTTTATGGAAGCAGATTTTATGTTGCATAGCCTGAGCCTGGTCGCCGTTGTTTTGTATCCTTGGTGCCGCATGCCAAGTCTTCACGAAGTGAGGAAATTCTGTTCTATTGTGTAACGTTAATGTTCATTTTAGTTGATCAATAAACTTTAGTACTCCTAATGACTCTGTAAGAACACCAGGGTAGACAGGGACACTAAGGCACCGTCTTATAGAGTTAACATTTCCTGGCAACAATAACGGAAGTTATCAGTTGACTTGATGACCTTTGAACGATCAGCGGTGATGAGATATCCGATGTCTACTCGTCGGTTAGTCTATAAGACCTAAAAGACGGACACGTCTGTCGTAGTGGGAGTTGGTAAAACATAAATGAATATTTTCTTAAGAGTCGGGGTGTTCCTAATCATTCCAGTTTTGTTGCATCATACAACGGTCTTGACGTATAGAATGTGTCTATAGTTTTGTTAGTATTTGGTGTTTTTTTGCATGTATTCGCTTCTGTTCGATCTTTGTGGTTGATTTGTTAATGTTAGCGTCTGTAATAAATCCGTTTGGAAGTATAAAGCAGGGAAGCTGATGCAGAATATGAACAGACCGAGACTTGTTTGTGTCTTTGCTTTGTGTCGTTGTCCCTTTCATGTAAACGTAATTATGCCATACGTTTTTACATTGAAACCTCGAGTATGTCCCTACTACCCTGTTTGACGTACAGTAGACCGAATACAGAGGCCGGTTGACTTTTATTTGAGTTTATTGATGAGTTCCGCGTGGTCTTTTTAGAAGCAGCGCTTCCACTTTTTCAAGATTTTTGCATATTTTTTCGTTGATGCAGAGTATTTGTTGTATAAGTTGTATTGTCGGAGCTGCCTTCCAAAAGGATTTTGAGCAATTGGCATCCAGTATTTCAATTTTATTGAACTGATTGCCTCAAGGCTTACAAGTAATATAAATCACATCGATTATTAGTGTTTTAAGCTGTCATTTATTGTCAGGTGGTTAGAATAAAGATGTCCTTTGGTAATTAATGACCTGATCTTCTGAGAGGTTACAAAGCGTTGGAATGTGTGTCAAGGCATGATGGCCATCCCTTGGTAGTCTAAATTATTGGCCTCGTTTGTGGATGCTTCAACAAAGATGGTTTGTAAGAGAGGATACTAAACTATGCTTTACATAGCAGAAGCTTCTTTCCCTCTTCTACTCAACTTAGACAATTTGGAAATTCAGAAATTGTTGGCAGTACAAACTTTTTAAATATCATCTAGAGTTCCTGCTCTAAGATTGTTTTTACTGGAATGTCATAGTGCAGCATTTAGCACGTTTTCGTTCACAGACAGTTGACTTTCAATACTTTCTATTTTCGGAAGAACAGAAAAATTCGTTAGCTGCTGATGAATTTCTGTATACAAGGGGAGTATGCCTATCTAATAATATGGATGAGTTTAAGGCATTGTAAAGCAAGTTGATGAATGATAATATTCAGCTTGCAGCTTCAAGAGAGCATGATGTCTACGTTGTGCGGTCTCGTTAGTGCCTCTGAGTGCTAAAATACAAAGTACATTGGATAAGGGTACAAACACATATATTTAAAATACAATATAATTGCAAGTATATATTATACATTTTTTTGTAGTCAAAAGAAATACTAGGATATCTGAGCTACTTAAAGTTTCATGCATTTTGCGATCTTCTGGCTCGAATGAAATTTACTAATAGCTCCATCATTTATTTGAGCCTGAAAATTGCAAAATGCCTGAAACTTAAAGTAGCTCAGATAACCTAGTATTTCTTTGGACTAAAGTCTGTATATGCTCTACATCCTCATGTATCGAACTCTTCATTTCTAGAGTTAATTTAATTATCACGTTATATATCACAATTAGGTCCGCTCCCCCTCCCACTCCAACAACTACGCCCTTGAGTTGCAAATTAGGAGCGGTTTCAGATCACATGGATCACGGCAATTTTTTTAATTGGCAGGTAAAGTTTGTGCCCCATGTTTTACATGCCCATGCTATCTTAATGGGAAGCATAGCGCTGAATATACGGTATCATTCCCTAGTATTAGACTTTTAAATATGCATATTAGCAGAAACCCTGGAATATACTGTGGAATCTTTGCATACCCTTGAAAAGTTGTAAAGATGGGGATTTCAAATTTTCATGGTGACATCTCAATAGATTGGCCGCCTGTGTAACAGTGCTAGCCTCTGTTCAAGTCAGATCGTCGTGCTCTTGGTTCACAATCCAGTAGCATATGCGACTTGTCTTCTTTTGGCTTCCTATTTGCGCTGCAAGGTTGACATTCGGATCAAAGTTGGGCTTTTAATCCGTGTAATTGCGTTCCTTTCTTCTGCTGAATAGAAAATCAAACTGAGATTCATCCAATAAAGACATCGGTGCAAACTGTGGCCATGGTCAAGGACGCCCTTTTAAATGCTGCCACTTTGAAAATTATTCCTTGAGCGTTGACATGAACAAACGTTGAGTTCCAGCTCATGGTGAGCATAGAATTATATGTGAAACAAACTTGAATTGAAAATATTCCGCAGTTTGTCAGATGGCCTTCCGTTCAGCGTTTGACCTCTTTCATAATATTACTGAAAATTACTTCATAGTTGTCAAATAGTCGTAATAATTATCATCTGAGTGATTAATGATACCGTAAGCATCATGTTTCACTTCTTATCCGTTCGACGTAGTTACTTCTTTCAGAAACCAGCTAATATTTATTTCTGCCAATCATTATCTTTAAACTCTTCGGGTGTCTTGACCCCATTACAGTCGACTTTTAGATCTCAAATTGCAGATCAGGTACAATCGCAACTCTGTCATCAGTTTGTAAGCTATCCTCATTAATTTCTAATATTACTTAATGCTTCCTGCAATGACTCAAGTTTCTTGACTTTCTGGTCTTCGACAGCTGATTAATGGTTGACTTGCTTCCACGGAACCACAATTGTATGTTGACTGGTGGGTAGTAGGCAAAAGGAGTCATCTATCCCTCACTTCAACAACATATGAATGGTTTTTACTTCAAGCCAAGAAGGGAATATGTGACAAGGGCCATTTAATGAGATTGGTGTAAATGATACACTAGTGGATGAAGAGGTTCTCTTCGGTGAAAGATAAGAACACTGTAAACACTTTACTAACAGGATTTACTTGGGAATGGAACGAGGGAATCAGGCAAACCAGTGTTAATGCTATTCGACAGGGGATAACCTCATGGCCCAAATTCTTTCTCAAAATTGCATTTGATCAATTGAGGAGTGTACGGGGGAGGATTCTTCTTGTGTGGGCGTTCACGTCACATGAAGTAGGTGGATAGATAGATAGATAGATAGATAGATAGATAGATAGATAGATAGATAGATAGATAGATAGATAGATACCCACTCTACCGTAGTGACTCTCTAACTCTTGAACCCATGGTATGTGCTCTACCAATGAGCTAGGTGACCTCCGATGATAACATACTGGATTTCTCTAGTCTCCACTTATATATTATTTCTCTAGTATTTTTTTCAAAACTTGCATTTCAAGTCCTCTTTTCTCACTGATACTATCCAACTTTATATCTTGTTTACTGGTGGCATAAAACAGTGCGATCAAAAAATTGCCTCGTGATATTTGTATTGGAATATCTCCATTGGAAACAAATTCGTTCTGTCCACACAAACTAGGTTTAAGACATGTAGCACCTAGTTTGTGTAGACAGAGACAATGTGTGTTTAAGTTATCAATGTTTTAGTCACTAATCTAGGTTGTGTAATTTTGTCTATGTCTACATTTTGTTGTAACTTTTATCCTATTGTATTCCTTAGCTATAAATTGTTTCTCACGTATGTATTCATTACCAATGTTGATCAACTGACAAGATTCGGCAAAAAGCTTTTTGAGCAAAATGAGTTGCCTGCTGACTAGTTGTTATTTTTCTTTCAAAATGTTGACCTGTAGTCAGTATTAACTAAGTACATGATATTTTTCTAAGTTTCTAAATAGTTATCGAAATATACATCATATCCAGTCCCATTATAGTGATGCTAACATTTTTGTATGTACAGTACATAAAACACTTGTTTGCATTCTTTACTTTCAGGATTGATAAAAGAACAAGCAAAATTGTAGCCATCAAGATAATTGACCTTGAAGAAGCTGAAGATGAAATTGAAGACATACAACAGGAAATTACAGTCCTGGCCCAATGCGATAGTGATTATGTTACAAAGTATTTTGGATCCTACCTGAAGGTAGGTACTGGCATTGTGTCGATTATTACATTGTTAACCAGTCGTAAAAGATGCTACACACTTAACTTGTAGCTAATGAAATGCAACAATCACTGTATGATCTTTATGAGTTGCTGACATATATAACTTAGTTGTACTACAAGGAAGGAGTAAAATTAGAATTGTTGAGGCAATAATAAGCAGTATAAGCATAGAGAGACCCTTCTTTAATACTTGTGTAATATCAATCATACTTAGTTGATATGTCCAATATGTAAATAGTCCAACATTGTAAATTAGTAGTGCAATGATAGTCCGTGTGAGGGCAAGAGAAAGGCAAAGAACCCAAAGTCTACAGTCCTAAATATCCAACCACTTTTAAAATGTATCAGGCAAAACACGTAACCAGGCATTAACGGAAGTTATAAGCATGTATAATTAATATTCCTATCAAATAGAATATCCATACCAAAGAATCTAAGAACTTCAGAATAATGTCACAACTTGGTAGTAGCTTGTTTAAAATATTTTTGTTATATATAAGCTGAGGTATATGACATAAGAATAATATCACCTTAACATTTTGTATGTTAACATGGCTATAAATCTATATTAACAATGGATTGGACCAAGTGACAATACCAGAAATATGCTTTGATAGGAAACAATCTGTTCAAGTGGAATGTTCAACCTAGGAGGTACTTAATAGTTGTCAGTGAGGGAGGCAGAGTCTGTTGCTGCAGCTTCTTTGTTGAATTTGTACACAGACGTTATTGTAACACAGAAATCACCAAATTCGCCAGGTTATGTCTGGGCCTCAACAAGATCACCTATAAAGGAAAATGATATAAAGGAGTTACAAAAGCTCTATGGTCCTGTTTAAGATTTGTGCAGTTTGTTCAGAATAGTTCTTTTATTATTGTTTGACCAACTTGCTTATTAAAAGTTAGTATGACATATTCAACACTCCCA